>VZSZ01010302.1:49270-60505 GCA_013398815.1 Ibidorhyncha struthersii
GGGGGGGAGGGGGGGGAGACCCTGCCCCGCCTCGGGGAGCCGAGCGGCGCAGGTGCTTGTGACGGCAAGAGAGGGGCAGCTGGCTGGGGGCGAGGACGAAGTACTTCCAGCTCTGAAGAACAAGTGAAACCACCTGGGGAGAAGTGTAAGGAAAAAAGGGGGTACGGGACTTGAGGAGACATGAGGACTGCGACAGAGGACGCGGAGGTGGCGGTGGCAGAAGCTGAACAGGCCGCATATTAAGATGTGAAAGAGGACAGGACGATGGGGGAGGGAAGGATGAAGATGAGAGGTTGTTTGAGAGAGCAGAGATGGAAAGATTGCTAGACTGGCCAGTAGTTCCCCTGGGACCAGGTGAGCACGATTAGCAAAAAGTAGATGTTCCACAGTAGATAAAAGGAGTCCACGTCCTTCTGTCTCACCAGAAGGCCTGCAAATTGCCCAGAAACTTAATTGCAGGCTGTAGCTTCACTTCACTGACAACCACGAGTGAAGATGCTGTGAACTGGAGTTCAGTTGTGTCTGCTGTGGGGAGGAGGTAAGGGGAATTGTTTGGCACAGCCAGTCAAATACGGCCTGCTTTGGACACAGCTGCCAATTCTCAAGCAAAGTTTGTTTTACAAATACATTACAATCATCTGATGGAAATGAATTTTCAGTTGTGCTGTGCAGCAACATCTGGAGTCAGCCGCCGGCTAACAATGGATTCCACAAACAAGCAGAGAGAGAATGCCCAGGGAGCCGCCCTGCCCTGGGGCCGAGCTCAGGACCGCCCCGAAACAGTGGGGCCCAGATGCTAACGCCAGGAAGGCCTTGATCTCCGAGAGATGTAAATTCACCTTCTAGAGCTGCAAAGAAAATAAAACTTCAGAGACTGAACAGGTTAACTGGGGGGGGGAGGTGTGAAATAGGGGGAACTGATACAGCATCAGCATCTATACATGCTTCTGGCAAGTTAGGAGCCATTGTCCGCAGTACCGTTCAATGGTGCAGCATATCCGTCCATAGGGGATCACACGGTATGCCTTTTATTAAAGCCCAATTCATGGAATTTTACGATAGCATCTTTTTTGTTTTGGTGAACAAGGGAAAGGTCAGGTTACAGAGAAAACCTAGAAGATTTCATCTGCATAAACACTAAATATTCAAAAATACTTTTAACAGGGACATATGTATAAATCATGATCTGACTTACTAGTTCAGAGCACTTGGGCCTGGGGTTGTTGCCTCTCAGTTAGATGGACAGTAACTAAGCTCAAAGACCTTGTCTGTGTTGCATGTTGCTGAAGAACAATGAATACTTGGGCCACGATACAAACAAAAGCTCAAATCTTTACTCAAACTTCTATGTGTGTTTTCCACATTGGGAACCAGATCAGTTTTGTTTTTTTTTTTAACAAAACCTCAGAAATTCTGAAGTGTGTTACTAAGTATTGGGGTCTACTGGCAGGCCTGTACTACCTTTCTAGTCTTCAGGTTTTATTACGGATCCTTTATAGAAAGGCTGTCAAATGCTGTTTGTTCCATTTCCACAAAAGTTTGTTAGGGCACTGTGCTGTACTTCAGGAGGGGACAGAACAGGACCAAGAGCAATACAGTGGGATCACACTCCAAAGAGCAGCTCCACTCCTTGGACATCAGCTCTATTTGAGACTAGATTTTCTTTTAAAGTCCCCAAATATCCCACATTTCTGTGATGGATCCATATACAAAGACAAAGCACTATTGCAATCAATCAGCGTTCTTGAGATTATTTCCTTCTCATTGCTCACGTTACTCATAAGCAAAATTTACACCTGGAAGTTTACATCTACTGCCCCACAGTAGCCTGTTGGGGAAAATCACTAATTGTTCTACCAACCTGATACTGATAAATCCTACTAACTCCCATGTTCAGTTCTGTCCACTGCAGCTCCTGAGATGATTATCCTACTATTCTGACCTTTACCTACTCTGGAAGAAACAGCTCAAGTGCCCTCTAGTGTGGTTTCAGAATATCTAGTCCGTGCTTTTTCCACTTCTGTGGGACTAAATGAGAGGGTTTGAATTTGGTTTGAAACATTTTTATAGGTCCATAGAATGTTGTGACATAAGTCACTGTGAAAAATACTTTGACTGAAAAATTGATGGTGATTGTGATATTTTTGTAGAATTGCGGAATGATAGTTATGGGTAGTTTCACAGGCATGTTACCTGTTTTATCCCCAAAATGCAAAATGGCAAAATTTACTAAACATGTCTGAACTCTGCATGAACATTATATCTGCTTATGGAGTGATGCTGTTGTTGGGTTCTTTTTCTTGATATAAATGTGTGTAGAGTATCACCATTCTGGAAAAAAAAAAAAAGGTCCTCCTACTTACTTTTTCAGTTTCTTATATTTCGCAACTTTTAATATGTATTTAAATTTTATTTTTCTTTCTACTACATTTTTAGTAGCTTTTTGGCCACAATAAAATTTTTCTGAAATGTTCTGGTGATACTTACTTTTCTTTTTGAATTACTTTCCTAGCTGATTCCACCCTAATAAATTTGGCCCTTTTAAAGCTATTCACAGTCTGAATAACGAACGTGCTTAGATCATCTCAGAGCATGTATTTCTGGAAGCTTTCGTGGCTGTGGTGCACAGTCTTTGAAATAAGCTTCCTGTTTAAGCTAATGCACTTTTTTAGCTTCAGTAGTGCATGCACCGTGACAGCTAATAGACTCAGGCACCAAATGGGTTTGTTTTTTCCAAACTGAAGGTAGTAATGGGAAAAGTACAGGCTGTGGACAAATAAAATTGTTTCAGACATATTGCAGAGTAGTGAAATTCTCAGAACTGACTCGAAAGAAATGCCAGATATACAAATACATGTTCTGGTCATACCAGTGGTCCATCTACTTTTACTGGTAGCTGCCAGCAAATGCTTAAGAAAACAACTTGAGAATGTAAGAATAGGGGGAGTACTTTCCTCATATTAGCCTTCTGGAATTCAGTAATGTTTGCTTTAAGAAGAAGAACAGGAAAAGAAAATTTGGAGTGAGAATAATAGAAATAAAGGACAGCCCGAACTATCCAGCTGTGGAATGATTTCAAAGGAAGAGTCCTGTCATTTGGCTCATCTTTACACAAACAAATTTAAACACGAGAACTGGGTGTCTCAAATTCTCCTCTACAGTCCACGGATGGTAATGAAACTCCAATACCTTTTTCCCCATTTTTCCTAATCATCCTGCTCCGTTCTTAGTGGCCCCTTCTATGACTTTCAAGACCTGGGAAAATGTGAAAGTCTATTTAAAGCACTGGCAACCTTCCAACCAGCAGGAGCAGCTGTGGCGAGGATCATCAGCTCTCCCTGACAGAAATTTTCTCTTGTTGTACACATGCGATATCACAGTATGATTGCATCAATATATTTCCTTCAAATTCTGTTTCATGTCTTTTTATCCTTAGCCTTATATACCTTCTTTCCCCTGAACTCCTGCATACGCTCCTTTTTCATGTTGTATATGTGTCTGTGTGCCAATATGGCCTTTGCAGTAATATTTTCCCCTCACATCCTTGTGTATCTGTTTACGCATACATTTTTGTCTCCCCTGTAGTCTCTTTGAGTTCAGAAATAAGTGAATCCCCAAACCATGGCAATTTTAACCATCTTTGAAAGTCAGCTAGTAACTAATTCTGAAGACAATTCAGACATGAGTCCTCTTTGTAAAATGTGTGTTCTGATAACTGTGAGTCTTTTGAGAAACAGCCCAGCTATCACAGAATCACACAGTTGTTGGGGGTATACCAACATTACTGCTGAATAATTTTTAAACTTTCATTAAAACAGGCTGGATTTTTCCCCTTGCTTCTTTGCCTCTTCTTAAAACATTTGCTTCATCAAAATTCCCTTTTTAAAAAATTTTGAGCGATTCGGGTCTGAGACTAAAGTTCCCCTTTTGCTTTTCTAGCTTCGTGTCTATGAGTAGTTCCCACAATGTGTCTCGTTCTTGTCATTTTTGTAACTATTCAACTCTATTTTTTGTCTTGTCTGCAGTGGTAAGTCCTTGCACCAATCTGTTTACATGACCGTTATGCATAATGGCTTTCTCTTCATTCTTCTGACATGCCTGAAATTGGCATGAATTGTGACATTTTCAAGCCAGAAGCAGAAGTGCAGTGTTCCGGGAGGCATGCGAACAGAAGAGCAAATTGGATTCTATCACGATTGGAATAAAGAGCCATATGAAACAGGACCAACCTAGTAAAGTATGTCTGAGTACTGCCATGATGTTCCTTTACCACGCTGCAAATATTTTAACTTAACAGTCTGTGTAGAGTGCTTCTTACAGGGGTTAGCAGGAATTGGGGAAGGGGAGGAGGGTTATAAAACTCAGTGAAGTTTTGTATACTTGAGTATACAATAGTGATTATAGATGTGGGCAGATGTGACTTAGCTTGAAAAAGGAAATTTTGATCTTAGTGGCAGGTTCTTGAGAAAAACATCAGTCACTAGGAGCACCTGACTTCAGTCTTAAAATCAAAAGTACTGGGCTATTCTACCCAGATACATGAACACTTGAACACCTTTATGAGTTGCCAAATAGATCTGAATTTGTATGAGTAGGTTTGCTCTGGAAGGACATTTTGTACACCTCTAACATGCTAGCAGTTGTTACAGGTGAAACAACTTTTATAAATAGGACAAGAATAGCTTTGGATACATCATGTTTAGGAGTTCCTCCTCAGTTCATCTGCTTCCTAGCAAATTTCTATGGAAGATGCACGCAAAACTCAGCACCATTTCATTTTATTTGAGAAGCAAGCATTTACATGACAGAATGAAGCTTGTATTGGACCTCTCCCTTCTATTTTGTCCTTGCAAAGGAGTAACTCAGGGTAAAATTCAGAAAACCCATTTAGACTCCTCAGTCAGTGACTGAAGTTCTGTGCCTCAGCAACAGCTCATCCTGCAGTGGTACTTATATTTAATTGGTGCTTAGACTCTGGACCACAGTTCCCACAACATTCATAGTGCATGTAAAGAAGTTGCTCAGTCAGAGGAGCGGCATCTTATCTCTGCCTGTACCCCCAGAAGACCTACCAAGTAGGCGTGCTCTGAAGATGCCTTGTATGTGTAAAAACTATTGAAGTCAACATGCGGCCCAGCAGAGAAATCCTCTGTGAGCGGGGAGGAGAAAAGCACTCCTGTTGCCAGGCTTTCACACGGCTAACTTGAGCCACGCTATTGGAGGTGGAGCCGTTACCATTGTGTAGCCTGTAGAACAGATTAAATAGCAGAGAAATCTTCCCCAAAAAACACTAAAACCATTTACTGTAAGCTTGTTGGATTGAAGATTCTTTGCAACAGAAACCGAAACTTCTCTTAGATACCTGAACTCTGTGTCCAAATATTCTTCTAATACAACACAGGCAGAGTTTTTCTGTGCCAAGAGAAAAATCACATTTCATAGTAAGGGTATAGAGCAGGCAACTTGGTGGTTGCCCAGATATAACACTAACCAAATGCTACTAATTGTGTAGCTTTTTAAATCCAAATATCGTTCCTCTGTGTGTTTTAAAAGCTGTCTGTCTTGATTGAAAGCCATCAAGCGCTCAGTGAAACAGAACAGGGCTTACTAGACTTTTTCAGTTCCCTTGTTTTCTTCTATTTAACCAACAAAAAGAATAAATTTACATTAAGACAATAAACAATACGTGTTCAGATATCCATCTGTCTTGGCTTTTAGTGAGCCTTTCTCTGTGATACTGAGCACCTGTTACACACAGTTCATACATTATCTCCTGCTGGTGTCATTACATAGTGAACTCAAAAGAATGTCTAATCTTCCATCAATTCCTAGCTTAAAGCAGTTCTGAGGAAGCAGACGCTTCTCTTCAAGGACTTCTGATGTCTGCTGGGCTACCCCACCCACCATCATAATGAGATGCAAGCCCTGCAAGTGCTACTCAGTCCCTGCTACTATGGTCTTCATCATCTGTTGCCGGAATGATTTAGGCCAGCAGGTATAATCTGAACTGAAACCAGGTAGATCTGAACGGAAACCAGAATATCTGTTGGTGGGAGCATGCCAGGCAATACATTGCTCATTCGTTCCCCAGGAGCTGACCCAACTCACAGAACTCGCTGGTGGAACTGTTATTTCTCATCATGTTACAAATCATCACTGTCCTTTATGTCAGTAAAGTGAAATGCAGAAAATATGTGGCATGTTTCACCACGCAGTTCTCTTATTTCACATTCCGGTCTTGACGCATTTTTGAAGGACCACAGAAATGTGTAGTTTAAAACCTGTCTAGTAAACTTCCTTGATCCCAAGGCATACGCTTTGAATTTAAGTAACTTTCTTTTTTCCGTTGTCCTTTGGAACAGTTTCCTTTTCCTACTTGGCTCAAACAATTTTCAAATCAAGACAGCAGCAACAGCACGTTGCATCCTGTGATGCAGATTGTGAATAGAGGCCTTTGGGACCTCCGTGCTGACTGGATGAAATTACATGTGCCTCCAGGGCAATTGGCCCAGGGGCGTTCCTGGAACGGCTAGCAATGCTTACAGTACCATACAGTACCCTGAATTTCTGCTGTTGAGACACAGTACAGGAACCCTGTTACTTTCCAGCCAAAGAGCGTAACTGCACACTCTCCCCATGGCATACGGTGCAGAGATTAGCAGAGCATTTTCTAGGCTTTCTCTAATAAACAGTCCCAGACCACTATGAAGTAAGTCACTCTTAGACCCTTTTTTATGTATTAGATTTTAATTCCCTAAAGAGAAGAACAGATTTACATGGGAGTAAACCACAAGGCTGAGCTAGGACAAGTACTCAAGAACTTTCAGTTCTGGGATTACTCCAGTAGCCCAGTCTCTGTGGCAAATCTCCACTTTCATGCTGGGCCTCACGATGGTTGTGATATGTGCCTCACAGACCTGTGAAAGCATCCTGAGCCCAGAATAAATGAACATACAAAAGCCAAAAGCTCAGGAAAAACAGCCTTTTCATGTGTCACTGGGCATTAAAACCAGGAAGCACCAGCAGTATCTCAAGGCATTCAGTCTGTAAGAATGAGGGTTATAATGTCAGTCCTTCACAGAGACACCTGAAAATATAGGATAAAAGTACATGTTCAAATACACATCCACTTCTTGGTATATGCAGTCCAAGAAGAATTTGCAGTCCATACAAGACAGAGCTGTGCTATCCTGTGCTATCCTTCCCAACTACACTCTTTTATTTTTGCTTTCGTCACGTTCTCCACCACGGCCAGTATAACATATTTAATGATGAAGTGAATATTTAAGGCTTGATGCTGGGGCCATATTCTTTGCATTGCCTGAATGTTACCTGACTTGGACACTATGAGAACATATTTTAGGATATTATAGTCTTGGACTATTAAAATCTTACTTTGTAATGAGATGTACGGGTAAGGATCTACCTTTATTCTTTTTCAAGCAGTGCATACAGCAAGGTTACTACTTTCTACCTTGTGGTAGTTTTAGTTTCAAAGTGAAAAGCAGCACACTGATTTTGGAGGGATAGGGTTCAGGTTGAACGGGGCATTCTTATTAGCGGTGGAAGGAATGCTAAGGCACAATTATTTTTTAGCATGCCATGTATAAGTGAACGTACCACAAAACAAAACAAAACATGCATTTGGATCCTCTCCTTTTGGGTCAAGGAAAAGTGTTTACTACTTCAGACCAGCCTGTTCTCCACTGCAAAGCAGCATGGTGAAGATGAAGATGGCTCCTCTTGGGATAATCCTCATGAAGAAATCTGCCTCAGCTCCAGAACCGTTTTAGTTGTGATGTGGAAGAGCACACAGTAAGTCTCAAAAGAGAACATGGAGAAGGAGTCTAAGGATCGTATATGAAAGAGGGAGTAAAAGAGCAGGTAGGCAGTGCCAGAATATGTTGAACTTCAGGGAGAGCATCTCACCTCTTTAAATCAAGGCCCATTAAAGACTCATTCTACAGATGCCCCTTTCAAAACATTTTTTACTTTGTGTTTAAAGCTTGCGTTGTAATATGACATATATCCTGGAAATTGTCAGTTTATAAGGACAGAACGGCTACGTGAAGAAACAGTATCTCACACTCTGTTACTGTTGGCATGTTTTTTAGGCTGTATCAGGGTTTTGTGCCTTAAAGTATGGTAGGAAATAAAAGAAATGTATATATAAAAACATGAAATCAGGCTGTGCACAGACAAATGCCATTCACTTCTGTGGTCTAAACACTCAGTAGCTGGTCTCTCTGCAGTCCACAGTGCAGACTCTTAGTACAAGGCCAAATAAGTTTATCCCTGTACAGCTGTTCTGGACCCACTATGACTCATCACAGAACTAGTTCCATATCTCATTTTCCATGCTGACCCAGCCAGCTAGATTAGCTCAAATTATTGCTAAAATACATCTGCATCATACATAGCAGAATTCCTCCTAATTAAACCTTGAGCTACAGTTTTGATAACCTGTTTTTCCTTAGTATTTTCACAGTTAGACAGATCATGTTATTATCCTCTAGCCCAGGTTTCCTGGGAAACAAAGCATCTCCTTACTCTTCTCATCCTTCCACAGAAATGAAACCAAATTAAAACTTTTCATGGGTGTTCATTACATTTTATCTTAGATAGTTCATTGACCTATCAATGTCAACTGCCCAGAATATGCTGCTGCTTAATGGGCAGCAGAAACAACTACACTTGCTTTTTGTAACAGTCACTTCTCGTCCACGGACAACATTAACCAGGGACAAAGTTTCACTTCTGAGCAGTGCTTTGTTTCATCCCAAGTCAAGGAAACGCTTCATTTCTGAGAACTGGATGTTGCGATGGCAAAAATGTGTGAAAGGGGCCCTTCACCAGCATGCAAGCCAGCTCCGGCTTCTATTACATATGTTTGTCTCCTTTGATTTTCTAGACGGGAGCGCATTCTTTTAAGTTAAAGATGACAGCAGATATGATATGGATCCTTATTTCTGTTAGTCCTTTGGCTGGGGAAAATTTAGTGGAAATGTTCCTTCGGAACACACGTAATCATGAAGCTGTGCATGCTGTGACTGTTTACATGATCCTACAGTGTTTCTGCAGACATGCCCTGTTCACTGAACTCACACACGGGATGATGATTTGTATCGATATTAAGGACCACTCATCTGCACTTTGCAGAGGAACCTACCTTAGTAGGAAGAGCTGCGGAATCAAAGCGGAAGCGTGCAACTCACATAATTGGAAATCTACCTGACTAGAGAGAAATCAGGCCCAAAGAGCAGAAGGAATCTGCCAAGAGAGTATATTAACTGGTAATCAGATGAATACCTCTCATTTGTTTAGCAGAGAGCTGGGAGGGAACTCAAAAAGCCAAACTGGGACTGCAAGCTGCTTTCTGGGAGAGAACAGAAAAGAAAATGAGGTATTCTTCTATCCCCATTCCCATTGTGGCCATTAAGGGGAGATGCTAGAAATCATACCTGGATCATGCTTGCTTGTAGAAATTAAGTAGTTTACAGGATTCTGTGATTTTGCAGACTTGCAATGCTTTTTCCGAAAAGCAGCTTTCAGAGATAGGCCAGGAATTGAAGCACAGGAAATGCTGGGCACTCCTAAAAAGAGAAAACCAGGCCACTGCAGGTGTCACAGGAGCCAACCATAGTTCTCAACAGCCTTGTGTAAGCTTTGCAGACTGGTCTGTCATGCAAGTTCCTGATGCAAAGCAAGTAAATATATTTAAAAAAATTAAAAAGCATGGAAGGAAACAAAGGAGCACACTATTTTCTCAGCCAGTTGGAGAAGCACAGTCCCTTCTGACCTCCTTTGTAGTCCAGGGAGCAGTTCCTGGGCTGCATTCTGAGACAGAGGCAGCGTTGCCAGGCCAAGCATTTCAGCAATTACTCAGTGGAAATGGAAACAGCAATACAGATGCCAGTGGTGTGATGCAAGTTTCATTGTCCCTGTCAGAATGGGAGCCCATGATGGTTTCTGGTCTGTCTGCTTGGAATTTAATGTCAGTTGTAGCTCCATGTAAATCACACATCTAAGCCAGGAAGTAAGATTTTTTTTGAAGGGAGCTCCTCCTCATTCCTTGGCCTGTGTTTCTCTGAAGGGCTATTTTGGACCTTGAACAGGAGCTTAGCATGCACAGAAAGAGCTGAGAAACAGGAAACAATCCTCTGCAGAGATAAGAAGCACGCATATGAAAGTTTTGCTGTTCATAAAGCATGAAACTGGAATCATTGTAGGTGCATGCTTGTAAAAGCCTTAGGAAACAGTTGAACACCAGTAAGAAATACGAATACTGTGCCCTCCTCATCTCTCAGAGGTCAATGGGTTAGCAGAGAACAATTTGGAAGACAATGAAAAACAGAGGAAGAGTAGGTGAGACCTGGAAGGAGAACAGTAAAATTTGTGCCAGTAGGGATACATTTTAAATGTTTTAATTCTGAAGTCTGTTTAGGGATGATCTTTATGGGATTAAAACCTCAGGCTTTCTTTTTTCATCGCAATTGAAATTAAACAGCACTTGCTCAAGTAAGGATAGTTTCTTATCCATCTACTATTACAAACAAAAATGATACCGTATGTTTAGCAGTACCTAAGTATCTAGTGCTACAGTTGGATAGCACTTCTTTCAAACGTTTCCCAGCATGCTCTGCAATGAGAAAATAACCAAAACCAAATGGTGTTTGCCCCAGAATCTGCGTAATTGTAAATCTACGTGCAAAGAAATTTCCAGGTTAGATAGCTGCTACAAATACCCATACGCTTGTTTCATCTAAGATAGACTATGCAAGACCCTATGGAGGAAAGGACACTTTGATAATATAAGGCTTTTTAATATGCAAAGCAATACAACCCATGGATTTTGAAGCTGGACATGATCAAGATGGAAATAAAATGTCCGTCTAGACAGCGACTACGACTCACCAGCGCAGCTCATGAAATAACGTTGTGAATCGTGTACCTCACAACTCGATAATCCTGTCAACAAAAATATTAGGAGCCCCCTCTTTCCTTAATTATATCGACTTGTCCCATAATGGCCTCTGAAATGAAAAAGTTTATCACCCTTGTAGTTATTCTCAGAAATCTCTTCGCGGGCAGAAAACCTGGAAATCGCAACCGTTATCGTGATAAAGGTCGGGGCTGCGTCGCCACCGACCGCCAGAGACGAGCAGAGGCGGCGAGGCCGAGTCAGAGGGGCGGTACCCGGAGAGCGATAAATACGCGGGATCCGAGCGGAGACCC
>VZSZ01010302.1:63974-91152 GCA_013398815.1 Ibidorhyncha struthersii
GCGCACGGGTGCCCCGCCCGCGCCCCCGGCTTCCCCTCGCTTCTGCAACCGCGGAGCTCCTCCCGGGAAAATACGTACTCGGTATCAGAGGACATTGCTGAGGAAAGACGACGTCTTTCTCAGCCGGCAATTTAAAGTAGTGACCATTTCCCCAACAAGCGTAAAATTTCAAACAACGTGAGGCTGAGAGAGGTCCTCCCAGCATCGCACGCAGCCTATTGCAGTGGAACACTTCTGCACAGCACCACGGTGCTTTTTTATAATGTAGTTTCAAATAGCGAGCCAACAGCTGCTGCTTTTACCAGTTCATCCAAAGAGAAAGTCCTTGCATCGCGTTGCACTTGCTTTGCTGAACGCCGCCCTAACGTGGCAGCGAGTAGTGTCTCCTGCGGAGCCCTCCAGAGGTTTAGAGAATGCTGTGCCCATTCTCCCCTCATTGCACCTTTTTCATACTCACAGTTCTACAGCACAGCTGAGCTCAAGCTTTCTTATTTCTTTCGCCTTCCCTCATGCTGTGTTCCCCCTTCCAGTAGCTTTCCAGTTTTTCACACTGGAAAACAATTAGCAATGTTATCTTTCTGAAGTGTCTTTTTCTTTCTTTCTGATTCACTGGTTTTTTAGAAGAAGTCACAAAATAATCCTGCTCAGCCTCTCTGGAGCAAGCAGTCTTGGGCTTTTGTCTCCTTTATGCTTGAAACACAGTTAAACCAAACGCTTTGCCCTCTTGGTGACAGCGCTGCGAGGTCCGGGTACACAGCGCTGCTGTGCTCGAGCTGTAGGAGCAGAGCGATGCTGCCCAGCTGCAGCTGCAGCTCAGGAGGACAAAGCTTTGTCTTATGTTGTTTCACAAAAGTGGCAATTATCTGCCTTTTCACTGAGGTGGAAGAAACCATCTCCTTAGCTGGACTGGGGGCATTCATTTCATCAAACACGTCCCGACTACCAGAGGCACTTTTGGAAGCCCGGACTGACAGGAGGGGCTCCGGGTGTGCTCCGCAGCCCGAAGGCTGAGCCTGTGCCTGCAAGCAGGGAGGTCCAATGCTATGACCAGGGTGGCAGGGGACCCCCACACTCTGTGCTGTGACACTTCTCTGAGGAAGGTTGTGATCCCACGCTCTTCAGCCGTACCCTTGCCTGCTCACGTTGCCTGCTGTAGCTATGTCAGATGAATCGAGTGCCGGGCGATACAGGACAGGTTAAAAGCGCCCCACGCCAGGCTGCCAAGGCTGCGGTAAGCAGCCGGTGTCCTGTGAACTGTGCTCAGGTTGTGCGGTTGCTGCAGACCGAGGCTCTGCGCCACCGTCAGACAGGCAGTGGAGTGTTGTGCCTGGTCCTGCGGGATGCTGAAGCTGTCTGCCAGGACACACATCATTGCCTGGTGGACTTTAAATTGGTCTGGCGTGCGGTGGGTCTGAGACCACCGTCTATGGACCTTTCCCCTCAAACAGCAGGCCTTGACGCTTCTTTTTGATCCAGTCTTGTTTGCATTAAAGGGATTTTTTCCTTGCATTTAACAACATCCATCACTTGTTTGTTAGTCATTTCCGTGACCCAAGATATTGTACACTGTAATAATCCTTTTCTCTCCTAGTTCTGGTAGGGGGCCCCGTGGTGATTTACAGAAAAATGCCCTGTCATAGTTGGTCCAAAAACACTTAACTTCAGCACATCCCTAAGAACAACACAAGCCTCTCTTTCTGGTTAAGCCTCTAAACAGAACCCTTCTTACAACTGAGCAGCGGCAGCCGTTCTGAAATGGCAGATGGTCTCCTGTGGTTTGGTATCATGATTTAGAGGTCTGGCTGGTCTCTCTACAGCACACTGGAGCTGGACCTGTGATACATACAGGGAAAGGGGGCACCTCTCAGCCCAAAAGACCGTTATTTAGCCCTAAAACAGCTAGGAGGGTTGAAAAAAAAAGTCAATTAAGTTACTTCTGTCCTAAAAGTTTGGGGGGGGTGTTGAGCCAGCAGGGCTTAACTCCTGATCACATGGCACTTCCCCACAAGGTGCTTCTCCTCCAGCAACAGCATCTTGATGCCAGGCCCAGGCCCTGAGCAGCCTCCTGCAAGCCGCCTGGCTGCAGTGCGGTTTGGAGGGTTAGGAAGGAGGGCAGAGCGCTCCTCACTGGTTTTGCAGCCTGTCTTCTCAGGGGCACCCGCTTCCCCGCCACAACCCCCACGCCCCACTCCATTCCCCACTGCAATTCGGGCCAAAGTTTTGATGATTAAATGAGCTTACTTACAAGGTTTGAAAGTCACTAGTAAGTTCAGAAGCACCACCACACTGAAGAGTTGAAAGAAAGAAGTACTTTGTACTCTAATAGGAATTAATTGTTTTCAAACACTGGCAAGCGCTTCCTGAGTTTTCTGACGGTGCAACCCTGAGCTGTGGGATTTCAAGGAAGCATAAGGTGCCCATGACGCCTCTTTGAGGCTCTCCAGCCAATTGTTACTAAAGTATTGACTGGTCTGTTTATCTTCCAGCTGGCAGGATTGGCTGTCATTGCCTTTGGTCTATGGCTGCGGTTTGGTGGGGTTATGGCAGACTTTGCTTCAGACAAAAAGTCTCCAGAGTATTTCTACATGGGTAAGTTAAAGTGCCTGTGATGACAGTAGCCTTCAGCCTTAGTTTCATCCTGGGGCATGTGACACACCTTATGCACTGAATTATATGAAGGCCATCAATTCCTGGGCTGAACTACACAAAACCAGACATTCTGGTGCCGTATGTCATATGCGTGATGGCTTTCGTCCTTTCTCTGCTTGGCATCAACTTCCTTAGGCCTAACTGAACTCTCCTCTCAGATTTGATCCAATCTTCATGTATCCTAAATGAATTGTGCTAATACTGCCAGAACAGAGGTTGACATGGGTCAGAGACTCCAGGAATGTGGGGCTCACCAATATATCCTTCCAGTCTGTGCAGCTGCTAGGCACCAGAGCAACAGTGTCACTTCCAAGTGTTTCTAATATCAAGGCAGCAGTAAGACTGTTGCTCACCAGTTCTCCCCGTGTCTGCACACAGAGGCCCTCAGTGTGACTTTAAGTATCAGAGCAAATCCTTCAACAGCTGAAAAGTAAAACTACACACAGTTTTCAGTGATCTCAAGAGCTGTTTGTCCAGCCTAGGCAGGAATCGACTAGTTCCCCAAGCCCACTGAGTTGGTACTAGTCATCTGTAAGTTTAGGCATTTCAGATAATATTTTTTTTTCTCCCTAGGATTCCCAGTTGGGTTTTCTGGAAATGCCACCTGTGTTTTATATCTATAGACATCTTTAAATTTTAAAAGCAGCTGTCTAGGACTGCCAGCAACTGCATTTCTCTATCCATTGACAATTGTAACATGCCTTGACACCAGAAGAGTCAGATTTTTGTCTGTTTTAATATATCACCCCTGGAGATGGACTCACTCAATAAAATCCAATTGGTGGAAACATTTTTGCCATCTACAAATGCCAAGTGTGAATGAATACACAGTCCTGCCTTGTCCATCAAGCCATTCTGGCAGCGTGGCCAGGCATGGAAGTTGACCCAAGATGTCCTGTAGCAGTCAGTTACCCATCACAGGAATATTGCCTGGGCTGTAAAGTTACTTTAAATACCCCGATTCTCTTAGCGGAGACCTTGGCTCTGATACACCACAGTCCTAACCCCAAGCTTATTTAATATATGCAACTGGGCTAGAGGCACAGAGCTGACTGTATAGTGCTGTGGGAATAGATGGGTAGAATGTTATGTCCAGCAAAGTTTCGGTGGGAGTTTATGAGGCTGAATAAAACCATTCAGATGAAAATCTGATTGGGACCTGAGGGTTACTGTAAAATACTCTGTAGCAGCTCCACTGACACAGAGAGCCAGGAAGCATGATTTACTTTTTCTCTAACATCTGAGCTGCTATGTCAGAAGCATATTAGATCACCAACTTCATTTCCAGATCCAGTTATACCTGCTGAATTTCCTATACTGTATCTTGGAACTCTTCCCTGCCTTGTCCACTTATGTTTGACCCAGGAGATTCAACAAGAGAGAAGGATGTTCTGGCCTCCAAAATCAAGTACTGCTGGTTTGTTAGAAGCCAGAAAGTAATACATCCGGTGATGTGAATTAGCACCACAGTCATTTCACAGCTTTGTAGCGCAGACTGTAACACTGTGTAAATAAGATGTTCTTTGGTGCATGTGTATTTAAATCTCTAAAAGATTTAATCTGCTTCAGTCCTGGACGGGAATTACAAAAAGCTGTTCAGAGTTGTTAATTCTGGGAAGTCCTGGGGAACGTTCTTGTAAAAGTTCTACCATATACTGTGACATTCAAGTATTGGGCTGTCACATGTATTTATAGAGCTGTATGCCGTAATAGCTAACTGCTAGCAGAGGAAGCGCTAAGGAACACAACATAAATATGCTGAGAATTCTTTAAAACCTGCATTTTTGACAGAATTCTAAAGCAAAGTTTTGGCCCTTTTTTGTAACAGGCATTGTGCTCTGAACAGAGCATTCCTGTTAAAGAAAACCAAAACATTTCTGCTGCCCTCCCTCATTACAAATCATGTTAAATGTTACTTCTGAGCATCTGATGGGAAAGCCATTCAGAAGTCTGAGGCTGCTAACAATCTGTGACTAAGACAGTGGTAAAATAATGGTGGTAAGTCCAGTAACTGGTGTTCTTTGCAGCAGACAAGGCTGCACTATCAAGTCATGCTTAAGGGCTCTGAGTCCCCCTTGACAGCTGTGTATTGGGCACTTCTCACAGAGACTCTAGGAGTGTTGTTTATTTGGCTTTGTGTGTTTGCTCTGTGTTTGTGCATTCTGGGTGACAGCCAGAATTCTGCATAGGGATTCTTAATATGGAACACTGTGCAGCACACAAGGAGCAGCTGCCCAGAGGGCTGAAAGAGAAAGCAGATCATCAGTATGACTTGGAGGTACAAACATACAGACATATATATTTAAAAATAATTTCTTTAGCTGTGTTCCACTGACTGCTTTTGGGGCTGCCTTGTGATAACCCAAGCTCCTGTGATCAGATCAGCTTTGTGTCAGTGCTTGGAACAACACTGCAGATGCATTCAGTTTGCTTTGTAGGTTGAAGCACTGTCCAGAATCACCATCTTGTGGAAAACACCTTATTTTCTTGCTCCTAAAGAGCAGTACATTCTGCTCTTTTTGTACCTGGATTGAGCCGCCAGCTGAATCTTACCAGCTTCTCTCTTCTGCTTCCTTGTGATGTTCTTTTTCCTGGATCTGAAATGTTGTTTTAGTTTAAAATAATTGATAATTATATCCTTGCATTTTCCATTAGGCCAGAATGAGTCTCCTTAAATAGCCTTGTTCTTTACCAGCAGTCCAGCTGTCTTTTCTGCCCCCTGGAATAGTTTGGGCTATGACTTGGCAACCGGGCCTGTTCATCTTTTCCAGCCGCTGAAATGTTTTTGTTGGTTTGAGAACAGCTTACAGGCAGCAGTGCTGAGGTCAAGCACATATGCGTTCTTAGTTTTCTGTTGCTTGTGGGTTTGTGTTCCGTGATCCATATTCCCCACTGCAGCTTGCAGTTTCTTAACCTACAACATAAAAGGTTGGAATTGGAACTCTGACCCACGCGGTCTCTGTCCACTTTACCAGATGTATCTTACGCTGGAGAATCCTCCTAAAATCGGACATCCTCTCTCTGCAGCTCCCCAGCTTTTGGAGTTCCCACTGCAGTGGCAGGCATGACAATATTTTTATGTTACTCCATCTCACAGTACCTCTTTTGTGCCTGTGCTTCAAGTGGCGAGGCAAAACTGTAGCTTTCCTGTTCTATTGCAGTTCAGCTCTGATAGATTTCATATATTCCTCTCTTAGCTGTACTTGAGAGAAAGAAAAAGAAAGAAAGAAAGAAAGAAAGAAAGAAAGAAAGAAAGAAAGAAAGAAAGAAAGAAAGAAAGAAAGAAAGAAAGAAAAAGAAAAGAGAAAGAAGATAATTTCAGCAAAGGTCAATAGCTGGTCAGTTACCGCTTTTATCTGAGTTGTCTGTGACACTGTATGGACCAAATGGGGAAAAGATCCGTAGAATAAAGGGAATTCCCTCAGATTGCTCATCCTTCTTGAGACTCCTGTACCAAGACTTGGCAAGTTTTTTTACTGGGCAAGAAAGTCTGCAACAATCAGAAGGAAAAGAGAGATGCTTGTGTGAACCCAAGATGTCAGCATTGCTGTCTCATCATTAATTGACCCTTAATTAATTCTTTGTAGTAGTGCTGTTCATAAATTTAAAAATACTGAAAGCACAGAAGTGAAGACAAAGTGCCTGCTGAGTGCAAGTTGAGCATTTGTGAAGTAAAAACCAACACAAGGACTTTTTAAGGGTCAGTTCAAGACACCTATTCTCCCCTCTTTGCTTTTGGTGGATGAAGAGGAAAGTCTGTTCTGGTTCCTTGGGCAACATGGAGGACAAGCTCTCTGTATCCCTAATAAATGAAGTGCAGTGGGTCACATCACTGCCAGTAGCAATAAAAATGAAGTGTATGTACTCAACAAACCCCATCAGGAATGGTAACAAAAACCAATGAATGTGAATGAATCAATATGGATGACTCTTTCTCATAACTGGCATCACTGAAGCATTGCTTCTCCTGCACAGCCAGAGCTCACAAACTTCATGCTATGTTACATCCTCTTTGCTCCAGTTCCATGATCCAATCTGTGGTCCAGGCATTCATCAGGACCAAACCAGTTGTAGATAGAAGTTTCAGGGTGGCTGTGGCTTTTTCTTGGGGTCTGTGAGAGCATGAGCGATCATTCTGGCTTTGAAAGGTACAGTTAGATGGCGCATGCCTTAGGATATGAAGTCATGTCTGGAGTTGAAGGATATTAGTAGTTTTTCTCCATAGTAGTGGGTGCCTGTACAAACAGGAGTTGGCCAGCAGTTAAATCCATGTAAACTGCAATTCTCTGCTCTTGTGCCTCATTTTGTTATCTTTCTATTCATGTATTTTGGAGTCAAGTATTATACCCTTAGTCAACAGTATTCTCTCTTCAAAATCCATAGCCTCTTAAACTCTGCCAGCCTTTAAAATTAGAGCTATTGGCAAAGGAGTCTCTGTGTAGAGATGCAGTACCACAAGAGGAACATCAAATGGTCCTGCCATCATGTGTATTATGTCAGCTTTTAGTCTGTACTTAAGACTTAAGCAATGAACTTGTCTTTCTTCCTGTCATCTTGTGTGCAGGTCTCCTCTTCTCCAGTTGAGGAAGAGTGGTTTAGAAAAGGCTGTTAGTGGCCCTGAGTGGAAAATGAAAGCTGCTGCACTGGAAATCTGCTTTAAAAATATGATACCACCACTACCACCCTCAAAAAAAACCCCACCCTTACTCAAAATGAAAGTTGTTCAAAAGTCCTCAGTCTCTGTGCTGGACCATAAAGCCTAGCACTCAGTTCCTAAAAGTCAGTATCCCACCTGGCAGAGTAAAGGCAAGGCCACCGCAAAGTTAGAATTCTGACAAAACAAGCTAGTTAAGCCTAATGGAATAACTTGTCCATCTACCTCAGGTTGATTGTTTTATATTTGCAATATGCTGAGATTCAGGAGGCCCTTTTTTTTTAATTAATGACTTAAGAATAATAATGCATTTTGTGCTTTTTGCCTGTTAAGCTGTCCTCCTGGGTAAACCCTTCTCCCACCCTACTCTCTTTGTGTGCAGCTCTCAAAAAGCTAGCCAGTCCCATGCAGCAGCAACAGTTGAACCGGCAGTTACACCATTTCCTTCTTTGCCGTACCCTCCTCTCCTTCCTCTAGGCAGCTGCGTCACCCTGGTGCCTGCACACTGGTGGCACTGCTCTGACAGTACCACTCACCGAGTTAGTGGGGTCTCCCTCAGCCTGCCTCAGTGGGCGATCAAACAGTTGTATGTGTGTCTGGTCAGACTGCCCGTGGGCAGGCCAGAGCCCGGCAGCACCACAGGCTCGACACTTCCACTTTTCCCGGAAGAGCCACCTGTAGCAAGTGACCTAGGCGACAGGGATAAACCCGTCACTGGTCCTGCATGAAGTAAAAACACATCAAGATGTTTCCTCTTGCTGCAGCAGCGCACTAAACTCCAGGAATGCTCGGGCTTTTTCAGTTACATGCTTTGTTCTTCATACATACTCTCTTTAAAAGGACTAACTCTGCTCTGGATGCCAGTCTCTAACGTGGCTTCTAGAAAAAGAACCAAGCCAATGTAACCCATTGTATCTCAAGGGAAATGTCCTGTGTTGTGTTTCAGTCTGACGGCAGTGGAAATACAATGGGACTGTCCAACATGAAGCCATTAAGAGGAAAGCATTTTGTCTGCTGGAAACAATAAAATAGCAACGAAAAAGCCCTTAGCTCCTTTTTGGGGTGTGTCACTTCAAAAGCATCTACAGAGAGGGTTTTGACTGAGTTGGCCTGTTTTGTTCCAGCACTTACTCTATCTGCACCTGGGTGGGCTAAGACAGCTATCTGCAGAGTCCTCTAACTTTTGCTACTGTGGGGGCTGCAGATTTCTGTGAATGCATTATGGCCACGTTCTGTTTTCTGTTTGGAGGAAACAGGTTGGAGCCTGTGCATTTAAGCATTAGATGTGTATAACTGTTGTTGTTGGTATCTGCATGGAAATGTATGCATACACACAGGATTATTGAGGGTGCCCCAATCTAGAGAGGATTGCAGAGAATTGTGAGAGGATCTCAGGATACCAAATGCCCAAGTATTAAAAAGTCGGATGAAATACAGTATCAGTAAAGCAAAGTGAGGCAAGTGGTAACATATTCTGAGCGGTATAAGCACTGACAGACTTTAAATTAGCTATAACCACACAGGAATGTGATCTTAGACTCACTGCCAGTTGCTCTTGACAAAAGCACCTTGCTCAGCTGCAGACAAAATGGCATATAATGTCAGGAATTATTAAGAAAGGAAATGAGAATGCAACTGAAAAAATTTAATGTCATTGTGTAAATTTCCAGTGCACTGAGTGTCTTGAATACTGTATGTGGTTCTGGTCAAAAAGGATGTAATAAGACCAGAAAAAGTAGTAAGAAGTTTGACAAGATTATTATCATACTATGCACCGTGAATAACTTCCATACTAGGAAGTTTTTCACACTATTCACGTCATTAAGTTGTAGAATCCATTGCCACAGGATTCTGTGTTCAACTGTGATAGTACAGATCCACTTAACACAGGTATGTTGATTACATCTGACTCCAGTGAAGTTTGGTGTAGGGTGAAGTAGATATTGATAGAGCCATTGGAGACTATTGAGAAGGTAATAGCTGACATACATTGGCTTATGTGAATTTGGGATGTAATTATTTAGGGTTGTGAGATGCATGTGAGCAAGATATGTGACAAGTGCTGGTATTCTGTGAGAAGGGGGAGGCAGTGGACCAGGACGTTACATTACAGTGAGGTTCCTTTTAAATCGAAATTCAGGATTTGTGCATCAGCAGAGGACTACAAATTGGATGGTCTCTGTAGTGCTTTTGTGGTTCGAGGAAGATTAACCACAAAATACCTGTTGAATTCACACAAGACATGTAACTATGTCTGTGCATTATGCTCAAATTAAGGGTGTGTTCCAGTTCTCCAGAAATTCATCTTTCTTCAGAGGACTCTGCCTCTCCTCTCCATTTTTGTAAATGTGTTTTATAACTAAACATACTAAAAATGTATTAACACAAAAATGGTAATCTTTAGTAACAAGCCTGTTTCAGAAACTGACTTTGCTACCATGTGCAACATACGTAACTGTCCCTGCCTGGCCTGTTATTTCCAACTCCTGCATGCGTTTCTCATGTTTTCCAATAGTGCATTTGCACTACAGGTTCATTGGTGCTCTACTGAGGGCTTGAGAGCCTCAGTCCTTCTGTGGAGGAGCACATCTGCCTCCCAGACGGTAACGCACATACAACCTCAGGAAAAGCTCTTTAAGTCAGGTCTGGGTTCTAGGGCTCCTGTCATCACTGCCTCTGGATCCCTTATACCAAGAACAGAGCTTCTTGTCTTCCCAGTGGAGTATGAACAGTTGGTGGTTTGTTCAGTGTTAGTTACTCAGCCCAAAAGAGAAAAAGTAGAATTATTTCAAATGGAAAGTGACCATAGCAGCCAGGTAAACAAGAAACCCATGTGAAATAAAGCCAGACAGTGAGACAGAGTACGTTTGTCTGCTCCTGCTCTTCGCAGTTGGCTCTAGGCAGGAATTTGTATCTCAAAGCCGTCAGTAAGATTTTTGAACAAAACAAAACAAACACACAAAAACCACAAAAAAAAACCCCAAAACACCAACAACTCTGGGAGTGGGTTCCACTCCAGAATTTGAAATTAGATCTCTACCAGCCTAGACAGCCAGCTGGTCAGAAATAAGAATGGTGTTGATGTTCACATTAGTAGGTTCCATACCTGCCTGGTTTGTATTGTAATGTTGCCTTTCTGTTCATAAAACACTGGTAGTATACATTTCTGCCTATCACGTGATTCTTTGCAGTGGGAGCATAGAGGGACTCTGGTTCTAAGCACACAGTCGTTACTCTGTCCAAGTGCCACGTGACAGACTACAGAACTGGTGACATTTCCCTTCAGATTAGTTATGCATAGATTTGCATGTTACCTTGAGAGAGCTTTTTTAAATTGCTCTAAGGTACAAAGAACTGATGTCTTGCAGATTTCACTCGTCATTTTTCTAAAAACAGCACTCATCCCTCCCTCCCTTGCTTTTAAAACACATGAAGACATATTGCAGTCAGCAGCTATAAAATTCCATCCTTCTCTTCTACCTAGTCCAAAATGATGAAATTCTGTATTCATTGCTAATCACAAAGGTTTTGGTTATCCAGAAATGACACACAATACCCTTTATCCTTCTTGAGGTGCTTCTTCACATTTGCAGATCCACTGTGCTCATACCCAGAGGAAGCAGTATCTTATGGAAGAACCCTGTGCCATAAACATAGATGCCAATCTGGAGATCTCTACTGAGTTGTGGATTTGCCATTCTTCAGTACTGGGAGCTATAGGTTGCTCTGAGATTGCCAGGTAACTTTTTAATTCCCCTTGTAATTGCAAAGCAGAGTCTGCTAGAAAATGGGACTCCCTCCTGTTGGAATTTTCACAGGGAATACCCCCATCAGACATTTTCCTTTCAGGAAATAATTATTTTCCCCATGGGATGAATCAAAAAATCAAGTATACAGAAAAGCTGCTGCTTTACTGCTTTCCAAATTTTTTCTTTGCAAAAGGAAACAATGGCTGAAGTATGGGGTTCCCCCCTCCTTACAGTCTCTATTTTTTAGCCAGAAGGGAAATCAATTTGTTATTAGGTGTTCTCTCACTTGACTTACTGCTAAAAGCAGAAGTGTTAGTTTCTCTTCACAGCTTTTAAAAATCTGTGTGTTTGTGTGGGGAGGTGTTTTAGCACAGCTAAAACGGAAAAAAAAAAAACAACCAAACCAACCCAAAATCACCACCCCAAAACCTGAATTTTTCCCCACAGAAAAGGTCAAGAGAATAGGCTCTGTCAAAAACAAAACAAAACAAAACAGTCCTACCACACTTTGGTTTTCATTCTCTTGTGTTTACAAAAAGCCCATATTTCCTCCACTACCCCTCATAGTCATCGGTGTCCTGGCTGCATCTGCTCAGATAAACCAATTTTCTGTTGCGTTTTGCACATGGCTTTTAATTCTTTGGAATGTGCCTCTTCATCCCTTTGCATACAGGGGCTGAGAGGGACTGGCTTTGTGGGTCCTGCATGCAAGTGCAATAAATATTCCTGAGCTGTGGGCAGTCACATAGATGACAGGGTTTTGCCATTAGGTCCAGTGAATCCCCCCCACCTTAATGCCATAGCACTGTGCTTGTTCTCAGTATTCTCTCTTCGTCTGTTTGCTCCTGTGTGGGCTGCGTCCCTCCAACAAACTCAGAGACTAGTTAGTTGTCAAACCCTCTCTCCTCTTCGTTAGCAGACACAGATCAAAGTGACAAAACTAAGAATCAGGAAATGAACAGAGGCAAGAAGAGGTAAGAGGAAAAATTTCACTTCACACAGGCCACAAACATTTGCTTCCTTTCTACCTGCTGCTTTTTTACTTCTGCTCCACAAAAAGCTGCAGCTAGACAGTCCATTCACTGAAATGAACTCTCTACCTTGACCTGACTCGCACATTTCTTTTTGCCATGCAGAGCTTTGTGGTGAAGTGTTTTGTGTTGGAGTTTCTAGCTATGAAATGTGTTCATTTTGTGACTATAAACGAAGTGTCTTTTTTGTTTCTCTGCTGTGTTGTAGATGCCAAATTGGAGGCCATGCCAAGGCTTTGTATTTTACAATGGAAGTGCTTATGAATAGAAGCTGATTACGACTCTGCTTTCCATCCTGCTTTTTTGAAAAGAACAGGGTTTAGTGAAGCTTAGTAACTTCTGACACATGATACTACTGCATAGCAATGCAGGATATTAACACCACCACATTTCTGCATTTGTCTGCTTTGCTGATCCTAACTGGGCTAACTTGATGGCTAATTAGTGCATGATGTCTCTAGGTAAGTGAAATATGCCTACATTGCTGCATATAGCCCACTACGAAAATAAATACTCACTCCCTGTCTTATACAGTTATACTATCTGGGATGTTTCTGAATCTATTGCTTTGATACCCTTCCTGGAAATCACCTGCCAGTTGAACATACCTGGATCTGGGTGCTAGGAAACCTCACAGTGCAAGCCGAGAAGTAACCTGGTCCCTTTGAATTTTTTTCAAGCTACTCATCAAGTGTCTCTTTCCTGTGTGAAAGATTACATATGTGTATATATAGCAGATGAGTAAAAACATCTTTAGTTTTGTGGAATTTTTTTTTGAAGTGTTGTCATTATTTTCCATCTAGAAATAGCTCTCCGGTATCAGCAACTACTAGTTCCAGGCTGAGAAAGGACAAAGTCTGGAATGAAGTCTCCTGAACAGAAGATGGAAGAAGGTGGTTTTAAACTCTTGGCTGGCTCAGCTGTGGGGCCAGACACAGAGCAAGCTCAGCTTTGTTTAGCGAGTGGTGTGAGTTCTTCCTGTAACACGCCTTAAAAGGGAAGTTCTGATTGAGGTAGTGGTTTAGCTGTGAGTCATGCAAGTGAAATGTTAAGTCTGTTTCTCAGACAGAAGCAAATCCAAATTCCTGAAAGTGGTCTCACCCCTGAGCCTCAGAGAACTTTGTCTTTGCTAGCTGAAAGCAACAAAAAGAAATGGGAAGACTTCTTTCCAGCCTTCTTAATCAAAAAGTCTCCCTGCTAAGTTGACTAATAAGTAATTACAGGGACTGGAGCAGGGAGTGACGTGCAGAAAAGGGTCCAGGAAACATCTTTGTAATTACAGTCTGTTTGTTACCATGGAGATCTGAGAAAATGGCAGTTTTGGTGCTTGGCAGTTGAACAGCAGGTTCTGCACCTGAGAGAAGTTTTTTGTCTTTCCCAATTCATCTTCCACAAGGGGCTGACCTTTACTCCTGAGCCATATATATCTTTGTATATACCTCCCTCAGTAAAGAACAGTGTTGTGAATATGTGTGCAAGTATTAGCTTGAAGAATGCTCAGTCCTAGTAAGTCACAAGATGCTGAATATTAAAACCCTAGAAAATAGAGAATATGAACTGCCAGCACAGTCAGCAGCAAATCCCACATATCTGGCATCACAGACCTGGCACAGCCGTATTAATTATAAAACTTGTATTGCTGTTTAGCAGAATGTGTTCCTTAGCAGCAATCCTTGGCACAAGAAAGGTACTGGGACAAGAAGGATGGAGGGGAGAAGGATTACAATAGCTGGGGTAGATATTTGGCCTACATAACAGTGACTGGACAGTGATGCGCCAATCAATGGGCAGCGGGCAGGAGTTTGCCTTCTCCAAGCAGGCTGTGTCTGTGTGGCAGAGTAGCTACATGCTCTGCACTCGTATATTGATTGTTTTTTCATTTTCCTAGCAATCACTGCAAACTGTCATTTGTAGGGCTTTCCAGTCTAGGTTACACAAGGCCTGCTAAGAGTAAATGGCAGCAGCTCTGTTAACGCTACAGATTTGGGTCAGATTTTAAAATAATGTTTAAAATGGTAATTGAGAATACTAAACGTTCTAATTAAAAGTTTGCATAGTTGAAGCTGGGAGCAAGGCTCACTGTGCCCTCTAGTGTGCACAGTCTGTAGCTCCACTGTCCCTTCATAATGGCATGAGGGAAACGAAGCTGTTTTTTCTAGCAGTGGATTGGCATGGCAGATTTCTGTGTGTCCTCCACGTTGCCCACACGACAAAGACTAGAATTACAAGTCAGTGCACTGAGTCTGTTGTACTTTGGCTGACATGGTACCCAGAGACCAGGCACAAACACAGTTGTTGTGGTCTGACGGGAACTGACACCTCACATGAATGGATGTATTGCCTAAGCATAGATCAAGCATGTAAATTTACAAGTGAGGAAAGAAAAAGTCTGTGCTCTAGTTTCCTTTTGTCCTAGATAAAGCCCATTAAAAAGAAAAAAAAGCCTGTTGAATGTAAGTATTTCTATTAGTTTTACAGGTTTAAAGATGAATGCCATTCCCCTGACCTCTACAGGTTTTGTCCTGTCAAGTTCTGAACGTAGCTAGGTCTTTAAGGGGCTATTCTGTACTTGTCTCAGGCCTGGTCTTTGCTGGCAGTCTCATCCCCAAGTTGCTTCATTATCCTCTTAATGTGATTACTCTGATGATCCACTATTTGCTGTTCTTTATGTCCTTAAATTTGTCTACACACAAATAACTCCTTGTGCCAGTAGCCTCAAGTTCCCTAAATGATTCAGTAACTGCATAACAGCTAACTGCAAATGTCCAGAACATGAAGGCAATGCAGTGTGGCCACTGGCTGCTGCAGAGCCACTCCAATTCTGCCTACTGAAATAAAGTGGTGGGAGGGTATCCTGCAGTCCAGATGAGGGCAGCATGCATCATGAGATGCTGTTTGTAGGCCAAGGATGAAAGGGTCTTGGCTTCTAAGTCCTAGACACTCCTTTCACACAGAATCACCTCCTTTGAATATCTGATGTGATTTGTCTGGTTCTGTGATTCTATCCATTTTCAGGCAACTCTTCTCCAAATCTTCTGATCATAATGCACTGATAACATTAGCCTTTAAAAGCTGCTGATATCTCATATTCTGACACTTGCATCAGTATGTTGGAAGGAAAAAAAAGTAAAGTAATGACACTGGACTATGCCTGCCCACCAGGCAGTAAAGCAGCTACTTATCATAGAAGGATGATGCCATGCTCCAAATCACTGAACTGTAAACAAGCTTCCATTCTCTGCAGTGACGAAGCTTAGGACTATGGCTGAGCTTATGACCTCCCCCAGGCTGTTCTTCCCACTCATTATTTTGCCAGAGGGTGCAAATTCATTTTTTCATTCATTTCCTCCAACAGCGTTCAGGGGCTTCCCCCAGTCATGCTCCTCCTTCCAATAGCAATCAGCTTTTTCCCCAGCCAACGCACTGATTTCAGAGGAACATCACACTGTAGTGCCTGTACCTTTCTTGAAGATCTTCAAATGTCCTTTTTATGTACTGCCAGGCAACAGATAGAGCATAGCTGCCAGGTAGCTGTTAAAGTTCTACCCCTGCATAGCAGTACAGCACATTTCCAGCCCCAGGTTTCACAGAAATAAGCCCTCTAGCAATGTTGGATTTTTTCTGCCTTACGTTCCTCACTGAAGAGTTGTAAGGTGGTCCTGGATGGTATGGTGTATGTTCTTCCTGGACTGAGCTGCCCTTGGGAGAGGAAACTTGGGAGGCGGAAGTATTCTCATTTGTCTTCATGAGGTTCTCCAAGAATTCTGAAGAAATCATTGCCCTCCTTTTGTGACGACAGCAACTTTTCTGTGTAATGGGTGTCCTTTGTGAGAGCCAGAGACCATTGTTACTTACAAATGTGTGGGTTTGACAAAATAGGCACCAGACTTTGGGAAGAGAAACCTTCTTAAATTCTTGTCTGATTCTGATTTTTCATAGGACTCTATGTATTGGTGGGAGCAGGGGCTCTCATGACCACAGTTGGATTTTTTGGGTGCTGTGGAGCAGCGCGGGAGTCTCAGTGCTTAATTGGAGCAGTAAGTAAAAGGTTTCAAGGGCCTGGGCTGCACAGGAAAATCATTCAAAAGCCTATGATTTGTGTCATTAGTGGAAAGATCTTGGCTGTCCAAGACCTGAAATGTCTTATGTCCTTTTATTGGCTAATCCAGCATCTCTACCCACCGTACTATTGCAGAGCTTCCATATGTGAAGAAATTCCATTGCTTGTCTCATGTGACATATTTCCTGGAATTACCTTCTGTCTTTTCTGAAGCTACCATCTGAGCCACATCTTTGCCATTTCCACCTTTGTTTCCATATTACAACAAATCTGACTTGACACCCCTGTTACAAACCCTGCTTACCCACTTTCTTTCAGTTACTGTGTGGGCTGTTGAGGCCTGGGCAAGGATGAGGGACTGACTGGCAGTCCATATAAAGCTGAATTGTGCAAGGTATATTAATATAAGATTCTCTTCTTCCTCTGCAGTTCTTTGCTTGCTTGTTGGTGATATTTGCGGCTGAGGTCACTGCTGGAGTATTTGCCTTTATAGGCAAGAAAGTGGTAAGTAGCAAGCAACTTCTAATGTATTAATGGGGCAGCTATGGATTCCAGTGCCGACTGACCTACCGCCTGGCTCTTGCATAGGAAAACTTTCCAGGAGACTTTTCCCAGGAAGACTCTCTGACATTCTTAATCTGGAGCCAATGAGAGCTTGTGTTATCACAAGTCCAGAATGGGATGCAGTTTTTTCCCCTATTAAAGAAAATCTGTCAATGCGGATCAACCTTACATCCACAAGGAACATCAAGTTGAACTATATGATAAGAGGGTATTGCTTGGGAAAAGGGCAAGCAAATTCAAGCACTGAATTTCTCCAACTAACAGTGTTTAACCAAAACACAGAATACAGCATGTGTACGTTCTGACCCATGCAGAGTTCCTCTGAATGCCATCAGGCCACAAAACCTCCTGTCTTTCCAATCATGGTACCTTAGTTTACCATGCATAATTTTCTGCTCTGGAGGTTGATGACACAAGCTGGAAGTTTGTACTGGACTGGGGGTAAGACTTATTTGCCACTCACTTGGAAAGTCTGATTTCTTCAGGCAATACAGGAGGCCCAGAAAATCTACGAAGACGTTTATGACGACTATATGAAAAACCCAGGGGGGAAGGTCAACAGCACTATCTATCACTACCACTTGGCTGTGAGTAGTCCTCCTCAGCTTTAATACCTTGCCCTACTACTCTACTGTCACGTTATCCTTTAAAATTCAGAATGCCTTCCACTCAGGTACAAAAGAATAGAACTGAGCGTTCCTTAAAATGGAGCCAGAGGCTCACAACCCAGTTTCCCGATGGGTCTGTCAGATTTCTGTTTTTCAGATCCCAAGTGATTCCTACCTTTGAAAGTGAAAATGGCCAGGCTTTTAAATTTCAGCTGATGCTTCTGGTCTTTGTTGAGCCGAAGATAGGACTATTATGGCCCTTTTGGATACTAAAATCCAAGAATAAATACTCACAAATGCAGTGAGAGGTGAAAAGGTCTGAATCTCTCTGCATTTGTCAGAGAAAAAACTGTAACTCATGTCCCAGAACCTACAAAATGGCAGATCCTGTCACTGTCTGAACCAAGTAAATAAAGAACCAAAAGCACGTGTGTTACCAGTTCAGGCCACCCAAAAAGTTAGTGTCTGAATCAGAATTAGAAGCTGTGACTTCCTGAATCCTATTTGTGTCCATCCTGTATCTGCACTGCCTCCCACAGAGATCAAGCCCAAGCTTTGTTGCTCCTTACAGCATTCCCACGTTCTTTAGAAGAAACATTTCACAACCTCAGACCCTTTTGTCCTTCTCCCATCACTGACCCCAAGAGGAATTCCAAGCATTTTGTGGGAGATAGGCAAACAGGAAAAACAAACCCTCTGAAACACTCTGATTTATTACTGTCTCCAAACCCAGCACTATGTATTATTGGAAATAAAGATTCCAGCATTCTCTGTTGTAACTTTTGTGCATTGCCCATAATTCTGTATGCACTATTTGGACTTTCTGCTTTCTCCCTTTAACAACTCCTGTTTCCTTGTAAGCCAGGGATCTCCTTTTCCAAAATCCACTTGTTTGCTTTGTTGTGAGATACTGTGATGAAGATCCCTTCTGGATGTTGTTGTTAATACAAATTTGTCTGTTTGCTATGGCTTCAGACAATTGAAACTGATTTTTGAGAATATTGGCCCGTGCAGTTGAAATTCTACCAGAGGTAGCAGTCAATATAGGGAATAAATTTATGGCTTGATCTGTATTGTTTCTTTTTTATTCATTATTTATTGTCTCACTTTCAGTATGAAAGTAGTAACTCACTTTCAGTATGAAAGAAGTCTATGGCTTCCCCTTCTTTGATTCTTCATATCTCCGTCTCTCTCTTATTTAGCTCCAATGCTGTGGTAAAGATAATATGGAACAACAAACGGGATTACCCTGTCCAGAGAATATCCAGAAGGCAAGTGTCCTCTGTTCTGGTTTTTGTAATCACTTTTTCATGTCAATTGTTTAGTAAAATTGGAGACATTCTAGACGTAAAAGAAAGGAAGAAGTTCCTTTTTACCTTGCAAATGCCAGCATGAAATTCCATATGAAATGAAGCAGAGTGGAGGCAGAAATAAGTTGGACGTTATATTGAGAATGTCCAGGCCCCATTTCTGAAGCCTGCCTGTAGCACCCCACAGCGGCTGGGACAATATTGCATCATCTGAAAAGTGGAAAGGGCATAGCAGAACAGGGGTCCTAAATGAAAAGCCCCGTGAAGGCTGAATTTTGGCAAGTGCCTGCCTTAATCGTGAATGGGGACTCCTGATTAGAAACTTTGTTGGTGTTAAGAAGGATACTGTTGTTTCTGTCTTTTGTGGGATCTGCTCGTGAGTAAGTACAATGTCAATCTGAAGGGCCAAACTTCCTAATTTAGCATGGCCCATCATATAAAGGGTTTTAAACTTAGGGAAAACTGATTGCAAGCAAATGCATTAAAAAGAGTGTGGCCAGCAGGTCGGGGGAGGTCATCCTCGACCTCTACTGTGCCCTGGTGAGGCCACGTCTGGAGCCCTGTGTCCAGTTCTGGGCTCCCCGGTTCAAGAAAGACAAGAAACTACTGGAAGGAGTCCAGTGGAGGGCTACAAAGATGATCAAGGGAATGGAGCATCCCTCTTGTGAGGAAAGGCTGAGAGACCTGGGTCTGTTTGGCTCGGAGAAGAGAAGACTGAGAAGGGGGTCTCATGAATGCTTACAAATATCTAAAGGGCGGGTGGCAAGAGGGTGGGGTCAGACTCTTTTCAGTGGTGCCCAGCAACAGGACAAGGGGCAACAGCACAAACCAGAAGACAGGAAATTCCGTCTCAACATGAGGAAAAACTTTACTGTGAGGATGACAGAGCACTGGCACAGGCTGCCCAGAGAGGCTGTGGAGNCCTCTTGTGAGGAAAGGCTGAGAGACCTGGGTCTGTTTGGCTCGGAGAAGAGAAGACTGAGAAGGGGGTCTCATGAATGCTTACAAATATCTAAAGGGCGGGTGGCAAGAGGGTGGGGTCAGACTCTTTTCAGTGGTGCCCAGCAACAGGACAAGGGGCAACAGCACAAACCAGAAGACAGGAAATTCCGTCTCAACATGAGGAAAAACTTTACTGTGAGGATGACAGAGCACTGGCACAGGCTGCCCAGAGAGGCTGTGGAGTCTCCTTCTCTAGAGACATTCAGAACCCGCCTGGACGCTGTCCTGGGCAACCTGCTCTGGGTGACCCTGCTCTGGCTGGGGGGTTGGACTAGGTGATCTCCAAAGGTCCCTTCCAACCCCGACCATTCTGTGATTCTGTGACTTGTACGTGTCAGCCTGTACAGGCAAGACATACAGATATCTCACTAGAAAAGGGAATATGCTGTGAAAATTGTCCAACAAAACACAAGGCATAGAAGCATGAATTAGGACAGTGACTGCAATAATATTTTTCATGTTTATGTGTTGTTTAGTGAGAACGGCTGATGGAATTGGTTGGAGTTTATTTTTTTTAGGAGTAAAAATCTTTCAATTTTGTTTTTAATAGAACTGCCTGGTTGAAATCCAGAATGTAATTGATGCTAATCTGCATTTAGTTGGAATTGTTGGAATTGCAATTGCTGGCATCACAGTGAGTAAATCCATGTTCTCACTCTCCAGTCTATATTTGAGCCCAGTACCCTGTTGCTTACTCAAAGCTTTGTGGAAAGTGTTTTGCAGCAGCTGGTGAGATTCCTCAAAGGTGCAGCTATTCTTATTGCTTTCAGTGTGTCTTCTTGCTGGGAATTGCCCACATTGGTGCAAACAGACTTGCGTGACTTCATTTTACCAGTTTATTTTGTGTCCTTAGACACCATCCAAAGTATCCAATGGTAATCTTATTTTGTTGTAATAGTAGGAAAGCGGCGTTCACATGAACCAAACTGAAAAGCAAAAGGCTGTAGCAGTATTTCATCTATTCCAAAACAGCTGCAGACTGATGCTTTAGGCCCTTTGAGGATCTGTTCCTTAGATTTCATAAGGAATAGAGAGTACCGACCCTTTGTATAGAAGTGGCTTTCCAGGAAAATGCTGGCTGTGGCATTGGTTCAATGTGAAGGATAGTTTATAAACAGATTTTCTGAGTCACAGATCCAGTGATCAGTATGTATTTTGTTAAAGGAACAGTATTTAAAATGCATGGTTTTCAGAACAGTGTTTCTTTCCTAAATACGTAGCACGTAGTTACAGGTAGCTGTTTCACCGAATTATGTCATCAAAGTGTGGATAACACTGCTTACAGTCCACCTTCTCCCACAAGTGTGCATTGTTGTATTCCCAAGGTCTGCTCCTTTGTGACAGAGCTGTGACCAATAGATGTCACCCTGCTGCAAGGATATGGCAGGAGTGGGCAGCCTGTATCAAACACTGGCTTTAACAGAAAGCATTTTCCAGCATGTGTGTGCCATGACTTCCTTCAGATTCAGAAACCAGCAGCAGTCTGAAGCAGCATGAGGAGCTAGAATATTAGTAGAGAAATACACCTTTAGCTTCTCTGAAGAGTGGGAGGCTCGTGGACTTATGTGGACGCTTAAAAGCAGATGAAGCCTTTCTGTATGTAACAGAAACCACGGCGTGGGTAAAGGGAATTAAACAATCCTGTGATTTGTATAAAACGTGAAGGTCTACTCAAAAATACAGCAAAGCAACATGGGTGTGACAGAGTTCCAATAACCTCTCTGCTCAACAAGAATACACTAGAAATATGAACATCTCTTCTATGGCTCCTCACCTCAGATAGAGCACGAGTTATGAAATGATAACCTCTTCAGCAGCAGAAACATGTCTGTACACTTTTCTGTGCTTGTTTCTGACACTTCATGGGGTATAACTGACCTCCTTCCTTGGGGGGGGTGTGGGGAGGGGATATGAACTCAGTGGTTTAACTGCCTGATAGCATCGCTCATCTCCCATCACTAGCAATGAAGGATCAGGAGATAGCTGCTAACTTCTTTGGAGAATCAACCTGAGGCAAAAAAGAAATTTCTGGAGGCTCCGGCAATACCCACTGTTCTCTGCTTTTAACGTTTCCTCTAGTTAATTAGTTCCCTAACATGAACAGAGTTTTATATTTAATGCAGAGTCTTGGTCTTGAGTAGTAATCATTAAGAGCTTAGCTTTCTCTGTAAAACCGCAATGCACAGCAGCAGTTACAGAGACCTGGTTTCTCTGGGGTCATTCTCTGCCCTTATTCAAATGTGTATACAATATTCCACACAGAAGCATTCTGAAACTCAGAACCTTTTAGTGCAATACTAAGTATAATACAAATAGTCACAGTTATTGACGTCAGTGAAATTTATGTTAATAGTATTAATGTTTGGGGCTGTTATGCTGGCCTTAACACTTAGAACAAAGAACAGCAAAACTAGCGTAAGCAGATGAAACCTTGGCTTTAAAAGTGAAATCTCTTTCGTGTTAATTGTCTGATGTCTTGGGGTTTGTAGACGGAAGCAGTCACTTGCTACTCTACCATAAGAACCTTCAGATTGTTCTGATATGCAGACTATTTTATAACTGTTTTGTAAGTGGATCCCTAAATTGCATCCCTTCTCTTCTAGATCTTTGGCATGATATTCAGCATGGTTCTGTGCTGTGCGATCCGTAACACAAGAGACATGATCTAAAACTTTCACTGCTCAACTATGTCCCAGGAGTTCCAGACTAAGCTTTACAAGAAGTGCTCTTCTACCCAATTTAATAACTGTAATGCATTTTAATTCGTGTTTTAACATACTGAGAGGAAAATATCCCATTAGGTGAGCAGGTGAATTGTATTAGTTACAGTAAAACCAAAGTGAACAAAGAAGGGTTTTAAAATGTCCTTTTTAATGAAAAAAAGCAAAGGTGCATCTAAGACTAATTTGATTTTTAATGTTTGCATATGTGCAATTAAGAGTTTACACATCTGTAGACATTGTGTAAGCACATGCATATTTCTCCTTACAAATATATATGCACATGAGCAGGTACGTGTACATGCAGTACCTTGTTTAGGTAAGTATGTGCAGACGGCACGTGTTGTGTGTGCATGTTTGCATGCATATTCTTCCAGAGTCTCACTATGCAAGAGTGTACACACACCCACAGGTATACAGTGCTTGAAACCCTTTCATATCGAGCCCCTGTTTACCAAAAAAATAGCAAAGGAACAAATGCCATTTTAAAAAGTAAGACCTATGATCCATTTTGTAACAGTTCTTTCCAAAGCCCAAACACGGTAGAATTAATAAAATTGGACTTTATTTGATGGCTCAGGGCCTATGCTCCAGCAAACTTTAATTCATGTGAGTAGACCCACTGACTTCACTGTCACGCAGAGACTGGATTTTTTTTTTTTAGGACCGGACCCTTCATGAAAATGCAGAAAGCTCTGGGGGAGAAAACATGTCCAAGGAGATCCAGGCTAAAGGAAGAGGGGGAAAGAGGTGGGAAGATGGCAGTCATTGGGGAGCAATTGCAGTACAAAGCGTGCTTAAGCTTCCCAAGCTAGCCTGAGACATACACACACACACAAAAAAAAATAATCTACAAGTTAAAGGGGCCACTAAAATCTTTATTCAGAAGTCCCTTTATTCTGCAAGACTCTATGTGGTATATATGCTGGTGCAGGAGTGGAACCTATATCCAGAAAAGCAGCAGCTTTGTCAGATAACTCTGTAGAATTCAACTGGCCTGTGGAAGCCAACCAAAGAGTGAAAATGGTCAGGGAAAGACACACAGCACTTTAATATCCTCTGTTTCTGCTTCTGTGACTATCACAGCTTCTATGGGGCTCTTACCTCAACCTCTCACCCTTTCTTGTGGGTGTAAGGCAGGGAATAAAGATGGGATGTTTTTACAGAGCCATAAAGTCGATTTTCTTACTGGCACCTTTAGATTGCATGTCAGGTATAAAAATTACACTGTGCTTGAAATACCTCAGGGCTTGCGTTTATATAGTTTGTTTCTATATTTTTATTTTTCTATTTGTCATATTTATTCATAAGAGAATGTTCTTTTTAAAACAACCTAGAAGGGAGAAAGGTTGTCCCTAGGAGGGGAAAATAAATTACATCAAAGGCTCAGAATCTCTTAATTTTTTGGCGTACTTGAGATAATACACCATTTCAGAGAACAGCTTTTTGCAAACAGTAGCCACATAGCAGCTCTGTCTCTCTGATGATCACTGGTTCAGATTTCTGATGCAGTTGTTCCGTACATGATGGGGAAAAGTTCAGCTCACTGAAATGGTCCATGATGTCTAACAGGACTTGGCATTTACCAGTCATGGGGTCTTTATTCCACTGACACACGATGGAAAGAAATGGGATTTCAGAAAATGTGTGGATTCTAGTGCGTGTTTGTGTGGAATATACATCCCTTGTGATATTTATCTCTCATTTCCCAAAGGAATGCCAAGTCCCATCACTTCCCTGTTACTTCAGGATTGGAAATAGCATCGCTGTTTCATCTATCTGATTTAATTGACACATCTTGCTGTCTTTTACACAGATCTCTCTTTCCAATTTGTTCAACCACAAACTGTGACACTGAGACAGCTGTGCACTAAGTGCTGGGTATGCAGCGGACACTGCCAGCTGAGCAGTTTCTGGGCCGAGCTGCAGGTACCCAGCTGACAGTGAGACATTATATCGTATGCCAAAGAGGAGTTAGGCTTGTATCACTCTGTTCACAGCTGATTAGCTATGGATGCCATGTAGAAGTAGGGCCTGGGACCTTATTCTGCAAGCATCAGACCAGGAAATAGGCCCTCATCTGCTGTCTGCTCCTCAGAAAGGCTCAATGGGGAGAATGACACTGGCAGCAAATCCATGAGGGTCTCAAGCTGAAACTAAGAAAGTAAGTTTCTCACAGCAAACAACTGACATAGCCGAAGCAATTTCCTGGATCCCAGGTACACTTGAGACTGTCCTTACAACTAGTTCTGCTCTAATTAGGTAATGAGATAGTGTACAACTGGGGTGTTTTCTCCCAAGGTAATACTGACAGAAAGAAGAAACCTGTGTATAGTGTCATTTTTGCCATTCAGAGCAAGACAGCTTCCCAGGAAAACCAGTAAAAATAGCACAGTAGGGAAGCCAGTGGTTCAGGTTCCAAGATTATTGCCCTACAGGGATAGAAACTTATGGCAAATAAAGCCATTTCCTTCTGTTACACTCCCCCTCTTAATTACAGTATTTTATTTATTTTAAACACATCTACATATAATTGGTTTTAATTCTTCAAATTTGTAGCACCAGAGTGTAGTGATAGGACCAGAGTTTACTACTTTGTTTACTGCGTCTTGAGTAAGTTGGAAGATGCCCACTCCTGATTTTGAGATGCACTGCATAAAAAGGCAGCTTGCAGAAACTTCTGTTGCTGCCCCAGTCCCCCACTCCCCAAGAGAAGTACATCTAAGTGCCTTATGAAGAACGGTACAAAGAAACCTTTTATAAATTCAGACTCAAACAACTGTCTGCTGAAGTGTTTTGGGTTTGTGTTTGGGTTTTTTTTAATCCTCTGAACAGTTCATTTGTTTTTCTGAGCGTAATTACTGCTTACTCTCCAGGGTTTACTGCTACTTAGGTATAGGGGATACCTGCACTGCAGATCAGAAACGGAATAATACCAGTTACTGGTTTAGTTTTCTAAGTTATTGGTGTAATTTAAGCTGGAAATCAACATGTTATGCATCTACTAGTGCCTTTGACAGAATCCAGAGATATAGCCTCTTTTGTTGTTTCCTGCTGTTGTGAGGTGCATAATACATTTGCAGTTTTCTCTGCATCTTAGTAACTGAAAGTCTTTTGTAACTTATTAAGGGACAGAAAATACAGCTGTTCTTTCCCCATCAAAGCTGTAAGAATTCTTTCCTGTTGCTTTTAGATCATAGCTAGTTAACAACTCCAATTTCCATTGACTAGCTTGAGCCACCCTTTTTAAATGCTCAAATGTCACAGGCAGGGTTATGGCTGTTGAAACTGGATATATAGTACCCACAGTTTATTGTGCTGCTGCTCTTTCATTTCAGCTTGCACTTGAAAGTGCAAAATCTTTGATCTTTGTCAGCAGTACAAAATCATTTCCAAGCAACAACACCATATGTCTTCAATAAGAAAGCTTTTCAAAGGTAACTAAATCCAAACCAGTATCTAAACTTCCTCAAATACAGTTCATGCTCCAGAGACGCATGCCAGGATTTAATTAACAAACTCCAATGCTTGTATGCACCAGATACATAGTAACTGCCATATAAGTCAGCGGAAGAACCCATTTAGTCCTGTCCCTTGTACCTGTTTCAGAAGCAAGTAACAAATGATCAAATCCCTCCAGGTGATAATTCTGAAAGCACATCTCAGACATTTTCTTCTGCCAGTTTGTTCTGAAGCATAAAGATGTAAATTGCTGATTGCCCTTATTATATCTCTAAATATCATTATTCACATTTCCCTTATCTAATTTTTCTAAGTAACTAACTTCAGTGGGAGCTTCATTTGTTACAGGAAAACGTCAGCCAGTTTTGATATCTTGCAGAGATTGCCCAGGAGCTGATGAAGCACAGCCCTGTAATATCCCTACAATGAAGATTCATATGTCACTTTTCTTCATAATGAAAGTTACAGTTTATAGCAAAATACATTTCATAGAATACCAAGTTGGAAGGGACCTCAAGGAGCATCTGATCCAACCTCTCTTGGCAAAAGCACAGTCTAGACAAGATGGCCCAGCACCCCATCCAGCTGAATCTTAGAAGTGTCCAATGATGGGGAATCCACCACTCCCCTGGGGAGATTAATCCAATGGCCGATTGTTCTCATTGTGAAAAATTTTCCTCTTGTGTACAGTCAGAATCTCCCCTGGAGTAACTCATACCCATCACCCCTTGTCTTTTCCATGTGACTCCTCGTGAAAAGGGAGTCTCCATCCTCTTTGTAGCCACCCTTTAAATACTGGAAGGTGGTGATAAGGTCTCCCCTTTCATATATATATTTCGTATGTACTGAAAAGGAAATTGAGTTACCTTAAGCATTCACATGCTATGTTTTACAGCCTTTGGAAGCTACTGATTAACAGCATGGGATGCTGTTCACAGAAAATGTACATAAAGCAAGCTTTTCAATCTTACTTCTTCCTCTCTAATGGTGCTCCAGCCACGAGGTTCTCCAAAACACAAACCACTTCCCGTGTAATGTATTTCTTTCTATAGCACAAATTCTGATTTTGGGCAGAACTGGCCTACCGGTTTATACCACAAAGTCTGTAGCAGAGTTACCTCTATGGCAGCTTTCTTTGAGAGAAAAAAAAAACCCCAACTTTGTTGCTGAAATCACTTTCACTTCCTTTTAGTCTACTGTGTTCTGAAGCGGCGTTTTATCACCTTTTCTGTCTTGAATTTGAAACAACTTTCTAATAAAAATAACCTGAAATAAGCGACTACCAGCGAGACCTTGTCTCTGTGCCCACCCCCAACCCCCCGCGCCCCCGACTTCACGCTGGGGCGGCTCCGCGACGCGCCCCCTCCCC
>VZSZ01010302.1:92100-135320 GCA_013398815.1 Ibidorhyncha struthersii
GAGCCGGTGTTCAAGCCTCCCCCAGGGGAGAGAGGTCCAACTGGTGCCACAGACACACGGCTTTGAAGAGGCCGACGGCGCTGAAAGGGCGACTGTGCCGCCGCGGGGACTCCGGTGGAGCGCGCCGCGACGGGGCGGCTCCGGTCTGCGCTCCCGTGCTCTGCTGCTACGGGCTCGCCAAAATGAAGGTGTTGAGAAGAGGTAAGGATGTTAGGACTGTCTGGAAAGCCGTTGCTTAGCTATGTGAAAAGGCATATTAAGATAAAGTAAATGTAGACAAAGAGCGGACCCTGAGGGATCGCCGCCTCGACAGACTGCTGCCACTGGACCTGAGGGGCTTAAACTTGGACGCGGATAGGGCTGAAAGGCCAAAGGAACAAAGTGCTCCGAGGGCGTGTAAATGTCTGTTTAAACAGATGCGTTAACACGACCCAAGTGTCTTAATTTGGCTTTCTCTCAAGTGTAAAAGTGTAAGTGTTCGTTACTTTCCTCTCAGTGATTTTGCACAGGCGCCAACCGTAAAAGTAGACTGCTGGTGTTTGCACGCGGATGTTCATACTGCAGACAGATCTGTCGGTCCCAGCCGTTAGGGAGCGTTGTAATAATTTTGCAGAGCTGCTTATTACTGTAAGTAGGCCTCGTTCCCTTTTTTATTTTGCTAAGCGCAAGTGCTGCTTAATAGTAAGCTGACTTAAATTTTCCTGTGCTAAATAACTTTTTTAAAGTCTCGGACACCTTCAGAAGGCACTATCTGATCCTAAAGCTGAAGGGTTTTTTTCTGTGCCATTTACTAGGTAACGTAGTTGTTGCTTTGTCGGGTAAATACCTACTTCCCAATTTTTTTCCTGTCATTCTCTATGCTCTTCACAAACTAGAAAGTAGCGATTAACGAGGCATTTCTTTATCACCAAGTTATGCATGTGACAATTACAGTTCTTGCCTTGTGTAGAATCTGTGACAAGCATGCAGGTGCTGTCAGTTTATTGCTGCAGTTGTCCTCGACAAAGCTTTTGCTGTTTCACAGAATGGTTGAAGCTGGAAGGAACGTCTGCGGGTCATCTTCTCCAACCCCCCTGCTCAATAGGGACACCTAGCAGGTTCCCTTCGCCTTTCGGGGAGGCTCTGCTGCAGCTGAAATAAAATGACGGTGTTTGGAATAGAGTATCGGATTACAGGAACGTTCATGAAAACTGCAAAACTGAAAGCAGGATTTTTCTAAGAAAATTAAATTTCATATTTGTATCGTGTGAACTCTAGATCTTTTATCTACTATTTCAAGGAAAGTGTGAATGGAATGTCTAATTTCTTGGGAGCCACAGTCATATTTCTCAAAACGAATTTGCAGATACAGAAAAAAATATACCTTACATCTCAGTAGTATTTTTAGGTGTCGCAGTTAATTTGACCCTGGTAACTCATGAGAATGCAGTTAAGCTGACAGGAGATTACTCTTTCAGACGCTTCTTTGCCAGGGAAGGGAACATTTCTTTTCTAATATTCTAGATCATTCATGTTTTGTATATGTCACAGTTTTGATTTTCAGCTTGATTAAATTGTTTTAAGTACTTTGATTCACCTTAATGGCTTTTCTGAATGTACTGTTTAATTTAAAAATCAAAGTTAGTAGAATTTTATAAAAATGAGCAGTAATGAGTTTGCAACACGGCATGTAGTATTAGCTAGGAATCTGGTAGTTTTCCACATGTTGACGATTTCTTGTCAGTCATTATATGCTTTGCATTTCAATCTGAGTAAACTTTGGTAATCAGGTTAAAAACTCATCTTGTTGGTCAGAAAAGATGTTTCTTTTCTTGTAACTGATGCAATACAGTGTAGGATTAGAGCTGGGTAATGAATATATCAGTAGGCTGAAATTACCGTTTAGACTTGGCTCCTGTGCATGAGAATAAGGTTACATGCAACAAGCATGGCAAACTAGATTATTTTGTCTTTATGATTCCTGCTGCAAAATAAGAATAATATTACCATTTGTCGTGGTTTAGGCATTTCATCATCTTTTCTTCCTCTATGTGAGAAAGGGCTTCTTCTATGTAACGAGATGATGGTAGGACATTGGTGCTGAAACATGCCAGGTCATTATCACCTTTCCCATGGAGAAGTTGAAAATTCAGTTACAGGGTGCTAGAATAGTGGACAATTGAATATTTATTTATCATCCTCAGAGAGTATCTGTTTGGTTTGAGTATCTTTTTCTAAATATTAATTATTTGATGTTTCTGCTAAAAATTAACTTTTACACTTTTATACAAAACTTTAGGGTCTAAGTGTTGTGGCAGTTGGCATTGTTTCAAGTTGTACCTTTGACTGCTCGAGGGCTATATTCAATGTAGGTCATTTTTTATACATAGCACGTGGGTCCTGGAAGGGAGGCCGGGGAAGCAGAGAGAATTCTTGAGATGAGAAAGGGTGGAGAGTGGACCACTGATGTCTTCAGTGCTAGTACCTAACCTCTGAGAGGTACAGGTTAGTAACTGCTACTTTTCATGAGAAATTGCATGAGTGAATGGAGATATTGCTATGGATGGTGGCAAGAACATCAAATATTCCAGTGTCATCCTTAATGAGGGATGAGGAAGAGCAATAACTGGATTTTCAGGAGAAAACATAAGGAAAAAAGTTACTTTCTGCTTCATTTCAGCATCATAGCACCTTTTGCATAAGGTCTGCTGTTCAATACCTGGTTGAAAGTTTGTAGATATCACCCCACTGCTAACTAAAGCGTGCAGTGTCAAACCTGCTGCAGCAAAGTTGCCACCTCGGTCACTGGATTCTATAAGCGCTTCTACTTTGTTTTGGAATCATTTAAACCAGGGGGAAATGAGCTCTCAGTCTCAGGGACTGGTGTAGTACAAACATAGCTTGCCATGGAGTCATCAGGTCTAATGAAGCAATAGCACTCATGGGGGTGGGGAATCTCAGTGGACAGGAAACGTTTGTTAGTTTACATTTATTTCCTTATTCCTGGGTCTGCATTTCTCACCTGCGCATGTTCAACACATAGGGTGCAGCCCAGCTCACTTTCCCACTCACAAGGGGACCTGACCTGTGTGGGGAAAAAGAGTTTTTTTCTGAGTTTCACTTTAAGTTTGATGGTATTACACTCCCCTTCTGGAGAACAGAGTAGCAAGACTTGAAGCTTCACTGATTCTTCAGTGCTCACAGAGAGACAAGTTTTTCAAACAACATACTACAACAGAAGAGAGATGCTTACTCCACCAGTGCAGACATGAAAAAGTATGCCTACCGAACACAGGTCTGGACAGCAGTGGTGATGACCTATAGCGATGGTCTATAGTGTAGATAAGCGAACTGTATGTGCTTACTCCCAGCTGACTACACTCATAAAACCCAATATTACATATATGGAAAAATACTGTTGCTAATATGAAGGCTGTAAGTATATGTCAAAATCTAAATCTAATTAAAATGTTCAATACTAAGAGTATGTGTTGCCTTTTTTTTAACTCTGAAATATATCAAATGTTTTGTCTCTGAGCATCTCTTCACAAGATACCTCGGATTTATGAGAAAAAGTTTATACATACACATAGTAATTTCTTCTTCTTCCCCGAAGTAAATTACAAGTGGGTACTAAATACAAACCTGCAGTCCTCTGATTCTGCTCTTGTGCATGTCACAGAATATCCAGTAAATTGAAGTAACTACTGATGCATCTTTGAATGAAACTTTGTGCACACCAAGTTGCAAACCTGTTATGAAATACACTTTTATTTATGCTTAGGTGTGAGCAGAGGTACATTTTGACCACAGTTGGAAGCTTACATGTTACAGAGCTTCTGTGGCTTAGTGCAATAGTTTGTCCTAACCTTCTCGTGAACACAGTCACTATAATCAGTGTTACATTTGCCACACTTGCAGCTCAGAGCCACAGGGTAGGAATAATAAGGGATGGTGTGATGAGGACAGCCCGGAATCAGTGCTGTTTGATACAACATCTCTTTGTATGTGCACACGTTCTGGGACAGAGCACTTTTGAGTAGCAGCTTCTTGCCATTGCTGTCCTACAAAGAAAAAAGAAATGCATTGTTTCACTGAAGCATACGTTGAGTGTCAGGAGACTACTTTTGACATTTTCTCAAATGTGCAGAAAGCAAACGTCTTTACACTAGGACTGGCTCTGGTACTTTCTGCATACTTCTGTTCAGATTTGTAATTTTGAATCTGCATGCGATTGGGGCTCTCTGCCCCTGTAGATATGCTCACCTTGCTTTTACGGTTTTAACTAGTCTGCTTGGCTCAGAGTGCTAACAGTGCTTTGTAATCTATTGGCTACATACTGACCGAGGTGGAACTTAAAATGCTATGTTCAACAGTGAAGCTCAAGCATAGCGTTTGGTATGCCTACATGCGAGATATTCTCCACAGCTAGCTGTCATCACAGTAGTGGGAATAGAAGTTACCCAAGTCATTTACATTAAATAAGAGTGACTAAATATAATCTGCTTCTCACCTGTTCCATCCTAACCTCACAAACTGACCACAGAGGCTCTGCAGTGACAGCAGCAGTCAGTTCTCTGCTATGCCACTGGTATTATAAACTCCGTGGTTCCGGAGGCTTGGTATTTCTCATCCATACCTTCACAAAAAGCTAACTTGAAAACACGATGATAGTGTGATTTTTCTGTCTGTGACAAACACTATTAGAACTGGATTATTTACACACAATTTTTCAGTGAGAATAGGTGCTTGGTTTGCAGTGATGGCCATTATAGAAACAATTGCCTAAAACAGAGTAACGCCTTGTACCCGAGTCATGCAAAATCCAGCGCAGATGGTGGTGTTGATGGCCAGGCAGTAGGCACATTCTCTTTTCTCCACGTGGATTATATACTCAGAAGGAGCACACAGTGATGCTGTTTGACCAAAAGTCAGCCCAAAGAGGAGAGACATCACAAAGAAGGGCGTCATGCTAGATGGGGGAGAAACAAACAAACAAACAAAGCAAACCCTAAGTAAATTAGATCTACCTTCCAGCCCTTTTCTCAGAATTTGACAAGAACAGTTATGATAGTCACAGACCACAAGTAATCTTAAGTTTTTTAGCTACAGCATGACAAGTTCTTTCCAGTCTCAGACCTTTAATGGAAATAGTACTAACCACTAAACAGAAAAGAAGTGTGAACAGACCATTCACAACAAATAACAAACTATCCTTTTCCCCACTAAAGCATATTACATGGAACTTTTCACTAATAAGCGATAAAATGCTGACACAGAAAAATAAAAGGAGCTGAAGGGTTTGAAAATGTGACATGTGTGAGAGAATATGAACTCTAGAATTAGCCAGAGATGCTAAAATAATCTCACTGGTTTAAAAATAATTTTCTAAAGAAAGCATCTTATAAAATGTTGAAGAGAGAAAAGGAAACAGCTGTGCATATTAGGCATACCGCTGTATTTTTTACAGTTGGCTTAGAGGAATGATGAAATGGGAACACTGCCAAGAATTAAATAATAGATTCAAGCAAATTACAATAAAGAACATCAGCAAAGAGTTCAAATCAATGAATCCCCGCTTTATCTGCCTGTTGTGCTGACCTCATTTCTCAGACCTGCTGGGGGATCCCAAGAGCAAGGCTTTGATTAGCTCCGAGACAATTCCAGGGTCTACTCTATAACCTCTAAACTACAAACTTTAAATGACAGTGTCTACAAACATATGGACATCACCCTCTAGTCTCTTCCAGCTGCCAGTTTCCCCTAGCAAAAGCTGTTACTTACACAGTCTGGTTTACCCTGTAGCTGCAACAATGCAAGTCTGGAAAGACCAACCTCTGTGTCAGCTGAATTCTTCCCTATTGCAGGAACCCGATTCTGCTTTGAGCTGGGAGAGGCAGTGACCCAGCACAAGCTCTGTGTGCGCTTTATACTCTCCAGGCTAATTCCAGGCTGATCTTACTGTTTATATAATTGCATCTGAATTGCTGCTTTCTTATCGCATAGTCATCTATTGAAAATTCATACTGAACCACAAAGCAAATGTGATAGGAACAAATGTGTCCATAATATCCTAACCTGGAAACTGGAGCTGGAAATCTAATTATTTTAACAGTCATTCTCTTCTCAGGCTTTTAAACTAACCACTGCTTTAAAAAAAAAGTTATTATTGATTAATTTAATTGCTACATAGGACAGCAGCATCATGACAGGAAGGCTAGCATGGAAGTGGAGTCATCCTGAATCACATATGACTAATTCTACACCTATGTTTTGCGGAAGTTTAATGAAGTCTGGTTCACTCAGTTTGCTCTTACCAGGCAGGCACAACTGAGAGATGCAGTGCTATACACACAAAGTAACAAATCTACAATCAAAGCAATTGCTCTACCGTGTGGTTAGGTACAGCCTGATTTACCTACCCCAACAAAACACTGAGAAGTTATCTGGCCTTGAACCTACTGAACAAATACTGAAGCAACAAGCAATTCACTCTGAAATACTAATTGATGGGGGAAAAGCTTTTAAGAAACCACTCCTTGTAGCACAATGAGAAGCAAAATACTGCGCCATCACCAGTGAAACAGAGATGTCCACAGATGAGGTAAAACACTCGTGTTTAGGGCTTTGTGGAACACCGTGGAGGAGGAAAAGTAAGAAAGGGTCTAGTCAGCATGCATGTCTTGCACTGATTTGGCACAAAGTCACTGTCCTCTACTGCTTCATCAGCCTCCAGCCAGACTTCTCACTATGCTTATTCACTGCAGCTCTGTTAACGCCTACCCTTTCCATTAATCCCCTAACTGCCACTGGGGCTTTGATCTGATGTATGTCTTATGCAGGTCAACCACATTCTTGATTTATGTAGCTGTAAGAAATATGATAAAGTTGAGTTTCAGCTGGTAAACATGGTCACTTTGGGCTGTTGGAGGAGTGATCCAGTCAGTCCCAGTTGGTGTTTAGCTAATTCCTGAATAATACTGTCTCCTTTTCCTGTGGCTTCAGACTGCTGCACACAGCTTTGTGTCCTGGACTAATTCTCCAAGGGGTTTGTTGGAAAACGTGATAGAGTTCTTGTTCTATTAAGACCAGCCAAATACTTTCTGTTTTCATGGAGTCTTTAATTATAGGTTAATTTCTACCACATAACTTCTCAGGAATTAAATATAACTCTTTCTGGCTTAAGGACATGAGCAGAGCACTAATTGTACTCTCAGTAACATCTGTCCATCTACACTTGGCAACAGAAGTATAACACTGTTACTTTGCTGCTACTCCAATACATTATTTAACTATTTTTCTGACATGTTTTAAATGCAGTTAAACGTACAGGCTATTCGAGTATACACATGCATACACCCACATGTAGATAACCTGTATATATATACATGCACTCTCATATATACACATATACACTACATATATATGTATGGGTTTGGTTGTTTAAAAGTTTAATCATGGAAAAGAATGTTCATTCTTGGAAAAATCTTAGGAGTATTTCAAAGGAGACAATGATCGTGAAAGGAAAAGGAAAAAATTCACAAAACTAAATCCTGGAGAGGATAAGAAGTGCCCAAAATAAGAATAAAAAATGTCATTCCTAAAGCAAGAATATCGCATGTGACCCTTCAGCATGTGTATAGCTGAAGTAGGTACAGCTGAATATTTTCTCAGAAGATTTCACAGTGATTTACAAACATAGCTTTGGGCAATTGGAGCTATATTTGTGTACACTGGTTCTGACAGGATGACCCCCACATCCAGGTTTAAAGTGTCCTCAACATATCCTATACAAATATAGGCAGAGGACATACCAGAGTATGAAGGCACATATCCTTTGATGCTTCAAAGTGCTAATTTCTCTGATTCAAGAAAAATGGGTGTTATGGGGGGTGGGGAATTCAGTTAGGGTAAAAGAGGGTTAAGAATTTGCTTTAAGAGGATTTAGGGAAATGTCTGCAAACATCAGTAGCAAAGAAAAAAATTTATAATAATGCTTGATAGTCTATCATAGTGAAGGTGAAAAAGAGAATACAAACAGTAAAAACTATAGCAATGAAAAAAAAGGAAAACAAATAACGATCAATGTTAGAAATCAGAAAATGTGGAAGACTCACATGGGAAGCTGGAGACTAGGAAATAAACTTCTGTCAGGGCAGAGGCCAACAATAATGTCAAGGGACATTACTAGATGAAGACAAGCTGTTGATGCAGAGTAAGTGCAAAGTCTTCAGTAAGTACACGTACATTTGAAAATGTAGTGGCTGAACAACCAACACACATATTTGAAACAAAAATTATTAAATAAATTGTATAAGGAATAAATATTTTGAAATTTTTAGCTAGCTAATGCTATTTTCAACAAGTCTTGGAATACTGAGGAAATTTCAAAACATTAAGAGAAGTGCTAATATTATGCCAATATTTAAAGAGAGAATGTTGACCTAGGTAACTCTCAACCAGCTAGCCTGACATCTATCCCTGCTAAATCAGGTAAAATAACAGAAAGCTGATACAGGATTTGAGCAATAAAGAATTAACAGATGAGAACATAATTAATGCCTGTCAAGATGGTGTTACATAAAATAGGTCATGCCACACAAACCTGATTTCATTCTTTGAGGTGATTACAAATTTCGTTGTTAAGGCAACTACATAGATGCAATGTCCTTAGTTCCATCTGTCCAGAGCCCTACTGCCATGAAGATTTAGAGCTACTAGGCAGAGCCCAGTGTGGTGCATGCTGAATGTCAGGAATTAGTAATCACTGGAGCAGGCAGTATAATTTTAGCAGTGCATTTATTCACTGCAGCATTTTTACCCAGCCTCTGAATGCACTGCAGTGCATTACAGAAATATCTGACCAAATATTAAGAATGAAAATTCATTTATCTGGAAGCACAATAAATTAGCCTGAGCGGACCTTGAGACTAATGTGACTATTGCTGCTTATACTCCGGTCAGCCCCACACTGATATGGACACAGAACCTCTTGGCTACTACCTTTTCTTTGCTGGCATCACATTAGCCTGCCCATCTGTCAGAGGTGCACTGAATGTCACCAGAGTGATGTACACACATCTCTTCAGTAATTTATATAAACTATTAAGCTGGTAGAAAAACTTTCCCTTGATTTTCCTTCTGGATGTGACTGTAGCATTCACTCAGTACTGACCTCTGTGAACACTTGATGGGAGCGAGATCCCACGACCTACTGGGAGCAGCAAGACAAAAGACCGTAGCGGGACAATGGAGTCCACTGTGGCAAACTATGAGTGCCTGAGGCTTCTTTCATACAGTTCCCTAAAATCCATAGTTAAAAGTCTGATGCTTATGGATACATTTCTTTGGTTGCCCCCCTGGTGACCTGCAGACTATTCAGTGATAGAAATTTTTAATGTGCTTTTACAGCCATCAGCTTTGTAGCCCTGTTCTGGAACAGCCAGTTACACTGTTAATTATTTATCTTTAACCTTTCTGTTAACTAAACTAATCCATTCATTGACATCAGTTATTTTATACTTTCATTAAGTGAAAGACAGTGTGCTGACGTTCTACAAGAAGTGTTTTAAGTGATGTCTGTAAACAGAATTTAGTAATCATAAAATTCTTGTGTTCATTACCCAGGAATCTCTGTAATGGGCTAGAGAAATTCAGTACATACCAGAAGCTTTTATATAAACATCATTTAATAGGATTCTCTGTCACTGACCAATGCCTAAGATAAAAGTAGGAACAATAAGAAGTTATCACACATTATTCCTGCTTGCTCTTCCCCTGTTAGTAGTACAACACAATGAAAACTTCATGATCTTATGAGCAGGTTAAATTATAGAGCAGAGTAACTCTTTTTTCCACTGCATATAGTACTGTCCATGCTTGCAAACAATACAGAATTAGAAGCTATGCTGATGAAAAACAGACAAAGCCAATCAGATTTCTGAAAGATTAGTATTCTGGTAGAGGAATTATTTCCAACCCCATCCTGTTACAGACCTCCACTGAACAAAGTAAAGAAGATCCTAATATGCTGCCATAGAAAAAAGTGGTTTTGCCAGGTTTTGCATTTAAACAGACTGTGGCTGCTGAATTTTCAAAGCTAATCTGTCTATTGCAAGTCTCTCTGTAATAGCTTGAAACATAGCTCTCATCTCTTAAATTTAAAGATTCACAGATGACCACTCCTCTCTCTTTCCTAGGATTAGCTGCAGCATTTCCAGTCAACCACAGATTAACCCAGCAATTCTCTTTGTTGCATGTCTGATGCCAACAATCTCCATTTATGGTCTGCAAATACTTCATAATCCTATTTGCTGTTTGGCTCATATGATAGACCACTTTGTATTTGGTTTAATTTCTTTGGAAAGTGCTAGGTATTTCTGTTATTCTAAGATAAACAGTTGCTACACTGAGGACAAAATGTATAAAAGCCCAAACAACAACGAAGAGAAGCCAGAAGCCTTCTGCAATATCATCAAGGATGAGTGACTCTACCCACCCAATATCATAACAATGCTAAGGGGTGAAAGCCACAGACGCTGCTCAGTTTCTAAGGGCTGTAGTGTTCTGATTTCACTGGCCATCTGATGAGCAGTCAGTAGGTGATCAGACAAGATCTTCACTGATGAAGGTCTGGTATGGAGAGTTGACACTATGCATGTGCAGTTGACTTGATCAGAGTTTAAGCTAATTACAGATGCTTATGACAAACATTGGGGTATGTTTCTGTTTCTCCTTTTAGGCTTTGGGCATGCAGTCCCGTCAGATGCTGCTCGTACCCAAGATGCATTCCTCTCTTTTAGGCAATCTCACATGCCCACCTGAAAAAGAAGTGTCTGCCACAGCTGTGACAGACTGTGGAGCCCACCAAAGTGAATGCCTCCCAACAAGGGAGCCACTCTAAGGTTCCAACTAAAAATTAAAACGGCTGTAAGGAAGGACAAGGGAAGACTGTTTTTCCTCATGAACCCTTCCCCCAGGATACTCCTGGTAGAAACAAGGCAAACTAAATTAAATACTTTGATATCTAGGGACAGAAAAGGTTGTAGGAATAACCCTGTTATTTATAGTTTGTTTGTTTGTTTCTTATTATAGACATTTAATTCCTGTAGCAATTTTTTGTTTTAATCCTTTTAGTTTAGAAATTTAAAGGAATATTATTATTACTGGTTTAGAAATAGTTGTTCTTTATAAAAGCTATCATGCACACCTGAGGATTTTTTTAACACATCTTTTTAATCAAGATTTTAGTATCTTCCTTTCATATGCTTGGGGAAAAGTGTTTAAAGTGACTCTTCCAGTACAGTGTCTGATTCTGAAAAAGCTGCCTTTTAAAGCCACTGCAAAGTCAGATCAGCAACTGCCAACATGTAACATTCCACTTCCTCTCATATTCCCAGTTAATTTCAATCAGATGAGGTCAGCACTAGTGTGGGTATACTGACTAATCCCTACCCTGGTGAGCTTCCCTGGTTTCCACGGAGACCTCCCTGTGTTTCGCTGGCCTTTCAGGAGGGTATTGGAGATCCTGAAGGAACGGCACAGCCAGGACATCGGATCTGTTACTCCAGACTACCTGACAGTCCATACAGTCCTGCGTTTGTCAGCTTGGGTGAGTCCTAAAAGTGGATTTCTTAAGATCTGTTCTTATTTTCTGCATTCTATTTTGCATTCTCTGCACTTGCAGCTTTAAATAAATCAAATTTTTAAATACCATTTGGAAAACAATAGTGTTGAGTGACAATTACTACATACCTGGAAGCGCTTGCATATGCTAACTCTGTACTGTAGTTTTAAATTCTGGCAGTGGTTACATTCTTCTTTAAGTAAGATACAAAGTGTGGGTTTTCTCAAGTCGTCAAAATAACCCGTGGTCTGATTTGAAATACTTGTCATATTGTATCAAGTTTTGCCACAATTCTAGAGCATTCCATTTCATGACACAGTATGTAATAAAAAACACTGTTGCTACAATATGCTGTGCTTTTAACAACAAAGAAAACAGACCCAAAATATACATTTTTGCACTACTTGCTGGGATAAGGCCTTTCTTCATATAGTGCCACCACAAGGTATGAGTGTCTTGCCGAATCTCTCAGTACTATCCATTATAGAAGTTAAATACAAGAACTGCGTAATAACAGGGGTTGGAACATTCATTTAAAAAAAATCAACTCTTGAGTAAACCCCAACATGCTGTACTAATTAAATAAGAAGCTAATAATTTTGAAATTTCCTGTGCTTAATAAAGCCATGATGGACAAATGATACTGACTTGGCATTTTAATATTTTATGAGAGATTCAAGACAAGTGTTAGAATAGGTAAATGCTCGTTATTTGTCTTCTCAGAACTGAATTTTCAATTCAGCTTTTTAGGCTTTCCCCTCTTCTGCTTTTGTTTTAGGTTGTTGCAACAAACAGGTGTACTAAAAAGTTATTACTTATCACATAGAAAAATAATTCTCAATGAAAAGCAAGTGTCTTAACATATGGCCAAGATAAGTATTTAAATTGAATCAGCTCTTTTTTTAATAGATATGTTTTACAATCTATAGACCCAGGGCTATGCAGTTATCCAGTAAGTAAATTAAAGGAAATTTATTTGCTCCCAAGGCAACTCAGAAAAAGAGGAAAGAGCAGATTAGACAAAGACAAATAAACCCGCTGTCGAACAAGTAAAGTGAGACAATATAATGAATGGAATTCAACCTATGCATTTTCCAATCCTTTTTGCTTGTTACCTTATGGCAAAGTACTTTGCTCAGGCCAGATTACGTATTTCTCAAAAAACAGACCATACAAACAAAGACACAGAATGGGTCTGGAAAAACAACAGCAACAAGTTTTATAGCATCCAGTATTTCAGCTAAAGTCAATCAAACCAAGGTGCAAAATGCAGCTATCAATCAGCTGGAATACAAAAAGGATCAGAATGGAGAAAAGCAGTTCCTCTGCTTTAATAACCACATCACACCTGGCACATGCTGCATGTAACACCATTCACCACACCAAGAAGCCTTCAGATATCACAAGGCTCAATATGGTTGTCACTCCGCCATCTGCATTTTTGTCATTTAAAAGAGCTGTGAGTAAAACAACATCAGAAACACTGCAACCAAGCAATCAGCTTTTCACAACCATACCGGTGAACATCCTTGAAGCTCTGACTCCAAATCATACAGCTCAGGCTTCAGGTCGGTGTCGCTACGTACGACAGCAGTGTTCCCTTGAACTGCTGGGGCCAGACCTGGCGAACTGAGTTGAAGGCACAGTACAGATGAAGAGCTGTGTCAAGAAATTGATGACAATGTCAGAGTTTGAAGGACTGGGACGTACTGTTCTGTGAATGGGGGGGTTGAGGAGATGAGAGCAGGAAAGGGACAGCACCTGCCTTAGAACAAGAAGGAAAAATATTTAAAGTACTAGAGAAAAACAAAACTGCACACGTGGTAAATAAGGATGACAGGAAGAAAGCAAGCAGACGTGGTTGGCCAGAGCATTGCGCACCCTAAAAGCAACTGCAGAACTATGTTCACAGTATTATGAAGGAAAGTAATGACATATCTCAACATTTCCAAATGCTTGCTTTAAGTTATGGTAACCTGATATTGACAAACCTCCTGTTGGAAGCTGCAGGTCCTCAGCTGCTCCATTGAAAGAAGTAAAAATTGGTATCTGCAGTCATTATCAATTATATTCTTGCTTGGAAGACATATTATATAACTCAGACACTGAAGGCCACATCCTCCTTAAAACTGATTAGTAAAGAGCCAGACTAAAAAGAAGTGACAAAGGAAATATTCTGTTTAACTGATAACTTGATAGCTACATTTTTTGGCACAGGTTAATATAAATTTTAAAACCTTGTGAAAAAGGCATTTAGAAATAAACTTACCTTGCTAGTACTTTTAAATAAAGCATATGAATATATAACTTTACTCGTAGTAAAAGGGACTAGCCAATAACAAATATCATGGCTAATGTCAGAATATAGCCTTTAAAACTTTAATAAAATTCCACATATAAAAGCATTAATATTCACTACTATGAATAGCTGCTGACTGGTAGCTTACAATTTTTACTTTTTTGAATTGCAATCCTACCTGAAGGATTCACAAGCCAAAGCACGTGCATTTATTTTTATTTGCTTTTCCTATGCAAACTGGATTAATGCCCAACATAGAATTGTTTATATTTTGTTTTATTTAGTATATATATTCTATTCACAGAAACAGGCGTAGTATGAGGCAAATATGATTTTACATCCTTCCTAGTTGGTTACATTGCCTGTTAGCTTTCTATAATGGTACTAACAGTATTTTTGTAATTTTGCAGATGATTTATTCAGTACACCACAGGGCACACTCATGGTATCACGAGGATTATATAATGCACCATGGATTCACAACCCTGCCACAACAGTACTGGAACATAACGATTTCCTAACTGATTCCTTACTATTTGAGTCTAGATGTGGGCAGTACAGACTTCTGTTTTCACCTGTTCAAGACACTTCTTCACCTTCAAGACATTTTAACTACCACAAGATTCACTGTGACGTGCAGAAACTCTTACAATAGTTAATTAGCATTTCTAATTCTTACTCCTTAAGTTTTTTGTAATTTCTTCTCCTACAATGTCAGATACTGTATATATACAACTATGCTGAAATTTCTTTTACAGTAAGGCATTCGAATGTCACATATTCTGGAATGAGCAAAGCTTTGAATGTCGGTAGGCTAGGCTTGATGTGGATTTTGAATCTTAACTTCAAGATTACAAAATTATAGTTTCATGGATCTGTATGGGAGCCATAGTTGAGAAGACTTGATAGCAGAAGTCTTCTTATACTCAGAAACAACTGGAATTTTTATTTTTGTTTGCTCAGTAACTAGCTTAGGAGTTGAGTCTGCATATCTGTTGAAGATGTGCACAACAGCAACTGTCAAAATTAGAAACATGCCACCTTGAAATGAAGTAACAAACATTGGCAGGTATTTAGTGCTTGTATAAAACACCACCCCCTATTAAAATAAATGATAAACTGCACATATATGTTGCATTTCCAGTGAATGCATTTTCTTTTTCCTGCAAAGCAGCTGAAGAGATATTAGTAAGTAACATGCCAAACTAAAATGAAGAATAACTGACTTTGCATGACATTCTCTGTATCTGACCAAAAAATAAGTAATTGACGTATCTGGGTTTAAACAGATTATTTTACAGGACTTACGGTAAAATAATCTCTTTTGGAAAGGACAGACATCTGGAATTTGTGTGTTATAAGCAGCTTCTCTGTTCTTCATTTGGCCTAATTTATACTCTTTAAGCAGATATATTATAAAAACTCAATATTCTGCAAACATATGAAGTCTCTTTAGAGCAAGAAAATCATTCTAACTTCTCAGAAAATTAGCTTGCATAACAAACTCCATTTCCAAATATGGAGGAAAAAAAACACTATATTCTTTCAGTTCTTCTGAGAATATTTGCCAGTTATATACAATAAAAAATCATTATTAATATCACTGCTCAACAGATAAGTCATAAGGAACCCAAACTACTAGCCTATACATAAAACTGCTACAGAAAAAGAATGAAGTACGTATGTTTTGCTACCCACATCATCTGAATCCAGGATTTTGATTTTTCATAATATTTTAAGATGTACCTGTAGTTTTCTTGTTATCTCTAGGCTCTGAAGCAGGTTTTTGTTGTTGTTGTGAAAGCAAGATTAATCAAGGATTATCGCAGAAATACATGTTGTTCTAAACTATTCTTACGCTTACATGGCAGAAGCTGTTAGTCCTTAGGAAGGCTGCCTGGTGATTTATAGCTGTGTTCCAATACAAAAAGCAACAACATTTGATCCCACACTTTATGTTTCAAATGAACAATTTAATAACATCTTAACATTTTTTTTACAATCTTAAAACATGTTGTGCATATTTGATTCCTTATGAAGCTGAAATCTTTTTAAACCAAAGTAATCTCTTGAAAATTCAATTTTGAAAGTTTCAAAACTGTTTTAACATACTGAAAGAGTAGCTACTGAAAACAAAACAGTCTAAAAAGACAGTTCTGACAACATTTAGAATGAATGAAAAGGCAAGACGACTTCAGGTAAAAGTGCATACATTTTAACAGCTTCAGTATTTCTTCCACTAAACAATATCCTTTTCTGAATTATGTATTAATATAAAGAGAGTAAATTTAAAAGAACAAAACCGAATTTCTTTAAAACCAGCATTTCTAATCCTAGACTGTTTTTCTTTTTGAAACAGCTTTCTATATGGTTATACTTATTTTTACATTTAAAAATGGGCTAATTTGTGTCCCGACTTTTTATAGCATAGGGAATGAAATGAAGAAAATACTCTGCAGGTTGATGTCGTTATGTATCTATAAAGTTTATGTGTGTAAAGTAAATGAATATAGTATTAAACATACTGAGTATGACAGAAAAATGCAACAACGTACTAACTCTGAAAGAACAGTAATACTGTGGTTATACTAATCAAATAACGTTAGGGCACTAGTAATTTTTTTCATTTTAAGTAAAGAGCTTTTCAGCCTCTTTAATTTTTCTCTTCCTGTCCATTTTAGAAACTGCAGTCCATCCAGCCTCTCGCATTTTTCTCATGGTTGTAAGTTTCAGTACAGAGCCTGGAGTTTTCATGTTTGATGTAGTTGGTTTCTAAGAGGAAAAATAAAGACATCCATTAGTTTCTAGAACCAGTTTGATTAACTGTCTGTTTTGATCTGAAGAAAAGCTAAGGTACCTTTTTTGGTGTCATGGCATATAGTTGTGAAGCTTGAGGATAATCTTTGTATAATTTTTTAAACATTTCTTCCTCTGAGACTATGCTCTTAAATTAAAAATAGAAAAGTTACTTAATCACACTATATTAAAAAATATTTTTTCTTTCCACTAGGAATATTAGAGTATAAAAAAAAAGGCAAGATGTTATTATGAAGCCTCAACAGTTCAATAAAAACAATGTAAAATCAATATAAAAGTTAATATATATTTTTGTATAGCGGTACTCTGTCATACAGCTACTAATTATGTACATATGAAGTTCCAGAAAGAACCAATGAAATAAAAATATACACATAAATATTGTCTTAGATACAAAACCCCACATGCTTTATATATATTCTTAGATATAGCAGCATGCATAAAGAACTGTAAAGTACACTATTTGTTCTCTGAATTTTACCAGGAGGTCACTGTGTTCAGAGCTATCTGACTGAGCATCCAGCTGTAGAAGCACTTTTTGCTTTTTCCTCATGCACTGTTCAGAATGCAGATTCGTGCCTTCACTTTGCAGTTTATGTACTGGAGGAGTCTTTATAATATATGTCTGGGAAAGAAAAAGATGGCATTTAAAATTACATTTTCAGTGGTAATTATAGAATCTAAAACCAAACTCATAACCCAGCTTACAGACTGAGTATACAGGAAGACACTAGAGAGATGCTGTGGAACAGTTACCTTTCCATCCAAAATGTGAAGCAAATACCCAAACAAAGGAAAAAAAAAATCCTTTTTTTTGTTACCAAACAAGGAGAATGAACAGGAAGCTGTGGAAGAACTGAGTTTTATGGGACACTATATATATCTAACTTCTTCATACTTATCTGTGGAAATTCGGGTTATTCTGAACTGTGGAGACTAATCAACATTTAAGAAAACACAAACAAACAAAACTGCAGGAAAAAGCTTTCAGAAAGATATTGACAGTGATATCAAGATTGCTTTTACTTAAGTAGTTCTTTCACTGGAAGTTAAACTTTTCAGAAACATTGCAATGGAAAAATGCAATCCTTTTTTAGAAAGGAAAACATAAAAATGGTCATTGTTTCTATTGTTAAGATATAAACATCACATGCAAGCTTCTGACAGGGTAGAAGCATAAGGTTTTGCAGTTACAATGAAGCAGTCAGGAATACTTTGATAATTTTTACAGCTATACAAGCTATTTTCTGTTCCATGGACAACCCTTTTCTTTTAAGACTAAGTAAAAGAATTCGAGGGACATTATTAAATTCGCTGTCCCTCTAGGACAGGAATTGTTAATGATCAATGATAACAAACTAAGTAACTAAGCAAGAAAAATGACATATAGTGGGAGCACTTACACAAACTGCTTTCTAATATCGCTGTGGAATACTTTTTTTTTGTGGCTATCTACCTATTAAATCCCTGCTTATCACAAAAAAAATAAATAAGCATCTAGAGAAGTAAGAAATACAGTCAGAAAAATAAAACAAGAACAATGCACTATTATGAGTTACAAACCTTTAAAGATGGACTACCCAAGGGACTTCGTGCAGGAGGCATTTTTTTCTTTTCCATCATGTTGACTTTTATAGGAATATCATTTGGAGACTTTTTATTTTTTACATTAATAGATGCACAGTCCAGATCTAAATGAAGCTTAGGAGACTCAGAGAAATGATTTTGTATTTTCTAGAATTAAAAGAGGTTTAAATTAAAAGCATTTCAGTGTCTTTGGTCCAGTGTGCATAATTTATCATGGAATTTCAATCAGATTGCATACGTGTAAATGTTACCAAATTCTAAAATTGATTAATGATAAGGTTAAAGCTACCTTGTCCTTCTTTTCATCTTCAGGAACCATATTTTGGGGGGATTCTTTCGCAAGATTCTCCTAAAAAAAAAGAGTTATGTGATAGGAAGTAAATATTTTATTTCAATTAGTTGTTGAAAACCTTCTTGGTGTAATTACAGAATACAGTCAACAATCATACTGCTACAAAGTTCACACAAATGTATGACCCAGATTTAGTCAAACTGCAGCATTCAAAAGACATGACTTCTGTTCACAATTTCATTTCTTATACAACTTCTCCCATCTCTACCAAGGAACCTAGACACCATCCCTTTTTAATGGGAAATATGATAAAAATTTTATCACAGCTGTATTTAATAAAGAGCTCTATTTTCGAGTTATTATTTCATGCAAGAAACTGGAAGCATTCTTGTTTATTGGAGTATGTGTTCCTTCGCTGTCTTTTTAATTCTATTTTGCATTTCTGTTGCCAGCTGAAGAAAACTACATAACAATCACAAAATCACAGAATGGTTAAGGTTGGAATGGACCTCTGGAGATCATCTAATCTAACACCCCTGTTTGCAGCAGAGTGAACTAGACTAGGTTGATCAGGACTGTGTTCAACAGGGTTTTGAATGTCTCCAAGCATGGAGACTCTACAACCTCTTTGGGCAACCTGTTCCTGTGTTTTATCACCCTTACAATAATAGAGTTTTTTCCTGTGTTTAAATGGTATTTCTTGTACTTTGTTTTGTTCCCATTGTCTCTTGTCCTTTCACTGGATATCAATGAGAAAGTCTCGCTCCATCTTCTTTACTCCCTGCCATAAGGTATTTATACACACTGATAATACGTCTGTGAGCTTTCTCTTCTTGAGGCTAAACTATCCCAGCTCTCTCAGTTCCTCTTTTCTGTCAGATGCTCCAGTCCCTTAATGATCTTCATGGCCTTTTGCTGCACTTGCTCCAGTATGCCCTTGTCTGTCTTGTACTGGAAATAATACTCTAAATGTGGTCTCACCAGTGCTGAGTATAGAAAAAGGATCAGGTCCCTTGACCTGCCAGCAACACTCTTCCTATTGCAGCATAAGATACTGAGCACATTTCTGGCTCGTGTTTAACTTGCTGTTCACCAGAACCTCAGAGCTTTTCCTGCAATGCTCCTTGCAAGCCTGTCAGCCCCTAACCTGTGGCGGTTCTAAATGTTATTGCTTCCCCAGTGCAGGACTTCACATTTCCCTCTGTTAAACCTAATGGGATTCCTGTTCACCCATGTCTCCAGCCTGCCCAGCTCCCTCTGAAGGACAGCATAACCACCTGCTGTATCAACCATTTCTCCCAATTTTGTACCATCTGCAAACTTGCTGAGGCTGCACTCTGTCCCATCATCTATGTCATTAATGATGTTAAAAGAGTATTGCCCCAGAATTAACCCCAGAGTGATCACTAGTCACATCACTAGTGACTGGCCTCCGTTTGGACTTTGTGCCACACTAACTGCAATCCCTTAAGACCAGCAGTTCAGCCAGTTCTCACTCAGTCTACTTTACTGTCCACTCAGCTAGCCCATATTTGGTCAGTTTGCCTATAAGGATATTATGAGACAGTGTTGAAGCCTTACTAAGGCTAAGGTAAACAACATCCAGTGTTCTTCCCTCATCTGCCAAGTCAGTCATCTCATCATAGATGGCAATCAGGATGGTTAAGCGCAATTTTCCCTTCAAATAAATCTATGCTGACGACTCCCAGTCACCTTATCCTTCAGGTGTTTGGAAATGGTTTCTGGGATCATTCGTTCCATCAGCTTTCCAGGGATTGAGGCGAGGCTGCCTAGCCTACATTTCACTAGATCCTCCTTCTTGCCGCTCTTGAAGGTAGGACTGACATTTGCTTTCTTCAAGTCCTCAGGAACATCCACCAGTCACCATGACCTTTCAAAGATAATTGAGAGTGGCCTTGCAATGATACTGGCCACCTCCCTCAGCCCTTATGAGTGTATCCCATCAGATCCCATGGACTTATGTATGTCCAGGTTGTTTAAAGATTCCCTAACCTGATTCTCCTCCACCAAGGGTAAGTCTTTCTTTCTCCAGAATTTCCAGGTCCCATTGAATACCACAGCCTTTTCCTTGTCCTTTGTCATCAGAGCTCCTCCCACATTCAGCAGCAGGTCCTGTAGAAGCCTTTCTTGTTGCCATTCACTTCTCTTGTCATTTTTACCTCCATATAGGCTTTGGCTTTCCTGACATCATCCTTGCAAGCTTGGACAGTTCTTCATAGGGTTTCAATCTCTCCCTGCTTCCCTCATACTTAGCAATTAAGGATTAATGCAAAACGTTCACTGCTACCAGAAATGAGATATAATGACTTCAGAGAGCATCAAGCTCTTGAAATCAGACATCAAGAGCGAGACCTAGAATCAAAAGTGCACTTCGCAGCTGTCCTTATTATACTGCATAACACCAGGCCAAGCATGTCACCCATACTGCTATATTTAGTAAAAAAAAAAATACCTTCTCTTCAATTTCTGCTTTAAGTTGTTCCTTAAGGGATGACAGTTCACTTTTCAAACATGACAGTTCACTTTCCTAAAAACAATTAGATAAAGGATAGGGTTAACTATGCTTAACCTGGAAAAAAGAAGACAGTCCAAATGAGACAGTAATTAATAGCAATATTAATTATAAGAAAAGAAAATTCCATTTGCTCAATAGAGCTGACTTATCCATAAAGTTAGCACATTGAAAGGTATCAACCATTCATTTTCAGAATGATTCAATCACTAGAATAACAGATGATCAGAGAAAAAACAAACAAACAAAAAAAAAAAAACAGAAAACATGTAGCCTTGAGTCACACTGCCTTCTATTAAAAAAATCTAACTGAAAAAAACTTTGTGAAGAAATACTCTGTGAAGGGAAAGTGTCAGAAAAACACTGCATTTTAGGTAGGTGCTGTAGAACTACACTTTTGTGAAAGTCTTGAGGGGATGTTGGCTCTCAGAACATTTCTCAAAGCTAAGCTTCCCAGAAAGGAAAAAAAAAAAAAGAGAAATAAAAAAGGCTATTGAAGATCTTGAAGTCTTGTTTTAGTTAGTTTGAAAAAGAGTTGAAGTACTATTAAGAAACGGGTACTTGACCAGAACTGTTCCAGGTAAGAACTTAAAACACTTGTGAGCACATGGGGTAGGGGGTGTGGAGTGGAATCCAACTATTCAATACAAAAGCTTCTTAAGCAGTGAGGTTAGAACATGACACAATACCAGGAAAAGTAAACAGAAAAGCACAGCTACTCCAATTTATTTTTAGAAGCACCTGTTTTTTTTTTAATGCACATAATAAAATCTGTAAGAAAATAACAGTAAACAGAAATTAGTGGGTTGATCTTTACCGTTCAGTCCCACTAAAGCAGACACTTAACGTCCCAAGGATTAAATAGGAAGAAGTCTAATATGATATTTATAATTATATTACACCTTAAGGTCAGCAGCCTCTCCATTTAATTATTTCGTGCTGAAGAGTATGCCTTACCAGTGATCTTTTTGATGACAACTGCTCTTGCTCTTTTATTTTATAAAGTTTTAACTCCGTATCTTTTTCTTCAACCATTTTATCATATTCATGCTGTGTTAAAAACAAAACAAAAAAGCCCAACAAACTCAAAACATTTGACTAAATGTTACAATTATACCTCTACCTAGTCTTAAAACATTACGCATTTTTCTTCAGATAAGACTCTTGTGAAGATTTAGAAAACACTATGAACAAACATTGATGCTTCAGCAGAAACTGTAAAACAAAAAATACATAAGCAGAATTATTTTGTGGGCTGACAAAGAATGCTTTATCTCTCAGCAGTGGTACATGTTTCGGCACATAAAAGTTAGCCATGTTATTTTTATTAATGGTATCTGCTAAATATACTGCAAAACAGAGTAATAGGGAATCTAAATGAAAATGTTAAGTTAAACTGCTAAAGGTCACTAAGTAATCTGCTCCTAAAAAGAGGTGCAAACTGATACTGAAGAACAATATGGTATCAAAGGAGGGTTGAATATTAAAAAAAAAATCCTGCAAAGCACAAACCTATACACTCCTTTATTCAGTGTCCAAATACAACACCTTAAATAAATGCAGTCTGCAGGACAATTTCAAAAGGCCAACACTACCGTCGCATCTTACCTAAAGCATTACTGGGCATTCCAGGAGCTACTAATTCACATCATGTTATGTTTCCTAGAAATTTACATGAATGGAACTTACCTGCCAGTAAGCATGTTTTCAAAATCTGAAGATGAATTTTTTTTTAGGCGATGAAAAGTCAAGTTTTTGTTCAACTTCATTTTCCTAGACTCAGGTCTTTATTATCAAGTTTCACTTTCCAATTCATTGAATCACAGAAAAGTTTGGGTTGCATGACCTTAAAGATCATCTAGTTCCAACCCCCTTGCCATGGGGCAGGGACACCTTCCACTAGACCAGGTTACTCACAGCCCCATCCAACCTGGCCTTGAACACTTCCAGAATATTTGTAATATTCTGGTTTTGAAAGGTTTATACTTAGCATAGTATCACACATTACAAATCACAGAAGTTAGTAAAATCTCTTACCTTGTGTTTTTCCATAAGTGCCACCATTTCAGTTATCTTGTGTTGACATCGGATATCAGTTTCTCTCTGTGTTATTGTTGCTTCATCAGCAAGCAACCTCATCTTTTCTACCTGTTAGTCACAGGTTTCATTCAATTAATGAACAATTAACAATATAGTTTAAAAAAAAATAAATCTTAGTTTCATTTCTTCTTACCCCTGTGGGTACAATGTATTTATAGTCTCATTTAGTGTAGTGCTTCATTTTCAAATCCTACATCTTTTATTCATGTCGTTAAAATGGGCAAATAAACCTCGATTAAAAGTACGTCCATACTTCCATGGCAGACAAATGTCACTTTGAACTAGAAGGCCATTTCAAGCAGTCTGCCCTAACATTTTTTGATATTACCATCAAAAAAAGTATTATCAGGAAAATACTAATATGGGAGAAGTTATGATCTAATTTGCTTATGCTGTATTTATACCAAGAATATAATTTTTGTGAAGAATATTGACAAAACCACAATATTGACAAAAAGAATTTTATTGGTTTCTTATTTTTAAAGACATATACAAATACTTTAGCTTAAGAATCTAATATACTAAAGCTTTGCTCACATGCATGCACAAGAAATTCCATTTATGTTGATAAGACTGCTATGTAAAAGCAAGGAATCTGGCCAATATAGCTTCATAAAACCATCATACATCAAAAAACTAATTAAAAGGTGCAGTAAAATTTAACAACTCTCACCTCTTCAAGAAGTTTATTTTCATTTACTTTTTGTGTTTCAATGTCTTTTTGATAGATGTCAACTGTTTCCTTATGTTGCTTCTTCATATTTTCCATCTCTAACTGCAATTTATTCACCTTGTGAGAATGCAGAATTATTGCTGTTATTTTTCAGGAACAAATATACCAATGATTTTTTTTACCTCTTATTTTCAAGCAGAACCACTCTGTTACTTTTCAGGTATGTGATCGAACTATTTCCTATTTAATGTTCGGCTTTTTTCATAAAGAGTTGAACTTTGGCCTGAAGTTAATTAGAAAATACGCATAGAAACAATGGCAACACCACAATGCGAAAGAGAGCCCATAGCAGTTTTGTGCACCCCTCTCGATAAAACAGTCCTAAAGCTAGAGGCTAGTCAATCACAAAGAATCTTTCCAATATAAGGGAAACATCCATTATCAATCTGATACTATTCTGCCTTCTGTACAAAAGACTCTTTAGTGTTGCTGCCGTGGAATGCAAGGTAGGAAAATGAAACATAACTGATAGTCTCCTAAGACTTAGCAGTATGAATGTATGACTGTTTTCTGTTTATAATTAAATCTTCTTTTTTTTTGCTTCAGTTAAGAAGTGGAGAAACAGTTTATCTGGAAATAGTTTATTTTTAGAATTTTCTTTAGTTCTAAAACAGATTAATTCCTTTTAGCTGTTAATACTAATGAGAACTTGGTATGAAACAAATGGGAAGAGTCTATTCCTAAGCAGTCACCCTAAATGCTGTGAATTCTTTGAAAAAAATACAGATGGAGTTTTTATTCCTTCCCTTGTAAATCTATTTAAGATTTTAACTGTTCTATGGTATGTTTTCCTCCCAAGTGTGCATTTTAATTATAATTTTTCCTTTTAAGTTTCTCATAAGAACACCCTCAAAACAGCCTACATCTTTCTTGAAGTGTGGTACCCAAAACTGGACACAATATTCTAATCAAGGACTTACCATTGCAGAACACAATAAAAAAACTGCCTAAAGTGAATAATATATGTATTTCTTTTAACTGCTTTTCTATTTCAATGGCATGGCATTAGTGAATAATGTTCAGTACACTATCAACCAAAAAAGAAAGGGACTGATTAGGAACATAATTCCTTGAGATGTTATGTCCATCTCTTACAAATGTCTGACATCCCAGTCAGTGTGCAATGATTAAAAATGGAAGTAATTTACAAAAATTATGCGCTCATTCCTGTAAAATCTGTATCCCAGATCCACAAAACAATCAAAAATGCGTTTAACATGTATTATGATCAGTTACACTGGGACTTAAAACATTCAGTCTTTGTGCTTTACCTTCATCTTGTACATGAAGTTATTTAAACCTACCTTCCCTTCATAAATACTTGTTTTCTTGCTTTCTGCAGTAATTTTCTTTTTCAGTGCCTTATTCTGTCAAAATAAAGCAAAACAAACACTATACTTTAATAAGTTAATAGAATTATGTAATGATTTAACTGCATTGAGTAGGTCAGAATCTTCAAAATTACAGCTTTCAGCAAGGAAATAGCTCTCTTTTTGTTGTGCGGTTCAGGTTCCAGATCAATTCTCCAAACAAAAGAGTGCTCAACTACTTTAATATTACTGCTACTTCATGACCATATGAAAGGCTCCTCATTGGTGACAACAGAGGATAATGAAACAGGGTGCAGAATAGGAAGAAAAACTAAGATGCTGCTGGCAAAAAAATGTGCAGATGTCATGACAAAACTAGTTATTTATTTTTACAGTAGTTATTAACAATTTGTCCTACTGGTAACTGAGATAAATCATTATTTCATGTATATCAATGATACCATGTACTAAATAAAAATAGTAAAAGTTTAATAAAGGTATTATTTCTGTAACTGCATTTTTCAAAAGTAAGGATAATTTTACAAATCAAGTAATTCCAAAGGTGACTTCTTAATTTGCTCAGTTAGGATAAGAAAGGAAATGTTATAAATTACATAGGTATATCTAAAGATATCACACCAGACAAAAACTGTTGAAAAGTAACAGTTACCACAAAATACCACGTTTTATGCATTTGTGACTTTTAAAAACTGGACATACCTCCTGTTGCAACTCTTCGATGCATTTGGTTTTATTTTCCACCTGTTTCTTTAAATTATTCAACTAAAAGAGATATTTCAAGCATTAATTAATAAACTCCTAAAAAATTACTCACTGTGGTAGAGATTACTGTCAAGGTTCTTAAACACGCATTTGCACAAGTCTGATCAATTTCAGGGGGACTGAAACACACACTAACCTGTTACAATCACTGGAGTTTTAACCATAAAGTACTACAAGAATTTTGCTAGCCCAATATCATCAACAGTAGTGAATATCATCATAGCAGTGAATCAGTTCCTCAGTGGTTGTCGAGTTTAGAAAGAAGGGAAAAAAAAAAGTAGCTTTGCAATTTAAAAAATAATCTTGTATGAAGTTCTCTACAGTCCATGAAAAAATGAATTTTCATACCTTATTTTCTAGAATCTTCAACTGCTTTTCCTTTCTTGAAATTTCATTTTCCATACTTTTAGCCTGGAATTATAATTGTAAATCTAGTCATAATATTATCAGAATTTTTGTACTCTCCTAAAGAAAAAAAAGGTATAATAGTAGAATTGCTATTAATTACAATTACAAAGCAGTTCCCTCAAAAATGAGAATTAAGTGTATTCCCTATTTTTGTATTTATGGAAAAAATAACTAAGCTATCATCCCAAGCCCTTAGCATCTTCTTTGACTTTTACAATAAAATTTTTAAATCCATTATGAATTTTTTTTTAAAAAAGGTGTGCTTTGAAACTACAGTATTACAGTAAAAATACCTGAACATATTACTAAAACTCCTATTACATATTGAAAGCTAATCCATACCCCATCCATCACTAAGTAGGTATACAGAAATAAAAAAAAGGGATTCTCTCTTTGCCTGAAATCTAACAAATCTGGACTTTTAGCCTCCATGTAAAGAGTAAACATCCCACTGAAGGTCCTTGTCTTTTAAAATAAAAAGGCTCAGCATGTGTACATAAGTTGACTCACCTGGTAGCAGCACTGAAAGAAAGCATCTGTAAGATATTACACCCCCACGCAGAGCTTTGCAAAAAAAGTTTTTACATTTAGATTTTGTCCTACAGGTTATGTTATATATTTTCATGATAAAGCACATGATATCACATACATTTTCTTCTCTTTCATCCAGTTTACTTTTACTCTCTTCACCTTTCTTTGCCATCTTCTCCTTCAAAGACTCCAGTTCATTTCTAAATGCCAAATTAAGAAGCATTAGTAAATATTTACTTAATAAATTTCTTTTCACTACTGCTAAATAAACCCATACTTTATTTTCTATAAGGAGTGGCAAATATTGATGAGAACTTCATAAGCTGTTAAATGAAAATGTTCTTAAAATGATGCAAAATGACTGCTAAGTTAATGTCTGACCTGTACATACTTTTCGAAAGTATGGAAAGATGTTCCCCTTACCTGAGTAAAACATGTTCTGATATGTAATATTGCATCTATGAAACATGGAAGGATGACTGACTATTGGGTTGGTGGTACAGAGACTACTTCAGAGAGTAACATTTAACCAATTACACCTTTTCACACTTAACCCATAACCTAAGATGCCAATGCAGAACAAAATAGCTCTCTATATGTAATATGAAGCTACGGCGAAACTTGTTCCTGCAGCAATAGGTACTGCTAATTTGTAGAAACTCCTACGTGGCCAACATCAATCCTAAATAATTTCTGTTTAGCTATATAACCTAAAAAAGCATTAATCTAAAAATCACCGAAAGCACTTTATGAACACAACATTTAGACTAACTCTGAAGGAATCAAGTCTACTTCCTTTAATAATGTGGTATGTTAATATTTGTTTTTACTTGCCTTAGCTGTCCGTTTGCTGCTTCCAGGTTTTCAACTAACTGCTTTGTATTTTCTTCTTTTTTTCTACTATCCTAAATAAAGACCCATGAAAGTAAAATGAATAAAATTCAAAGTGACATGTTAAAAAATTCAAAGATGTCTTAAGCAGTATCTTGACCTGCCTTATTCACAAGGGTAACTGCGCTTCCTTTGTATTTTAAACACAAAAAATAGTTCAGATACTCTACAGAACCATGTCATGTTGCAGTTCACCATATGATTTATATTTTACATTGAATGTTGTCCTTTAAAAATAGCTGGAAGTTTACAACTTGCCTCATGACTTTCTTGCAGTTTCTTGAGTTCTGTAGCCATACCACTTTTCTCTTGTGCTATTTGCTCTTTTTCTATTAAAAGCTTATTGATAGACACCGTTAGTTGTTCATTCTTTAGCCTAATGCAAAACAAATCGTCAAGAGAAACGAGAACAGATATTTTGAACTTTTAAGTTAAATTTATCCGTTACAAAATTTTACTTCATGCTGAAAAAAGTCCAGGCCTGTATCTACAAATTTAAGCTTTGCAGCAAAGTTACAGCGATGCAAAAAGGCGACAGGAGGAAGAAAGAAAATGAGTCAACTTTTATAGAAATATAATGGTTGTTGAAGATGTAGTTCAATATCCAGCTCAAAGCAGGGTTAAGCAGGGTTAATTCAGAACCTTTTTCTTCATGTTAACCCAACTAAGTCACAGAGATATGGAACAATTACACACAAATACAGAAAGCACAATTTATAAATATAAGTACATAACGGATATCATACTGTGTGCATAGGTTAAAAACTTTCATTAGAAAACAATCACAGATAATTTCAACGTATATTAACATAACTTCTATGTAACACAAAAAAATAAACTAATGCTATATTTTCAAAAATGATCATACGCCTCTCGTTCAAGATCTGTATTCAGTGCCATAAGCTGTTTTAAATAATTTTGTTCCTTTTCAGCCGTACTAGTCAGCTGTATTTTCAAATCATGGATTTCTTTCTGTAGAAGAAAAAGAAAGTGTTTTGAGTACACACATGTAAACTACAGGTCATGAAAGCTATTAGAAATGAACTGACAACACAAAGCTTTAAGATGAAACAAAACTACAGAGATGCCATAAATGAGCCAGACTTTATCTTTACGTCTCTCTGGTGTGATGTGAAAGTAGTGTGAGATATTGAACCCCGATACGAATGCTAAATGTGTCCCCTATTGTAAGTCTAACTAACCAGTGTGCAAAATTACTGACAAAATTAGCTTTCCTTGGACATTATTTTAAATAAAGACATTTGCTTCAGACATCATAAGCTTTTGCAGTCACCTAAATAAAACAAATTTAAAAAAAATAAAAATCACAGAATCACAGTACTATGTGATAGAATAAGCACATGTTTTGGATGCATCACAAACCACAAAGCAAAACTCCCCCCTCAGAAATTTGCTGCGATTACAAGACAAGGCAAGCCTTGAAATGTAATGCAGTTTAAAATACAGAAATGCTTTGAATACTGTTTCCTCCAAGTAAGTGGTGATACACTGATACCACAAGCACTGGGAGGCAGCTGGTGGGGAGAGGGAAGGAGGAGGGAGAGAGGGAGGAGGAGAAAGAGAGAGTAGTTTTTAAGCACAGCACATAATGAACTTCTGGAATTTCTTATCACAGAAGGCTATGGAGGTAAACAGTATGAGGAGGTTCAAAACCACATGAGACAAGTGAACATGAACATAGATAATAGTCAGGCTCCTCTACTACATAGTACCTTCTGCTGTCATTGTCACAAGCAGAGCAGTGCATTGGGCGGAGCACTGGTCTGACTATAAGACATTTCTTATGTTTTTATATACAAGTGATAATGTGTAACAACTATTTATAAAAACATGTTACTATCACTCTTTATTCAGACCTCTCTGATTTGAAGAACATTTTTTATTTCTTTTTCTCTCTCCTGCAGATTTTCTACAGTAGCCTCAAGACCTTTCTTCTTCCCTAGAAGTCCTTCAACTTTTCCCTGTTTAAGAAGATTAGTGAAACCCAGTTTAGAGAAGTCAATGCGCAGCATATAAAGAACAAACATATATGGTAAAATGCAGACCTGGCTTCACACTATCTTACTTTAACTGATGCAGTTTCTTGTTAGACTTGTAAATATAAGATCATAACGAAAATAATCCTGTATTAAAAGGGTATTTTGTATTGCTTAGAATTCTGTAACAGAAAACCAGCCTATGTCACAGTTCAGTAGGGTTCACAGAGACCAGAGCTAATTTCCACAGGAAACTTCCTTATAACTAAGAACAGAACACCCAGTATAATGGGAATACACGGAACAGGGTGTTATAACCCAAAAGACCTTTCTGCAGGCTCTTAATTATTTTCTCTGAAAAGGGACATGCATCAACCCAGTACACAATGCTTTCTAGTCACTAAACGCTGCAGTGTGGAGAACACCTCACCATAACTAACACCACACAAACAGCAAAATAATCACAACAGATTTGTGAAGCAACAAACCCATGAAATCTGTGAAACTACTTATTAGTTTCCTCATTTTTTCCACACATAACCTTTTCACACATTCCACTGCCTTTTCTGGGTGGTGTCAGGAGCTTAGTTATCCTTTAAACACCAAAATGAGGTAAGCCTTTACAATGCTTAATTTTTAGAAGATTATTATGAAGAAAGCTAGTCACTCAAGGAATTATCTTTTCTGTCAAAAATTAGTTGATCCCTCAGCCTTAAATGCCATATGCATGATGCTCACGATGATTGAGCTAATGTTCATCACCAAAAAAAAGAAAAAAAAGTGTGTTTCAGAAAAGTTTAGAATGAGGAAAGAGCAAGTACTAGGCATAATTAAAACCAGGAAATCTTTACATCCAGATGGAGTGGCATTTGAATAGGTGTCAATGAAGAAGGAAACGACCAGAAGTGTTGACGAGGAAAACCAAAACAAAGCAGAACAAAACAAGAAAAACAGTGGAAAGAATCAATTCCTTCAAAGAAAACATCGAAATTGTCTAAAAGACAGGTAAGAACGTCTAGTAGCAACATTAAGGCAGATTAGACGGTGTTTATATGTGTCATTTAAGATACTTAAAAAGCAAGAGAGACTTCATATGAAAAGTAAATGTCATGAGACTAATAAAACAAACATTTACCAGTGTTTGTGACAGCTCTTCAAGTTGCATTTCTTTGTCACATTTTAGTTTAGTCATCTCTTCTACAGCACATGTAATGTAAAATTAATTGAACAGAAATAATTTTACATATTTAGCATGCCCTATAAAACATATATCCCATTGCAATACCAAATTTTCAAAACTTGTTGGATTAAGTTCAGAAACTGTAAAGCTAAATTGCAACCTAAATTATGACAATCTAAATGGAGAGTTGAAAAAATGATTCGGAAAAACATTAACAAATATATATCTGAAGAGAAACTAATAATTTGTCTTAAATAAAATTCAGAGCCTATTATGCTTTCCACATTCATGGTTTCAAATAAACAATGGACTGTTAGAATGTTTACAGTCTCCAAGTATTGATGCATCTGCATTTTTACAGAGAAAAATATGGACTGCTAAAGATATTCATGTGGATATGCTGAAAAAGGAAACCACTTATTAGTAACTTCAAAATGTATTCTATGTGCACATTCACATTACTGGTATTTTTTGCAAAATTAGGTCACATCTTACCTTGTTTTAGACAAGCATTAGCAGTTAACTTTCGAACACTTATCTTTAGATGCCCTCAATACACACAAGGACATCAAACTATAGTTCTCATCTACCATATCAGGACTAGAAACATATGCTGCACACTGGGAAAAGAGTGCTAAAGATAGATCTCTTACTCTGGGGGCTAAGAAGCACACATCTAGAAATCACAGGATATCAAAGCAATATTTAAAGCTAACCACTGCCAGTGTGATTCTACATCCATAATGGGGAGAGTGGTCTGCAGGAAAGCTTAATGCAAGTGTTTTGTCTCTGCTACAAGCTACAGAAGTCATTCCTGGAATCTACTGTTCAGCAGTCTAACACTACCTCTCAAACAGGTCTGCAGTCTTAACTGGAAGAGTGCAGAGAAACCAAAATGAATTCCAGGAGAATCCATGCATGTGTGGTCTTACTGGAGGTCTGCACAGCACTGCTGTTAGACTGTTGCCAGCTAAAATGACTACCACAGAAAAGGGAGTCAGATGAGTAAAAATAAATGTAAGCATTCCTGACAGGTACAGGGTACTGTAAACGATTTTTCCAAGCAATAGGGATAGTCTATTTTCAGGAAACAGAAGAAAACACTTTTACTACTACTTAGCTCATTTTCTTTCTTTCTACAAATCTTACCCAGTTCAGCAGACTTATTTCTGAGCTCCAAGGTAAGTAGCTTTGACTCATCTTCACATTTCTCCAATCTAAGGAAATAATAATTAAAAAAAAATGTATAGTACAGAGCATTGCACTTGAAACTTAAAGGACAATAAAGTCTTACCACAGCCATTTTAAGAACAATTGCCGTTCAACAGGCAGGTAATATATCTGTCTGCAACATGTATCAAATTTCGCTTTTACAACTTGGGAACATAAAAGGCATAAAAGTAAACAAATATATACATACATAAACCTGTATTTCTTAAAAACAGAATTATAAAAGTCAGAGGAGGAGGGGGGCAAAAATTTGCTTTCTTATAGAGCAATGTCAAGGAGCACAACTGAAAAAAATTACATTAAATTCTCTGCATTTAGATCAGTGTGTCAAAAAAATGAATTTCAGCTTCATATCCCTTTGTTCTTGGATTTGTCATAAACTGCAATCACTTAGAAGGCACCTTAATGCCATGTACCCCAAAAAACACAGTTTCTTGAAAAACTCAGATGAGATAATGTATTAAAATACATCTTCACTGCTCTGTTCTCATTTTTAGAAAGGTTGATTTTAGTTGCTATCAGGTTCTTTGACAAATACATAATTTTTCAAACTACAGAAAACCTGAAATACATTAATAATAGCATTAAACAGTACTATTATCACATATGGAAGAATATCTTCCTCACTAAATGTTCCATTAATGAAGAACTGTCAAGTACTAAATGACATTACTGCTTTTTTAGTTGAGAGCTGCATCCACACAAAATCAAACAGCACAACCGTCTTCAAGTGCTAATAATTCAAATAATGAGACAGGTGAAGGACTTTAAAAAAAAAAATGTATCAGTGATTACAAAAAAAGTAATTACACCAAATCACATCTGAAGCTTAGGTTTTATTCCCAGCAGCTCAGAAATCTAGTATTTTACCTGTAAGATCATTCTTTGAATTTACTGTCTAATTTACCTATTTTGCTCTTTTTGCAGCAAGATTTTCAAATTAGAAATAGAAGCCTCAAACTCCTCTTTCAGGGATGCATGCAAAGCCTTAATTTTTTTACATTCTTCCACCTCTGCTTCTTTTTCTCCAGTGACCTGAGCTAATGCTTTCACTGCAGTCTGCAACTCGGTTTCTAAGCTCTTTTGAGTAACCTACAAAAAAATGATATAATTTCTAAACATGTTTTGCAACAAACAGGCACAATTGTTTCATATCTAAAGTATAAGTAATTATTTATGCAATTACTCGTCTAATCTATTTACACTGGAAAATTATAAGCAGGCTGTACCTCTGTTTTTTGCAATGAAACTTTGGCCTCTTCCAGTTCTGCCCTCAAATGTTCTTGACAGATCTGGGATTCCTTTAACATGTCTCCTTCACGTCCTGCACAAAAAGATACATACTTACATTTGAGCAAAATAGGATATTTACTAAAAAATGCTTGCATTTCTATTTTACAGAAAAATACATTCCTACACTTCAACCACGTTACATGATGTACTCATGTCATTGTTAAGGAAAAAGCCTCCAAGATGATTATATAACTTACTAAGTAACAGTAAGCAAAATGTAAAATTACGTATATTTACAAAATTTAAGAAAATGCAGCCATTATGTATCTGGCATAAAAAATGATACTAAAACCTTCCTCCCTACTACCCAGGGAAGGGGAGGCTGAAAATTGGTTCACTTCTAAAGAACAAAGGTACTTGCACCATATACTATAAATATTTTGTAATACAGATGGCTTACAAATACTGAAAATCGAGTTCTGAAAAGTAAGTAAGTTTCCTCAGTGGTTTATGGACTACTGAACAAATATACTCTGAAGACCCTTCACTGACTTGATTTGAAACAGATCAACCCAGTAACCAGGAAAAACACTTTTATCTATTATGGTGCCATGTTTACTATACAAGTCCAACTGAAACGGGAAAAATCTCCAGGACAGGGCTATACAGTGTCCTGGTAAAACTTCTGTTACAGAAAAGGAATGACAGGGTATATGGCAACTTTACAGTAGTATAACATGTTCACACTAGAGTTTATTGAAGAGTAAAAGAAAAATCCCTTGCAATGAAGCTGTTATGTCAATACAAAACCAGGGTGTAGCCTAAGTCTAAAGGGAAAACATTTGTTATGAAATAACGGCCTAGATTTTATACATATGCAGATTATAGTACCAGTCTTGATCCCACATCAGCAGCTTCTGTTCCAAGTGAAAATATGGCCTGCAAGGCCCAAAATTCTGCTGCTGTCTAGTAGCAGGGTAAAATTATCACAATCCTGTTTCCTATACGTCTATAATCAGTTACATTTTAAGATAGCAGAGAGAACTCTTACTTTTTGTTTCTACTAAGTCAGCAATCTTATTTTTTGATTCCTGCAGCTGAGTCTTGATGTCTCTTATTATACCATCTTTTTCATCGCTCTGTATGGCAAGAACTGAAATCTAACAAAATGAATATAATATCATAATGAAGTGCAGAAAAACAGGACAGGTTCTCACATTCATCTGTGCACTGTGTATGATTATCATACATACTGCTGTCATTCAAGTTAAATAAGGTGATCAATCTTAGCCAAATATTGATCAAGTCATATTACTCTGGATGAAAAAGCTCTTCAGTTCAAAATAAAAGCATGAATTCCAACAGACTAAAGATACTGAACATTACTAAAGTTAGCAGAATAGCAGCTCCAGCCGTTATTTTTCTTCTTTTTACTGATACCCAGAAACACTCCTTGCCCCTTTGAAATGTCACATCCATCCTCAAAAAACCAACAACTCTTGACCTTCCCAGATACAGTCTGCTTCTCAGACTCCTACTTCCAAACTAAAAAATCTTACCACGATTAATTTCTTCAACTTGATCAGTCTTCCATCATGGCTACCTCATAACGCCACTACAAAAAACTTGCTCTAATCTCAGTTTTCTAAACTCTCTTACCAGCCTGTTGTCTGATATGCATTATAATCCTTCTTCCCAAGTTCCTTCTTACCAGACACGAACTATACCTTTCTTAATTATGAGGAGTGATGACTCCTTTGCTAATTTTATGCTTCTGCACAAGCCACTTTTATAAAGGCAAGTGTACGTATAGGGAACAGAAAGAGTATTCAGTGTTCACACGGTGGTTTTAAATCCTGTCACTAACATGTCCTTTGTTATGACACAGCAGCCTACTTTACATTTTATTCTAAATAAATAACAAAAGAAACATACCAGCAAAAGGTCATTCGCTAATTTCCATCCTTCCAAAATACAAATATTTTACAAACAACCAAGCACTTTTACAGTAATTGTTTTCATTTGATATATCAGCAATCACAAAAGCAAAACAAGAGTTCAAATACTAAAGAAACTGCAAGATTTGTTTCAAAAATAAAGCTGTACATATTAATGTAAAACTGAGCAAACCTGCTTTTCCTTCATAATGACTTCCAGTTTGCGTTCTTTTTCAAACTTGTCCACTTTTTCTCCTTCTTCTTTTACTTTTGAGATACAGTAATAGCCATAGTTAATACACTAGCTAAAATATACTCCAAGTTAAATAGTTTCCAGTTTAAGATTGCTTATAGTTGTACAGCTGTACAATTTATTTCATAGAGAGTAATCAAATTAATTTTTGCACCAGCTTTCCACAGAATTAGTCCATTATTCCATGTATTACTTGATAGTTTGTTACAAAAAACTAACAGAAATGCACATGTAAAAATGAAACAGGCACATAGTGGCATAAATAAAGCAAATGTAATTAAAATTTCTGCAGCTGTAGACTAGTGCATTATGTGCATTAACTAGTGTTAACAGTTCACCATTCTAGCACTTCCTATCTTTCTGTCCTGAAACTGCATGCCATAAAATCTTTGAAGTACAAAATTATTAAACCTGCAGCATAAACACAATAAACAGAATTCTCACATTTGAAACACATTTCCAATCTGGTGTTCTCTGCTTGCACACGCAGCTCTTCAAACGCCATTATCATTCTCTAAAAATAAAATTCAATATATATGTTCATATAAAACTAAGTAATGAAGAATTATGTTTATGGTTTGTTGTTGAATAATTATAACATTCTGATAACTCGAAGTCGGAAGTTTAAGAATTTCTGTACTCAAGATCTAAACAATTTCAAGCATGAAATATTTTTACTGGTCCATGTTTGTAGATCCCTAACACAACAGAGGAGTAGTTGTGCTTTTCTTAGTTGCTACCACGGCCTATAATTAATATTTAACCATTATACCATGTACTCTTTGACTCTGCTTAACATCAAGTTCATCACGCCCAAACAATGATGCCTCGCATTTTTCTATTATAAATATACTAGGGTCTTATCTTCCACACTGGAATAATCAATAACAAAAATATGATGAATTAATTTGCACTTCTTTTGCAAATTAAAAAGGTAAAAACCCTCTGTAAGTCAAGGAATACTCACACATTACACTTCTTATTCCACACAAAAAATCATCAGTTCCCATAACGAATTTTGTTGTTGTGTCACACTCAAAACTGAAATTAATTTTCTTTGTTCATCTTTATTTTACATTGCATTTTACATTAAATAAAATTATCTAATAGAATAACCCTAATATACCTGGCCCCAAAACCTGCTGAAGACAGCCCTATGCAACCTACTCTAGCTGACCCTGCTTTTAGCAGGGGAAGTTCTCCAGATGTTCTCCAGAGGATGCTTCGAACCTCAGCCATTCTGTGAAATCACCAGATAGATAGGTGAAACAGAGTACAAAAAGAAGACAGAAGTTCCAGCAGTCACCATACACTGAGCAGATCATACATATCCCACAGGTCATAGGGATCTACGTCCCAAACACTATTGCATTTTATCCAATGAATGTGCCCTATACAATACAAAAATATTTCTTGAAAAGGGACTGAAAACCTGACTTCCTGCATCACACACGATCGTTATAATTACTTTATCAGAGGACATTCTTCATACAAATAGTATCTCAACATATTTATATAATTAGGATCACATTTGAGCCTTTTAACAAGCTACATCACTTACTTCAACATTGTTATTAAGTTCCACGTATAGTTGTCTTGTTTCTTCTCTTTCATGTTCATCTATCAAAGTAACAATGTACCATAAAGTTTTCCTTTTGAAAAAGAACACCAGCTGTCCAAGCCATTATGCTTAAACAGCATAATGAATTTAAAAAGAATTATAGCCTCTTTTCTTATTTAAACAAATCATTATGAAACAGGGCGACAAAAGTTATATCATCTGGAGAAAATGTATATTCCATTGAAACATCAAGCAAGCTCAGCTTTTCAAACTTCCTTCCCAATCTCACTTTTTCTGTGAATAGTGTAATTCTGGATCAATTTATAGAAATATATTAATTTTGACAGTATTAATGTCGTTGAATACTAATGTATCAAAAGTCTTAGGGTTTTAAAAACTGTTATATAAGGTTTAGCACTGAATTTCTTCCCATCAGCAGAGATACCCATTACCATGGAACTGTCATTATAGAATTGTAACAATATTCCATCTCCATCTTTTTTCTTTTTTTCTTTCGTTTTTGTAATTGGTATTATTTTTCCCTAAGAAAACAGTTATAGAAGAGAACAGTAAGAAACACAGCTATCAAAGAAGTACAGTATATCTATACACAGGTGTTCAATTTCATATAGAATAAAATCCCAAGTCAAGAACATACTTTAAAACCTCGGGAATTTAAACTTTGTTAAGTTATCCAGCTGTCTTGACTCAGTCAATTTAGTGAGAAGAATGCTAGTTACTCATAGTGTCTTGGAGTTTGGACCTTTTTTCCTGATGAATCTGTTACTGCTCCAAACGGTATAACGCCAACTCTGGAAATTTGTTAGAGAGAGCTGGGAGAGGTAACTAGAGTGGATTCTACTGCTTAAACAATGGGAAGGAAATACCACCTCATATGTCTTAATATATTCAAGGTGTCTGGATGGAACTGAAAAACATTGGTGGACTGACAAGACCTCAAGAGATCTGCACTCCTCTGGAGTGGCTGCTACTGGCTAATCAGGGCTGCTTACACTGCCTTAAACCTGTATCAGTGTTTAGACACCTAAATAGCTCTGAGGCTTGTAACCTTTTGGCAAACAACCATACTGACTTCAGAAAACCTCTGGATTTAGCATTACAAAATATATGTGGATTAGACCTATGGCTTCACTTCTAACTGCACCTGATGCAGAGCCACCTACAATTTATCTCAACTGGAGAATGTCTGTGGAACAGAATGATAGCTTTTTTTCCTTTGTGAATTTAGAGAAAGCTAGAAGTTCATTTACTTTCATAAATTGAAATTTAAATAGCATTTACATTTGGTGGACTTCTCTGTGAAGTGAGTACAGGTTTCCTTGAGCAGATTACACAGATGTCTTGAAGCGCTGTTTCTAAAAGAGGAAAAAATACCGTAATATGTTGTCACAGGAATGCACAGCAGTTTGAATACCTAAGTAGTAACAATGTAAATGCCCTGATGACCTTTACAATTTAACAGCTATAGGTAACTTCCTGTATTAATACGGTTCTCAGTACAAAAACTAATTATTTTGACAAAAATATATTTGATTGTATGACTTACTCTTTTAAAAGATCTTTATTTTCACATATCTCATCTTCCAGTTTTAAACTTAGTTTTTCATTTTCAAACTAGTTTCATAGGGAACAAATATAAAAACACATTGTTATTGAAAAAATATACTAGAAATACACACTTCTCAAATCTCACATGAAAAAGTAATTTTCTGCATCAGAAGACAGAAATCCATTTTATCTGATATTACATGCTGAGACATCTTATGTTACAGATTCCCTGAAAGACATAATAATAAACAATGATTTTCCAGCAACTGAAACACTTACAGGTAGGTTATTCATACATATATTCACACACTACTGCGTGCACCCCTTCTCAGAATAACCATTTTCTCAAGGCAGAAGTCAAACAATCAAAGATGACTCAAGTTACCAAATCAAATGCAAACAAACACCAACAAATAAGGACCGATATTTTGTTTAAAATACCTAATTCAGTCACAACTGCATGCATATGTTTTTCCACCACTTTAGAAAAATAGAGCAGAGTGCTCTATTTCCTCTGTGTGTTGAATACAGAAATATGCACAAGCATATTTTACACATACCAGGAGGATGAAAGCTTATTCAGTCTTCAAGAGGTTTCTGCATACCCACAGTATGATGTGCACATAAGTAATACCAAGATGGAATGCACATTGTTAAAAAGAGGACAACCATTTTTAAAAACCAAAATGTTTCTGTTTCCTTTAATAGCAGTAGAGGTAGGTAGAGTAGGTCATTGGTATCTAGCCAAATGGCTTCTTTGAAGTCATCACATTAACAGTTCAAAGTTTCTTCAACCTATGCGACATTCACTAATATTTAATTGTATGAATAATATTTTCATATTAAATCAGCAAGTACTTTCTCTTTACTTTACGTATTAAATGTATATTGTACAATACTGGCCTGCAATTCCTGAATGGCTTTACGCTGTGCTTCAATAATCTTTCTATTTTCTTGCAGTTTTCTTTCTTTCTGCTTTAGTTCGGATTCTACAGTTAGTTTCCACCGTTTGATCTTCTCAGCCTCTTTGTAGAGTTTTGAATACAATTCATTCATTGTTTCTACATTCTATTAAAACAGGTTCCACAATTTAATCTCAAATGCTATTTAATTGATAATATTTTAGATACATGTTTATCTTTTAGAAATATCACAAGAGTAAATTTTTTTCCACAGATGGTGACACAAGCTTACATATGATCAGGAACCACAGTTTAAATCTTTGTGCATCCACAGTGTATGTATCAACAGACATTACAGAACAAGTAAGAGACACAAACACAAGTGAAAAATACCCCACTGCCTCCAGATATAGTGACATTGCTAAACAGATAGCCTGAAAGATATGGATAACCACACTCCACCAAAAGTCAATAGAAGTTTTGCTAGAATTATCAGCAGAGCCAAGATTCCTTCCGTTAGGCTCTTTACACCATTTTCCTCTTATTCTGACAGATACTGCTGAGTTAAGTAAAAGCAGCTTCAGAGATCTTGCCCAAGGCTACCTGTGATATGTTTTTGCAGTTAACTCATACACAAAGCAGGAAGGAAAATCAACCAACTTCGTGCTCTTAGAACATCTTTAAAGCACGACACAAGCAGTGCTTCCTCAGTGGTTTTGGCAGGTAATAGTACAGCAGGCCACAGGGCAGTTCTGCAGTTTGTTTTAGGTATGTTGTCGCCTAATGCTACCCTTGTTTTGGCTGCATCATAATACTACTACAGTCCTAACTGTACTTCAATAGCTGCTACAGCTACAAGAAGTTTAGTCCTCAGGGCTATAAAAATCATTAGGAGGACTGCAAGAAGTATGTTCCATTGTTGGAACAAACAGCATTTTGTATCTGGGAAGCACAGGAAGCTACCGAAAAAAAAAAAAGTTAGCTTCATGGAGCTATACTAAAGCAGAAAAACAATGGTAAAGATGCTATGAGAAGAATCAAATGCTTGAGGAAATCACTCCACTAAATTCATTGTTTTATAGGTAAAATAAAGCCAGACAAGGTAATTGGGATAATCTGCTTCGATTTTCTAAATAATACTCTGACTTCAGTCCTCCTACCTTTCAAAAGGCTATTCAGAACCAGTTTCACAAAGATACGTAAGTGCCTAAATCTTACTCTGTTTAAAACTCTCGTACTCCCCAGGCACTTCAAATTTAAAAAAAAAAACCAACAACTGACAAACTCAAATAAAAACCCCACAACATAGCTTGGAAATCTCCTTAATATTTAAAGGTTTATCTCCAGGCATGTTCACTGAATCACAAATACCTCCTCCAAGTGATTCAGCTTTAAACAGGAGACAGATTATTATCCCCCTTTGACTACTTCCTGAAGCACCTATTAGAATAGTGCTTTAGGCACTGTTTTGGGAACAAATAAAAGGCCCTAAGAAATTAGATGTGCAGAGTTTATACTTAGCTGACCTCTTCATCTACCTCAGAGCAAAGTTTTACTTGCTGTGAAATCGCATCTGAAATATGAAGAGATTTTGATCAAAGTATTTATAAAAACAACAGTGGAATCACAGAATCACAGAATAGTCAGGGTTGGAAGGGACCTCTGGAGATCATCTAGTCCACCCCCCCCGCCAGAGCAGGGTCACCTACAACAGGTTGCACAGGACAGCGTCCAGGCGGGTTTTGAATGTCTCCTGAGTGGGAGACTCCACAACCTCTCTGGGCAGCCTGTTCCAGTGCTCCACCACCCTCAAAGTAAAGAAGTTCCTCCTCATGTTAAGATGGAACTTCCTATGTTCAAGCTTGTGCCCATTACCCCTTGTCCTATCAATGGGCACCACTGAAAAAAGACTGCTCCCATCCCCCTGGCAACTGTATTTAACATTGCTATAGCTCTAACCCCCCTGGAACTGTATTTAACATTGTTATAGCTATGAAATTGTTAAACTACTCATGAAAAATGTCAACAATATTAAAAAAATTTAAAAGAATGTGCAAGGTAAACACTTATTTTACTCTTACCTGAGTCAGTGATTTCACCACGCTTCGGTGTACTCATCATTACAAATGGAAAATTAAAATCATCATCTGGACATTTGTTAAAACCCTGCACAAATTTAAAAATTAGTTTCCTACGGGTAGGTTTGTAAAGAAGGATTATAAAACCCAGAAAAAAAAAAGTACAGCTAATGTGAAAATAGAATTTTCCATTAATAAATCAACTACCTACAGTTTTCAAAGCCTAAGGTATTGGTAATGGATTTGGAATTCTCCTGCTTGCTCCTTACGTCACAGCAGCTTTTCAAACTGTTGGCCTTTTGTAGTTTGTTTTGTAGTGTAGACTATACTGTGGCGAAAGCCGAAGTTTTCGATTACAAGAACTTACTAGCTACTGCATGCTGTACACGGTTGCATGGTCAAGGACTCACTAACCAAAATTATTTTTTTTCAAGTCCAGTATTTGATACTTATGTTTTGCTTTATTCCCAAGAGCACTTGTAAAGCGCATCTGATTATGTTTTAGCACAAAAATTTAATTTTACAAAGTGTTTTAAAAGTCACAGAATTGTTTTGTAAACAGTGTAACTCATGTCCTGTCAGAATATCACATTTGATTCTAAACGTATTTCATAAGGAGCCTCAACATGAAAAACCATCTTGATGAATTCACCTAACTCAGACTGTAGTGACAGAACATCTTCATGGCACAGTAGATCTGGTGGGATCGATAAATCAAAGCCAGAAAGGGTATTGGAGTGGTGTACTTCCCACTTACTGTTCTGGATTACCCACATCAAATGTATTTATCATCGGTGGTGTACAGCTAAAACACACAGCAGATACTCGAGAATTCTCTTCGGTTTTGACAGAAAAAAGGAAAAGTCTTCGAAATGTTACCCCCCAGCACGGACCGCCAGTTAGCAGAAAAGTTAGTTCAGCCGACACACCTCCAGGCACACACGGGCCGTCCGGGCGGAGGGTCAGGGCTTTGCCTGGGTACTACTGGGAGGGCCGCTCCCCCCGAGCCCTCCTGGAAGGGCCCTTCCACCGCTCTCGCCCCCCGCCCGCCCGTCAGCCGCTGCCGCCAGAGCAGCAGAAGGCGAGGCAGGCGGCAGCACCGTTTACCTGACACTGCCCGGTTGCCCGAGTGCTCGTCTGGGGTTTGACGGCAGACACCTGGCCACCGCTCAGGCGCGGCGGCACGAACAATTTAAAAGGTTTTTCTTTTTCCATGGCCTCGGAGAAGAGGGCAGGTCTCACAGCTAGCGCCTCCTGACGGGCGCGCTAACGCGCCGGCTGCTGAGGGAGGACGAAAAGGCGGAAAGCGGACGCGCGCGATGGAGGCGGGAAGGGAGGCGGTGCGTGCCGGGCCGCGTGAGGCGAGGCGAGGCGGGGCGGGGCGGGGCGGG
>VZSZ01010302.1:135431-155330 GCA_013398815.1 Ibidorhyncha struthersii
CCAGCACCTCCGCGTGGGCGTGGTTGAGGGTGCGCAGCTCCGTGAGGCGCCCGACGAGGCGGGCGAAGCGCTGCGGGTCCTCGGGGTGGTGGATCTTCGAGTGCTTGTAGAGGAGGCCCAGCAGCGGCTCCTGCAGCTCTTCGACGTGCCGCTTGTTCCTCAGGAGCGGGCGGTCTGCGGGAGCGCGGCGGGAGAGCGCGGTTAGCGGGCGGCGGCGGCGGGCGGGCGGGGCGGGCCGGGCCGGCGCCCCTGAGGGCTCGGTGGGTGGGGGCGGGCAGCGCGTGGGGCGAGCGAAGGCCCGTGGCGAGACGCGTAACAGCTAGGTGTGCCGTGTCCGTGTGTCCCGTCCCCCCCCCGCCCCAGTTTACCTGAAAAAAACACGGTCGTTGCGACAAGCAGGGCATACTCGGTCTCGGTCACTTTGAGTTCCCCCATGCTTCTGTAGAAGTAAAACAGTGCGGTAATAAACTCCTCGGTTATACCTTAAAAATGAAATAAAATAATCGTAATGTTATTTCAGTGCAGAAACAGGCACTGCTGTTACAAGTCATTGTTGTCCCGATCTTGTAAGGCTCTGGACTGTTCCACTGCATAAAGTAGTTAGCAAAGTTCATGAAAACAACGTTAATTTCTGAAGCAGTAACAAAAGTTGTATTGCAGTTGTGGAGCTGTGGAGCTCTTGATAATATAGCTGAAGGCTTTATCCTGGGATATAAGCAAACACGACCGCCGCCTCTTCCTCCCATGAGGATGTAACGCTTGCGCACGTAACAAAGCAGCTTGAGGGAGTGGAGAGGAAGAGGAGAAGAGAAGAGGATGAGCAGCGGCCACACTGACAGTGTTAGCTCACTGTGAGGAAGAACAGGACCAGCAAAGCAAAAAATTCTCAGGTGTTTTGATTCTGAGACCTCCATTACCTGTGGTAGTAGTGGAAGTTGGACTCTCTTCGTTGTGAGACATTTCCATGGAATAAATGTTGTTTTTATCAAGGTTTTGAACGTGACAACACGTCCCATGGTCAGAAAGTCTTACATGACCTGGAACAAGACAGATTACAGTTCCCAGCCAAGCTTAGTGTGACTCTAAATATTTGTCTGCATCTGCTTTGCAGATATATACCTGGAAATGTGTGAATTTTTCCCAGATCCATGCAGGTAGAAAAAATGGTTCTTTTTGGCATCCAGCACCAGGTTCATTGGTGGCATTATTGTTGGTTAAAGTCTCTTGTGTTAAACTTGACACAATATATAATATGTCAATAATATGACTAATATTATCCACCCCACAATTTGCGCAAACACTCAAAAATACTGCTGTTTGGAACGAATGGGAGGAAAGCACAGATCCAATTATTTTTTTTTAATTTATTTTAATTTTTGGGTATATTCTTTGAAAAAGAAGCCTATAGAAGGTATGTGGGCATTACCGGTACTATTCTAAGTACCACTATGCTTGAATAGGAAATTATTTAAGATTAAGTGAATTAAAATGAATGGAATTTTTTTCAAAGTGGCAGAACCTCCTACTGGTGTTAATAGAAAGCTTGTTAGTCAAACTTACTTTCACTTGTTGATGGTTGGCATTCGCTAATTCTTTGGTTATATATTTGGGCTGAACGTAAAAACATTGCCTCAACTGTTGACCCTTTTAGCAGCGCGATCTGATCTTCACTAGCTAAACTTTCAAATCCTGCAGAGAAAGATACATGTTAAGAATCAAGGCTGTGGCTGTCTTTAAGCCCCTAACATGAGTTGATAAATTTATTTTTTTAATAAGTGCCTTTACTGGAAAGGAGGAGCCATACTTAAAAGATGCAGGTACCAGAGACTATTGGGATCTTTTGTGCTAGTTTGCAAGTTAGACATATTGTCAGTGTACAGTGTTAGAGGTTTCACAGGAAGATGCAAGTAAGAATTTTGGGACTAAGCAAGATGTTGTAGAAAATTTCTTCCTAATATCTGATTTACATCATATGGCCTAACACCTTATAAATTTGCTATGTTGCTTAGTGACTGTGGATATTCTTATTTTTCATTGGTACCTGATCTTTTTTAAGATTGTGTTCATCTTTTGAGAAACTCATTATCTGAATTTATAATTCAAGTGCAAAGGAACTTTATTGATTCTCATCTTAATCCTGATCAGAGTGGGATATGTAACATAAGGAAACAAACAGCTCATACATTCTTTCAGATCTGTTCCAAAGTAGTGCTAAATTACATCAAATGTCTGCTTTAAACATGTTGATTGACTTTTGTCATTAAGTTTTACAACTTAAAAAGTAATGAAATATTACCACCCTCCCTGTCAAATGTTACTTTGTCAACTTTACGCTGAAGTGCAGTGAATTTAATTGCATGTTCCCTTGTTCTTTATGAATGGAAAATATGAATAGGAGCACATAGTTAGTCCCTTCTGTGCTGCCTTTTCCTTTGAAGGAACATCTGGTTTTTTTCTTTGATGACCATGATAAATTGCAAACTGAACTGGATTTCAGAGAATGTGCTGAAATAGTAATTCACTCAAGATGGTATTTTGTAGTCCATGTACTTTCAGAAAATGTCTCTACTCCATGTCAGAAATGAAAAAGAAATGTAATCAATAGCACGCTTTTGAAGTGAATGCTTCTAACTTGTCCTCAAGACAAGTAAATAGTAAGTAACCCGGATTGTGAGAGTTGTAAGAAAAAATAGTTGAATGAGAGTTTTTTCTCGAATTTGTGGTTTCTGCCTCTAAAAAAAAAAAAACAAAAACTCATACTATTCTGCAACATTTCCCAAAGGAAAGAACTTACCTGGAAGTCTTTTTGTGAAATCCACTAACACTTGCACATGAACAACTGCTGTCTCAGAGAGACGGAGAAAACTTTCCTCAGGACTTGCAGTTTCCTGTAGCTGCATGAAAGAGTGTTTAGACGTCTGATACAACCAAGGTACAGTGCTTAGGGTAATAATAACTTAGCAATGCAGGCTGATTGTTCTGTATACGTACAAACTTCTTTGCTGCTTCAAGGGGAATTGTGTATTTTTGGTGTGCTGCTACAATGAGGTCAAGAAGCTGATGTTCCCCTGGAGTAAGTTCCATCTTCTCTGGGATCTGTTAAAAAAATAAATCAGTCTAGTGACAATGTTTTGGAGCAAAAAGAAAAGATAAAAAGGGATGTTTTAAATAGAAAAATATCACACTTTTCCAGATCTTGTTGTAGATGATATGTGCTTACTATTCAGTCCCTCATCTTCCAGTTTTATGTTGCAAAGAAAACTGTTCTTCTGTTTGAAATTCTTCCTGAGTCGCTTTGATTTGCACTGTACTTCAGTCAGCAGACCTGTGAGGCATGGAAGTGTGCATCAATAAGTGTATTTTCAAATAATTACAATTTGAAATCATCACTTTTGTTATTATAGATAACACTAGCCTTGCATCACAGGAGCCATCACCTATAAGGAACTGTGCTTCCTAGAGAATATGGCAACGTGTTATTATTCGTTAGGCGAGTTAGTGTTCAGTATCCACCAAATGCCTGAGTGTTTGCAGTCATCTTATGTTATCTTGCTTGTGACTATGTGACATACAAGTGTGAGAATTTTTCATGAAAAACTATTGTTCACTTTTTTTATTTTTCTTTTTTCCAAACACGAAAGCACATCTGATATGCTTACTGCTGTCCTGTCAAGGTTCAGGATATTTAGCTGTCTCTTGTTAGTACTTTCTTGTTTTTTCCTGTAATGTCTTTGAACAGCAGTCCTCTTAATTTCAGGAGGTACGTCCCAAGCATTGGTGCTTTCTGCAGATGAAGATGCTACAGGTGCTACAGACTCCAAAGGTATATTTTCCTACAGCTAAATGAAGTTTAGACCAATGCCATTTAGATCTAATGAGGAGAAAGGATTGACTTTGGAAAAGGTTTTATCCGAGTTGACTAGTAAATTAGCCAGCGTGGAAGGAGCACTTACATTCTGCTAGCATTCCCACAGCTTTACACTTCTTCAAGCGACATTCCTGACACTTCCTTCGCATGTACATGTCCATTTCACAGTGACCACCATTCTTGCATCGATACACTGCATTTTTCGTTATGCTCCGTCGAAAGAAGCCTACAGACAAGGATCAGGTTTTGACTGAAGGAATCTAAGGAGCTTTATCTCATAATGGTTTAAAGAATTAAAGTGTCTTTTGTTTTTTTTTGTGTTGGTTTTTTTACAATGGAAACATTACCTTGATTTTAAATTTGCTTTTTAACAACATAGTTATATCTTGTTCTTTCCAACTAATATTTGCTATTTTCCATACCTGACTAAGACGGCTCCCATATAGCAAGTTAAAATATAAGTAGCAAGTAATTTATTACTTGTTTGTATTTAATAATAAGTAAAATTAATAACACTGAAGTAAACGTATAATAAATGGTCATGAGAAAATCAGCACCTGCTTAAACAGACACTATTCTAGTGAATAATCAGTGCAAAAAATCAGTTGCATGAAATGCTCATATTAAATACACACTGTGAAAGCATTTCTTCAAAAAATGTTGTAAAACTTTGAATCTGGATAGGCGTGTTAGATAGAGGGTTCCTTAGACAAATGACAATCCTCTGTAGAACCGTCAAAAAATAGTGAAATCTGTTTGCTTCCATCACAGGTGAGGAGCGTCATGTTGAGCACTGCGGGGCCAAGGTCCTGGTGAAGGCAGAGGGCAGCCTGTTCTCCTCTTACCTTTACAGCCTTCGCAGGTAAGAGCGTTGTAGTGATAGCCTGAGGCCTTGTCACCGCACACAACGCACAGCTCCTCCTGCCCCTTCAGTCTCAAAGAAGAGTGGTTTAATCTTGGCCGTTTTAGTCCTTGGTACCCAGCGTCATCGGTGTGGGGAGCCATGAAGGGGGGTTTGCTTAGTTCACAGCTGCCGATGATACCCTGCCCGTCGCTGTACTGAGAGTCCAGGCCATATGTGCTGTACTGGGACTGAGAAGGTTGTGACTGTAATACTGGAGGAGGAATTGGAACTGTTGAGTATTGGCAGTAAGGCGGAGTCTGAAAATCGGTGTCTTGCAGCTGATAGTTGATGTGCTCCGGTAGAGCATCTAGATACAGAAGAGATTGAAATGAAATAAAAACCTGAAGAGTATCTTGACATCAGCTACTTGAAAGTGTTAAAATGGTTTATAGGTTAAATATTTAATCATAAATATTAGAGGAACACATTGTCAGAAGGGCAGTCTGACACATTCTTTTTAAATGTGCTATCTGTAATGTTTTTAAGTAAAATCTTGGATGTAGTGAAAATGGCTTGGTAACAGTTTGGACAGTGTCGTGGGTGCCGCTGGATTCTTGTTAGTACGTAATTAAATATCACTTGCCAACTGATGATACAGCTACCTTTGATTTTAGACTTAAGTGTAAGTTATCCACGTTACAGAAGAATATTTTCCTGTAAGTAAGTGAATTTGTTAATGCATGAAATGTTTGTTATTGGTACATGTTTCAGGCATGTATGTACAGAATTATGAGGAGAGCTTCTTCCTGCCTTTCTGTCTGTAGAGTTTTAATTTTATCCAGCCCCCCCTTAAATGTACACAGCTGTACTGAAGAAAGGTTGTGCAACATGCAACGTGTTTCATTCTTCCTTCGGGATTGTTCAAATCTCTGTAAAAACAAATTGGAAAGTCTTTTTTTAAGCAGTTTGGAGGTCTTTTTCTGTATAATGAGCTTTGAGTCCTGCTTTTACTAATCCAGAATCAACTTAGTTATTGCAATTATAGATCTATAAGATACATTATAATTAGATAATGGTTATTCTGTATCTGGAATACTGTAATAAAACCTGTATCTTCTTCATACAAGTCAAAGGGAGACAGCACCAGTAATGTTTATATGAAATAATGGGTCAGCATAATCACATTGTATACCAAAATCTGTAGGAGCACATGCTCGTATATTTCAATACACTTTCAGTATGGACTTGATAGTCAAATGTGTAGCTTCTAAGAGCTTTTAAAGATAAACTAAAAGGAAGCAAATAACTGGAATTTCCACAGATGTTCATTTTACTAGACTGCTTTTTCACAATATAAAAATGTTGCTTTACTTACCGTAATACTGTATGGGCTCGGGAAGACAATACCCATCAGGTACAGTGACAAATGTATTTGCCATATTCTGTTCCCAACTGCACTGTTTCATTAACTTTGCTATGTGATAGACTTTTAAGAAGGGAACCTAGAGAAATGGAAAAGTAAGAGAAACATCATGTGAGAAAGAATTGCTGGGTAGGTTTAGCTACAGAGCTAAAATCAGAAGATTCCAGAATATGAAACAGTCTGCAGATGATAAGAAAATCAGAGGTATGTGCGCTTTCAGTGTGGTTGCAAAACATTTGATTGTCCAATCGTATGGATTCAGGACAGAGTCCATTCCTAAATTTCCAAGTTATAACTGTTTTGCTCCTCATTTTACACAAAACCATGCAGGGGAATCAGACTAATCATTGGTAAATTCTCTAGTTTAGGAAGAGATTAAAAGGAGCTTCACTGGACAGAAAAAACTTGCTTTCAGAATGAGTTAGGGCATTTGCACTAATATGGATGTCATGGATGTTCTGTTTCTGCACAAAGATGGGCTTTTAGTGAATTTGCTTCATTCACTTTTTATGCAAATTTGAAGCAAGTAAATATAGGAAAATGGTCTGGAAAGGCCAGCATAGAATATCTCTTCTTCCCCATGTAAATACTCTTTTATGCTGTAAAAGTCAGCCATGCTCCACTTAAGCACTGCCTAATTTACATTAGGTTCCAAATTTAAAAGCCTGTATTCCCTTAAGAGTACAAAGCATCCTGTGAAGACAAAAAAAAAAAAAAAAATCAATCTCGTATAGGAGGTATTGTCCTCTAGAGAACTTTTCTCTGTCCCTTGATTACTAAAGGAGCCTGGGCTCCTTCACCGTTGGATGCTTTGACGGTCACCATTACAAAGTGTACTGAGAGCTCACAGTGACACAGTTGGTGCAGAATAGCTGTTGTGCTTTGAGTTCAAAACTTACCTTATTTTTCAGTAACTTCACTTTATAGAGAGGTTCTGAAAAAGCATGTTCTAAAAATTCTTAAAAGAGTTTTAGAAAAAAAAAGTATGTGGATACTAGCATCAGCTGGGTTTACGTTTACATGCGTCTATAGGCAACCTCTGGTATTGCTTAGCAATTGAGTGGTAATGGAGTAGCTGTTAGAGAAGTAAGTAGGAAAAATTTCCCTTGCCCCCTTGTTCCTCTCCACGTGTGGAATGTATGAGAGCATCATTGGTTAGAAATACGTTGAATCTGATGTCCGTTGAGTAAGGGCTCTACAAGAGCCAGTGAACTACTCATAGGCTTTCCCTGAGCAGATGGGAAAGACAGAAAAGATGAAAAAGTCAAGTAAGTATTTGGAAAGTGTGGAAAATCAAACTCCTGTGTGTGCAACAGGATTCTCTGTATATGCCCCTTGCAGAATTTACAGCAAATTGGGTTTAGAGATCTTCCTTAAAAGACTCCCATGTTGGGTTTTGTGCAATGCCTATAGCTAGCCACATCTGAGAAAATGAAGGTATCATTTCAGGGAATCTGAATTGAAGTCGTGACTTACAAGACACACATCACATCCCCCCAAACTGGACATATCTTTGTAACTGAACACTTTCTCTTTGTGTTGTCAGCAGAAGGTGAAAAGATGCAGTGAGGCTGGAATGCTGATTTTTTTATCTCTGCTAGTAAATATTTGTTTGAAAGAGAAATGACTCACTGAATCATGAGGTCCTTATCAGTTAGATCAATTTGGCCTGGGCAAAGTCTACATTTTTCCCCAAAAATGTGTATTTGCTGAAGAAATGTGTTTCTGGATTCTAGTAGTTTCTCTAAATAAAAATAGTAAAAGAATAGAAGCTAAAATAAAATTACACTCATCCAGTCTAATAAAAATGTTAAATTGGGAGTATGAAGTACATATTACCAAAGGCAAGGTGGTTGGTTGATTAAACATTCTAAATCTTGGAAGCAGACTTTCATTAGGCAAAGTTTCCTCAGTTTCGGTATTGTATGAGAATGAATTTGAGGATTTAGCCCTTCTTACTGATTTTTATGGCTAATAAAAGTTATTAGTTGCAATCACAGAATTCCCAGCTTAGAATGAGACTTTGTAAATGGCAACTTTTAAATTAAGAGAATGTTAGAACAGTATTAATAGTAAACCCAGTGGTTATTTGAGGAATGCTATACTGTCTTGAAATGAGACTTAATGGTCACGCCTGTGCATGAATGTTAACTGTTTCATTTTCTGAGAATTTAGCGTAAACAGGCTTGTTCTTCTGATAACAAATAGCATTGGGTTTTTTAAAACAAAAAATTTGAAGAACAGAATAAGATACGTAAGGAAGGAACTTCATTTTCTAGGATAGGAAAGATTTGATTATTTATAAGATTGACTGTCATGTCCATGTGTTACAACCTTTGCCTCACCCTTCATGTATGAGTCAGTCAGCAGTAGGGAAGCCTCCTCCACACTTCAGGAGTTGCTGAAGTTTTGTGATGCATTATATGCTGGTCTTTCAAAAGTTCAGTAGCCATCCCTAATCTCTCACACCTCACTGGGAGTGAACCATGACCTGAAGGACGCTTCTTCAGCCCACACATACATTCATTAACCCTTTGCCATGCAGGCAAGTAAATTCTGCATGCACACAAAGCTTAGCTATGTACTATGAAGGTGTGGAATCCTTGACAGAATGTAGCATACATGCCCAATTATAATTTTCAAAACATAACAACTTGGACAAAGTTGAAATAAGATTGGAGTAAGAGCTTTGGGTGTTTGGGGCAGTTATAGTCATGCTATTTCCAAACCAAAATATTTTGTGCTCATTTTTCTCTTTTCTGTGTACTCAAAATATAGCCATTCTTTTTGTGTATGTGTGCTTTAAAAAGGAAGAAAAAAAATATTCCCAGAGATTATGCATAAAGGTCTTTAGCCTAAAAAGTGGAAATAACTGAAAACAAAAGATTTTTTTTTTTAATAACTTTTTTTTGGAGAATCACAAGCAGTAATACAGTTAGGATGAAAGTCTTCAGTCCTTTGTCAGACATACTGACCTGAAAGAAAATGTTGTGTGCATAAAGGTACATGCTGTTCCCTGCTTTTCCTTCTGTTACTTTTGAGGTGCTATTTCTGGGTATTTTCACGTGTGAAATCCTGATCATTTTCGGGATAAGGTGAGTGGTGTTTGTTTGTTTTTAATTTTAAAAGCCTCTACAAGTGGGACAATTTAATTTTTAACTTTTATTTTTATTTTTTTTTCAGAAGAAGGTGTGACCTAGACTCTAGTTTGCTTAAACGCATTTGAAAATGTTGTACTTTTACAGTTTTGCAGTAATCAGTCTTCTGAACTAATAATGTTATATATATATATATATATAAACTGGAATGTATGTTGATTCAAGGGGCTGGTCATCCATCTAATACAGAAACTCAGCAACAATCAGTTACTAGTCCTAACTGAAAGACTTTTCAATTTATCAAAGATGGAAGCCATTAAAAAAAAAAAGCTGTTAATTGATAAAAGTAAAGTAGAATCACAAACCAGTCACTTAACACAATGTACATATTCTAGAATAGAATTCAGACTCGAATACATACCATACATCTATTTATCATTATTTATGGTGAAAGATGTTGTTTTTATCATTTTTATTGCTATAAAATACCATACCATAAAGTAACATATCATCAACTTATATTATTAAATTTATTAAGATGCAAAACATACTGCTTGTAGAAGAGGCTCCAGGGAGCTCTTTAAGAGGTATGTATTGACAGTACTTTAACTGCTATCGTAAATATTTTGACAGTTGAGTCATAGGGAAATTTCTTGTTTACAGGGAATTTTAGGAACTCAAGCTGAAGGTCTTCAACATTTATTTAACACACCTTGTGGCACGTTAATGATCATGTAGTGGAACTAGATCGCACATTTCAATCTCAGACTTAATCGCTGTACTTTTTTTTTGCTTCTGGAAAGCATAGCTTAATTTTTTTAATTTGTGACATTTAAACCAAAAATTGAAAAAAAATTTAACTGAGCACAATCGGTGGCAACTACCTGTGATGCCCGGTGATAGTTTCACTCAAGCAATTCAGTAATCACTGATTACTGTAATTAGAGAATGATTTTGCAGGGGAAGTTGTAGGATCCCTTGATTGATCCTATATGCAGCTTATATGCATTATTAAGGTTTCATCTGTTTCGCCCAGTTTTAATGTGCCAAGAAGCTTGCCAAAGCTGCTGTTTCAAGAAATGCCACTTCTCATTAAATGTGTTTCTTCCTTGTCATATAATAACCATAATAGGAATTGGCTTATTTCACTAATGGATTGTGTTGCACTTATCTTGAAATCGTCCTTTGGAATTGTTACCCCATGAATAATTATTTGAAAGGTACAATTTTTATACATTGTAAAATAAGGGGTTAGGGGTTGTTTCAAACTTAGAGTTTTCCAGGTACTTTGGGGAAGGGAAACAAATAGTTGAATTTAAAGTTGTTTTACTTCTCTCTGTGTGTCGAATGAAGTACTGTTAGAACAAATTCTTGGCAGTAGGGTACCAAATTAAAAAGTGCATGTTTTCTATTTTCATTTGGTCAGGCATTTAAAAAGAAAGGGAAAAAAAAGGAAAAAGAAGAAAAAAAGCCCAATGCCTGAAATATTTGCACATGGCAAATTGATTTATGACTAGAGCAACAATTTATAATCCCAGAGCATTCAGAGAAGTAAATGAAGTACTTACAGTGGTTCCAGAGAGTTTCTTGCTTCCAGAGTTGAGTCCGCTGGGCTGTAGCACTGATCCTCGCTCTGAGTCCAGCTGGAGCACGCTGGGCCTTTTCCCTATTTATCAGTTTCTGTGCACACACTGGGCTCCAGACACTCCGCAGAGCAATACTGCGGCTCTGAGACACAAACTTCCCACACAGCCTTTTCTGGGGTCGAAGCAAGGGCAGCTGCAAGTCCACATAAATCAAATAATAACTGGGTCATCAGGGACAGAGGCCATGGGGACCCTCACGTCACTGTTTCCCAGAGTTCTCCCTGTCCAATTACTAAAAATTCTGCTTTCTTGGTAGAATTTAAAATTCTCCCATTTTGACTGCTTAACATTGACATGTCTGAGTGTTAATGGATGATGTTCATTTGCTGGGCAGAGAAAATATTGCAATAGTGTTATTTGGAGATATCTACATGCCGTAATAATTGAATTTGGAAACACTTGATTAGGCCAGTATCTCCAAACACATGTTGTTCTCCCTATTCTAATTCTGACATACCTGTGTTGATGTAGCAGACAGGGCTCTTGTGTGCCCTCATAAGAGAAAATGATCATTAGCAACTTCTGTTGCCACTCATTTGCAAAACTTCATTCAAAAAATAAAGTATTTACATTATTAATGATTTCTAATAAATTAGTTATTACAATTTGAGGTTTTCATCATTTCCTAGATACAAGATGCGATCTTTTTCTTTCTAACACATTTCCTTGTTAGGTATCGTGTCATTACACTGGCCGCCTAACACGATGCACAGCAGGTTGCAAACACAGTAACTCCAGAAGGAGGTCACTTTTCTTCTGTGTAAGAACAATTATCGATTTACCTTAGGAAAAAAAAATGGTTCTGTTGTATACTTCATGGAATTAGACAGCAAAGGGAAAAACTGATTTCCTGTTGGTTGTCTTACTGCTAAGTCACTTAAAATAGTCTTTAGGGAAATAGGTTTCATGGATCTGTGGCACAAGACATTACCCTTCAAAGGACAGTCATATTTGTATTCCATAGGCTCCAGAGAAGAGCGTGCTGCTTACTTCCATCTAGTGGCACCATTCCGGAATCTGTCAGTCTTTGGCTGTGGAGTGGTCGAGTCTGGCTTTCAAGCACAAAAAGACTGACTCACAGATGTTATTTGAGCATCTTGCGAGTTTTTGAGCTTTCAAATGCTCTGCATTGATAATGTGTGGTGACAGAGGGCTGGAATGCAGAGATTATGTGGTAGAGGCAGAGAGAATGATCTTGTAAGTTTAATTATGATCAGCATTTGTCTTTCCAGTAAAAGCAGCTGGTAAAAAACAGCAGCCTACTAAGATGTCAAAAAAACCTCAGTGGTAAAAATGGAGAATTGACAATTATTAGAACAAAGATTTTTTTCATAGCAGCATCACTTTCATATATATCATTGGCTTTTTCATCCTGCTTTTCAGTCTTTCTCATGAAAGCTGGAAAAACAAGCAGAGGTTTGTGAAATACTGCCATTAGCTTTTAAGCACTACTGACTTTTTGTAGTACTTTTTCTGATAGAAGATACCTTGCTGCTAAGTTGGTCAAGCGTTCCTGTGGGACGTGGGTATTTAAAGCCTACTGACTTTGAGAAACTTAAGGATGAAGCCCAGGTTTTAAGAAGGTATCTAAATCCCCCTTCTGTTCAGTATTATAAAACCTACTGGATTAAGAGTAAATTCAATTTCTGAAATAAGTATATAAGAAAGTAATCCTTAGTTGTAGTAGAAATTAACTGCAGTGCCACAGTAAGTATTAGCCCAGAGTCGTTTACTCCAACCCACATGCTATCTTCATAGCTGTGGTAATAAAACTGTTTTACCTAGTCATGCAGTGATTCAGACCAGTGACTGGTCCATGTTAAATACATATATTTACATCATTTTAACAGATCACTTCTCCTATTCAAAGCTTAGTGTGACAATAAAAATGGGAGACCTGAAAGCCCACTTGAGTCACACAAAAAACTGCTGCAAAGAGGAGGAAAATAAACTGTTTTCCATGCTTGTAAAGAATCAAGAAATAAAAGCTTATTTAGGAGTAAGGAAGATTTAAATTAGATACTAGAGAAAGTAATTACAGTGGTAACAATAGCACTGGAATAAGTTGCCTTTACAGTCTTCATCACTGGATGTTTTGAACATCAGTTTGGGCTACCTGATGGAACTTACGAATTGTTCTCTCTGAGTTATTTTGATCTGTAAAGGAGGAGGAAGGACTTTTGAGATCTCTCCCAGCTCTAGTTTCTGTTATTTGTCCTTACATACGTCAGTTTTGTAAAACACTGATAAGGCCTCTGATCAGTAACATGCCCAGTGCCATTTTAATGGGCAAAGGAAATAACCGTATATTTCATGCGTGCTTTACTGGAGGTGAATAAACAAAATGTAACTCATAGATAGGGCCTGAAAATGTTAGCTCAACAAGTTCATGTTCATGAGCCAAAATCTAGAAGTACCACTGCAGTGGAGGGACATGCATGTTTGCCCTAGAAAATAATCAGATCGGGTGACATCGGTCTGAAAGAATACCTTGTGCTGCACCGCTTTTGCAGCCTCACTTCCATCATTGGTGTAAACTGTGAGCTTCTGTGCAGCCTCATCTACACAGAATGTCTGCCTTTGTGCAGTCAGGTCTAAGAATTTGATGAGTGCTGAAACTGCAGATCAAGAAAGAGCTTCCCTCGATCCATACCTGTTGAGAGAATTCGTTTTCAAGCTAAGCAGAATTCTGTGTTCATCTGAACTAGAGATTCCAGATCTCTCTGTAACTTGTTTGGTATCTGAATAGTTAAAGGAAATCGTATCTACTCCAGCTGGATCTTCTCTACATAACTGACCCGTTCGGCTTGATCTGGTATTGGACTGTTTATGTAGCTTTAGTAATTAACCACTATCAGCCTCATTAATGAAACATAAACCACCTCTTCTGCTCATTTATAAAGCATTTGTCAAACAAAACTTAAACAAAGGGCAGAATCTCAGCAAAGTAACAGTCCTTCAAAAGCTACTGAGACTCTGACTACGAGTCATTACGGCCACTTTGTTGTTGTTTTTCAGTAAAAATGAAACAGAAGTGATGGCATTGTCTATTGCTTTTGGCTAACTTTTCACAAAAACATCTGAGATCTGTCACATGAGGGCAATGATGCCTGGACAACTATTTTGGCCATTTCAGTACAAAATACTGATGTTCCAGCTCATTACTGTAAATCATTAAATGATGAAAGCAAGAGTCAAATACTAAACAATCGGGAGCCTTTGGAAAACTAATTGCTAATTACAGTAATCACTGTTATATGTGAGTTAAAGGTTATATTGAAATACAGATTATTTCATTATAGGATTAAGACTGCTGTTAGTCAACTGTTCTGAGCAATATTAAAGGAAGTTGAGTACTAACAATACAGCTTATGTATTAAAATGATCTAACTTAATATTTGCCTATTTTTGTTTAAGAGAAATAAAATGTTTCAGAGGCATAAAATACACTGGCAGACTAACACATGCCAATAATTTTGTGTTCTGAGAGCTACTTGCATTTACAATTTGTGAAGGAGCTCATTAAAAAGACTGCAAGCTTTCTGTTCACCCTTTCTTCTGGATTATTTATTAATCTTCAAAAGGCGCAGTGGCTCTGGCACTGTGAGGATTTTCTGCATGGCATGGATGAACCTCAACCCCGGGTGTGAAACGGCACAAAGCCTCACGACTAACATTTTTGCAGTGTCGTCTCAACAGAAAGATAGATCAGCTTTGAATAGGATGCACATCTGTTGTATGTGGTGGTTTTGATTATTGGACCACGTGTTCCAAGATCGTATCAGGTCCAGAAGCTACAGTAGTCAGAAATTGTCCTAAAAACTTGAGGCCAGGCAGAGGAAGCCTGTGTGGAACGGTACTAAGCTGTAGATAGGCATCAGTTATGAGGAGGGTTGCAGAGAATAGAAGGGGCACGGGATTGTCTGTCGAAGACAACTTGCTCTTTTTTATGTTGCTATTTGCCTAAAATGTAATTAACCTAGAATTCTGAACGTGCTTGGTTTGTTGCCATTATTTGCCTATTTTGCCTGCAATATTGCCTGTAGCAGAGAGAGAACCTTGGTCGGTTCACTTGAAACTTAAGAATGTGAGTGTAGTAGGTCAGGGACTATCTTTTTCTGCATATACATGTATGGCCTCTGTCAGATGGGGCCCCAGCTGGGCTGAAGTGCTTAAGATCCAATGTAATACTTCCAATGATGAAACAAAACATTAAAAAAAAGATGGTATTTGTACTACAAGTTCACCCAGTACTTGCCCCCTTCTGTAGGTCTTAAACATGTACTTACTTTCGTAGCTTCAAGCAACAAGGTTTCTGTGTCATTTCCTCTGAGGATCAGTTTGCAAAACTTTTATCTTCCCTCCATGTAGCTTTTTAAAGCAGTACGGTTGTTTGCAGAAATTAAAGAAAAACAGTCCTTACAGAGCAAAACTGTATGTTTCAGCAGAGGAATAGGGAAATGTCATCACGCAGCACCTTTCAACCTGAATTTTTATAGTGTTCAAATATTAAATTATTCACCTATTCCTCCAAAAGGGGATGTCAGGGGGATCTGTACAGCAAACAGCTCCCATTTAGCATTGTAGAGCATGTGTTCATTCAGTTGCTTTAGTGTTAGTGTAAATACTCTTCTGCTTTGCATCAAATGTATCAGACAAATCATCATAGTCAAATTAGAAGAGAAATAATTCAGGCGGAATGAAAGTTCTCATTAAGTTCTTAAATGCTTTCATGGGATGAAATAATGGGAGACCATATCAGACCAGAGAGGAAAAACAATTCTGATCTCTTAAGGCTGATTTTTTTCTTACTCATGAAGTTGTTGGTTAGTTTCACTGTTCATTTGCTTACAGGCTTTTCACAAATGTTGAAGAGCAAAACACTTGACTTACACTGAATTTTAATGAAAGAGCCAAACGGCTTTAAACTTAGCTGAAAGTATCAAGACAGCCTACAAAATGTTTCTGTTCCTTCTGTGCATTCTCTTAAGCTTGGCATGCAGGGCAGTCCCACTACCTTCAGGTAGAACAGGTACTAAGAAGCCCATCCGTGCAACACTAACAAAACGTGGGGGTATCCTTGCATCTCCACCATTCGATACCCTGTGCCAAATCTGTGTTTTCCCTTGGCAGGAAGACCAAGATTTGTCAATAAAACGCTCCGGTGCATCGATATTCAGCAAGGCACAATGTGGAATAAAGTAAAGGTATCAACTAAAGCTTGATTACAATCTCCTGCAATGATCTCAGAACTGATAGTTCATAGAGAATGCTATAGTATTCTATATATATACTTATATATATAAGTATAACTTGAAGCATTGAGGTTCTTAAATGACTGTACTTCTTTGTAGGTACAGCAAAGAGAAGCCAAGTCCTGGACCTGATTTCCATAAAGCAGAGTATCCTGACACTCTGTATTACGAATTACAAAATAATTACAGTGGAATCCCTTGGTCAGCATTTTATCAGCAGTGGAGTCTTGCTGCTGAGAGACTGAAAGAGCTGGATATATCCATTTATCAACAATAATGTTTTCCCTTTTTTCCAGCCTGGATTCCATCTTAAGGACATTTGTTTTAATAGTAAAAAGAATATTAGACTCATAAATGTAAATGCTGAGGTGCAATGGGTGACTTCAAGATTTATCAAAGCAGGGTAATTAACGTGAACAATAAGACTGAGTTTCTTGGTAATAACTTTTGTCACAGAACGACTCTGGTTTATGCAGCAGTAATCCACCTTGAAGGACAGCCTGGGAAGTGCAAGAAGAGGATTCACTTGGCCTCCTGGTCTGTGAGTCTCTGTGCTGCAGATTTTGTTGAGGGCAGTACTCATGAAATTGTGACAGTAGCTGATGATTGTGTTAAAACCAGCACTTAATTTTAAAAGCAAGCAGTCAAAAAGTGTTGGGGTGTGTGGTGTGAGAGAGAAGTCTGTTTAACTTTTTAAACAACCTGTAGCTGCTGAAATATTTTGCTGTTAGATACTCAAAGAAGGACTTGTAGTGGAAATGAGAAACATTGCATTCAGCTTCTGGAAAGCTAAAGTCTGCTGCATTACTCTGTGAGACTTACGCTTTCAGAGATTCAGCCAAAATTTTTCAAACTGTGCCCACCGCACTTACGGTTAACATGATTTTACCCGAAACCCAAGAATTATCCTAGAAATTTACCCTTCATTCTTTTATCTACTTCCAGCATTTAGATGCCACTCAGTCTGCCACAGATGTTGCCATTTTCTACTGGTCAATTCCTTTGTGCATTATTATCTATCATTTACTCTTCTGCCAGTTTCTGGGTAAGTTTACGAGCATTACCCGGTGCACATTGTATTAACATCCTCAGTACTGATGCCTGAACTCATCCCAGCTTTACAGATATTATGTTGTACTCAGGACTCTGTGCTGTGTCTTTTACCAATCTCTTTAATTACTTTTTCTGTGCTTTTGGTCTGTCCAGATTTCTTTCCTTTTTGATTTGCCTACTGTGAGCAAGAACCTCCTCAGCTGTACTCAGAAATGCTATGTATTTATTCCATCGCAGAAATACTATTTATGATTTTTCAAAGATGGCCTAGAAATGGTTTTGGTTCTGCAGCAACTTTGCTGTTTTGGAGAGCCTCAATATGCTTCTATCTAGCGTATACTTCTCCTGCTAGAACAAATCCATGTTCTGTTTGACAAAATACAGCCATGTGGTTAAGAGTTATTAAAAGCATTAAAGCATTAACCTCTTGTAACCTCATTTTTCACTTTGTACACATACATAAGTGTTTAATCGAATTGAAGTTAAACACTAAAAAGTTTGAGAGGCCAAATTTATACATTCTCTTCAGTTTATACAGAATTGATGTGATAAGCCAAAGGAATTATAAGACACCACTACTCAGAAAATGCTCATCCGTTGATTTGTTTAAGCTCTGTTGCTACATACTAGAAGTTGTGGTGACAAGCATTCCCAGCATTTAAATCAAGGAGCTTTGTCCTACTGGGATCCGATCTGAGTCCTGGCGCCACACTAGCTTAGTCCACTGTCCTTTGGAAGCTGAACAAATGATTCTGTGTCAAAAGATCCACTGGAGAGGGTTGAGCCACATCCTTCAGTGAGACCACAGGACTAAGCGATGCGTGGTGGTAGTATTGTGGACTCCCATCTTCTTCTCATTCTGCAATTCAATTTCAGGCAGCCAGAATCCCACAGAAAGACTGCAGCGATCCTGAAATGAAAGTCTGATATAGCACTGCCAGCCCTCGTCCCCCTTGCTTGTCTTTGCTTGGCATGAAAGGCCAGGATGTCAACTCTGAAGCCAGGGGAAAGGAGTATTCCTAAGTATAAACGCAAGGAACAGAACAAGCCAGAGATTCAGACATACAATGCAGGTGCAGCTTCTGCTGAGATATAATGATCCTTCACGCTGCACAAACAGGTTCTTCCTTTAGCTGACTTCCTCGTAGCTGTGAATTGGAATTTCCAGTGCTGCGTTTCTAAATGGCTCACGGAGTGCCTCCCTGCTGTAAAGCTGAACTAGGTGGAACCTTAAGAGATTGTTTGATTTCACAGAGCTTGCTTATCTTGCAGACGGTGAAAAACATGAAGAGACTGAACTGGTACACATATATCATTCCATGCAGCTGTAGCAGGCCTACTCCTGGGTGGCTGCACAAAGGCTCTGCAAAAATTGATGGGCTGGCAGAGGCTTTAAAGGCAGCCACAGAGTTGGGGGTAAAGGCAGAGTGAAGCAGCAGTAGATGCTGGACTGCACGGGTGGGGTCATTTGAGGATATAATAGCGGGGACAGGCAGTGGAACAGAGGAAACAAGCACTGCCTGCAACTTGGGGATGTCACGTCTGTCTTAGGACAGGGCAGTCTTGCCATCTTGTTCCATAACCAGAATGGTAAACGCAGTAATATTTGTCATTTTTCCAAATGTTCACAAATCGCCCATTATGAAAAAGGAAGTCTGATAACAAGTTGTCTTAACTTTTTAGTGTTCTCTAAAGGAAAATAAGGAAGGGCCAGAAGGTAAAGCAGGCTGTAAAGCGTGGTCTAGACCCTTAGTTCCACACAAGCTACTATAAAGCAGCATTACAGTTCCCCAATTTGCAAAATACATCTCATACTTACTAATTGATCTGATTCTGATGAAATACTCCAAATGCAGCCGCTTTCTCTAGTCTCTGGATTGTATGAATGTTTTGAAGTTGTTGCTTACATAAAATTATCTTATTCAGCACTTCTGCCCTGGGCTTCATTACCTCTGGGCTCATAAATAAACTTTTATCAGATAAACCATCCTCGATTCTTCTTACGTGTCTGTCTGAATGGGGACTTCAACTTGAAAGATGACTCAACTCAAGAGGAGTCCTGTTGAAACATTACTGTTGAAAACATTAATAAAGTTGGTAATATTAAATAAAAAAGCTTTGTGGCACAAAGTTAAGCAACGCATCAAGGGTATCCCAGAGCACGAACAGTAGCTTTAGTTAGCAAATAAATATCAAAGCACCAAGTCAGCGTTACAAAGCTTATTTTAACTTGAGTAGAGGATGTTTACTGTTAAAAGGGACAAACAAGAATATTAGATAAGATGACAGCTCAACAGATCTCAGCCCAGAATTTATCACACACTGTTTAAGGGAGTATTTAAAAAGATAACCAGAACCCCTTGGGTCAAGGTTATGCGCCCTCTGCAAACAGACTGCACGGCACAGCACAGCGTTCCTCTGAGCCAGAGGCTTTCCACCTGGGTTTCCTGTCAGAGAGCCATGTCGGGCAACGCTTGGGAGCTGTCACCTCGGGGATCGCGCATCTGTGTGTCCGAGCTCTGATGGGGCAAACCGTGCCGCCGCGGGCTTCTGTGCGCGTGGGCAGGCAAAGGGTGCATGCGGGTGCCTTTGCAGCGCCGTCCCCCGGGGAGGTTGAGGTGTCCCCCCCGAAAGCCACCCAACGCCACAGGCAAGCTCTGCGGCCTTCGGTTTTCATTGTGAAACGGATCAGTGAGGGCCCCGCCCCACCTG
>VZSZ01010310.1:8122-23760 GCA_013398815.1 Ibidorhyncha struthersii
CGCGGGGGGGGCTCCTCCTCCATCCTGGCAGAGATGCCGTGGCCCCGGAACCATCCGCTGACAACCCGGGCTCCCGAACGGGAGATCGGGGCCGACCTGGGGCTCCGACCCATCGCTGGCACTGGTGGGGACGGGACATCGGGCACAACCGCTGCTCTTTGCGTCCCTGCTGCCAGCAGCAGCCAAGGGCTGCGAAGCGCCTCTGGCAGCCTGCACCCCCTCCCGCTGCACGCTAGCGACCCACCGGGTTTCGCGGGTGACACAGCCCCTCGTGCACCCGCGGGTGCGAGCACAGCTCCATCAGCCGGCCCCAACCTAACCCCGCGCGGGGCCATACGGGGCGGACGGAGAGGTGCCCAAATGCCACCCTTCTCCCTCTCTCTCTGCCCAGGGCAGCTCCGGCGAGGCGCTCCAGCTGACCCTCGGCCATCCCTGTGTCCTTCGGCCCCTGGGCAAGCTGGAAGACTTGTGATTTTGTTGTTTCCAACGTCAAGGGGAGCAAACAACAAATCCCAGTCTCCGCCCTGCCCCGGGCACAGACGCCGGCTCCAGCGCAGCCAACCCCGCAGAGCGGGAATGCTGCGCCCACATGCAAACCCCGGTGAAACGCGGCCAGGAGCGGGCGGGCAGCTGCAGGGAACGAGGTATCGACTCGCTGGAGAAATTAAAAATAAACCGAGTCAGAGCAACGTGAATGCGGACCTAACTGTGACACGGTCACGTCCCGCTGGCAGCCCGCCCAGCACGCCGGCAACAGCCCAGCCACTCTCTAAGATCATGGTTTATCCGCCCTGAAATGCTGCGGGATTGGGCAGAGAGGCCGAGGAGCATCACGCGACCTCCTCTACCTCTCACCTTTCCTCACGGCTCCTGTGGCCGAGCAAAAAATCACGGAATCGTCTAGGTTGGAAGGGACCTTTAAGATCTTCGAGTCCAACCATCAACCTAACGCTGCCCAAACCACCACTAAACCGTGTCCCTCAGCGCCACGTCTACCCAAAGAGCTGCAGCGGTTCAGTACACACACACATATATATTTTTTCCAAGGTATCCCACTCCATGAGCTCCTAACCCCGGGAGATTTCCCCGCTGACGCTCCCTCTCGCAGCACGGGCAGAAGTTATTAACTTTACCCGAGTCCGTTTGAGCTTGCACCCCCATAATCAGGGCTGCGGGTTGCACCGCGACAAGGGACCTTAGCAATCGAAACCGGTTTCTTGAAAGAAGTTTCGATGTTGGGTTCCTGCACCGTCTCCCTTCTCCACAAGTAAGAGGTTTGATTTCCAAGTTGGGAGCGTTATATTTGGTTATTGGGGGAAACGGCTGCGGTTCTCCTGCAGGGAGGGGGGGGAAAGGAATGAAGTGAAAATAAGTCCTTGACAGCAGAAATCTCTCCAAATCAGTCAGCCAGATTCACCGCTACCTGCTGAGGAAATTGCTCCTTCCATTACATTTTAAAGGAATTAATTCTATTTATCGGGGAAAAATGAGAGGAAACAGTCAGCAAAGGACCACCGTGAGGCAATTCCTCGGAGAGGGAGTGAGACGACAGCGTGAGAGTGCGGCTGTTCCTTCAAACAAGGGCTTTTACTCCGCACATTATCCAGGATTAGGGAAAGCTCTCGGGCAGGGATTAATGTTTCACTAAAAAGCTGCCTTCTCCCCGCTCTTCAAAACCGCCTTTTCCTCCCCAGCCTGAGCCGGCCAAAGGTGAGCGGGCGCTGGGCTGCTGGCGAGCAGGGCTGGAGGGGCCGCGTCCATCCCAGCTCCTGTGAGCACAGCCCCGCTGCATCCCACCCCAACTGCCCCTTCCTCCTGCCTCCAGCCCTTCTCCCCACTCTTCCTCCCCTTTGGTGAAGTGGGAACGCCGCTGCTCCCACGGTCCTGCCAGAGCCCAGGCCGGGGACGCCCCAGGCAGGACCAGGACAGAGCGCCGAGCTCAGCATGGGAGCAGCGTGTGGGACGGGAGCTGTGTAACATCTTTATCTGCAACATGGCGTGGACAGTAGGATGGAGTGCACCCTCAGCAAATTTGGTGACGACACCACGCTGAGTGGGGCGGTGACACACCTGAGGGAGGGGGTGCCATCCCAAGGGACCTGGACAGGCTGGAGAAGTGGGTCTGTGTGAACCTCATGAGGTTCAACAAGGCCAAGCGCAGGTCCTGCACCCGGTTTGGGGTGATCCCACGCACAAATCCAGGCTGGGCAGAGAACGGCTGGAGAGCAGCCCTGAGGAGGACTCGGGGGTGCCAGGGCTTGGGGGGGGAAGGCGGCCATGAGCCGGCAACATGCGCCGGCAGCCCGGCGAGCCCCCGTCATCCCGGGCGGCATCCCCAGCAGCGTGGCCAGCAGGGCGAGGGGGGGCATTGTGCCCCTCTGCTGCGCTCTGGGGAGACCCCCCTGCAGTGCTGCCTCCAGCTCGGGGGCCTCAGCACAGGAGAGACACAGAGCTGGTGGAGCGGGGCCAGAGGAGGCCCCCGAGATGCTGCGAGGGCTGGAGCCCCTCTGCTGGGAGGACAGGCTGGGAGAGTTGGGGGGGGTCAGCCTGGAGAAGGCTCCAGGGAGACATCAGAGCCCCTTCCAGTGCCTAAAGGGGCTCCAGGAGAGCTGGGGGGGGGACTCTTGGTGAGGGAGGGGAGCCATGGGATGAGGGGGAATGGTTTTACGCTGCAAGAGGGGAGATTAAGATGAGATACCGTGAAGAAATTCCTGACTGTGAGGGCGGTGAGCCCCTGGCGCAGACTGCCCCGAGAAGCTGTGGCTGCCCCATCCCTGGAGGTGTCCAAGGCCAGGTTGGACGGGGCTTGGAGCAACCTGGGCTGGGGGGAGGGGTCCCTGCCCAGGGCAGGGGGGTGGCACTGGATGGCCTTTAAGGTCCCTTCCAACCCAAACTGTTCTATGGTTCTACGAAAGCCCCTCGGGAGCAGCACAGAGGAGAGTGGGGAGGGCGGCAGCTTTGCCAAGCTGCCCGGGGGAAGGTGGAGAGCTGTTAGATGAACATCACATGCAAACAGAGGCTGCAAGCTGAGATAGCGAGCTGCCCTGTTATCTTTATTTTAGCACCTTGGCTGGTGGGCTGGCAGCAGGTGAGGAATAATCTCAAACTGACATAAGAGCGGATGCTGCGACATGGAGAGACAGGAGAAATATGTTTTCCTGCTTAAACGAGCAGCGAGACACTGAGGACCGAATGGCCTGTGAAGACTCAGCACTTCCTCCTCCTCGCTTCTCCCCCAACCAGATGCCAACCATTGTCCTTCTATGGGAAACACTGGAGAGTGGCTTCCACGCGCTTGCCACTGTCCAGAGCCCCCTCTGGAAAAGCAGGGACCTCAGCTTAAGAAAAAGAAAATATCCTTGGAAGAACTTCTACAAGCAGCACATTAATTCTGCTCCATAACTAACGGCAGTCCGCCCACGCTGCCAGCGGGATCCCTCCACCACGCAGGTATTTCCAGCCAGCTCTGCTCGCAGGCGCTGAGCAGTCAGCCTCTGCACAGCTCAGCTTCTGCCTCACCCCAGTGATGCTGAAGCATCACCCACTCTGCTCCATCTCCCCGGTCCAAGCCCGGGCAGCCACAACCTCGCAAGGAGCCCTCCCTCTCGGCAGGCTCGTTGCTTTGGACCCTCCCTGCCCCTCCAAGTCCCTCCTGCGTCAGAAGCGGAGGGACAGGGCAGAAGCTTCTGTCCTGCCAGCAACCAGCACACCCGCTCCCCTCCCACGCACGCCCATCCCTCGCGCTGGTGTAATTTACACCACATCAGCACATCTTGTGAATGCCGAGGAGGGAGCTGGAAGGACCGCGGCTCGCCAGAAACAATAGGGTTTGGGATCAGTTTTGCTTTTGAAAGAGGTTCAAACGCGGTGCGCAACCTTATGGCAGAGACGGGGGTACAGCTCCACTCCCCGCACCCCAGCAGCACCAGCTGCCTCCTCTGCTCCCTCTCGCGTACCTGGTTACCCCATCCTCCCACAGCGCACTCTGCAAGAGCTGGCTTGCACGGTGACAGAGCCTTTGCAGAGATAAACAGACCTCAGTGCAGGAGAAGGACATCCGCCAAACCTAAGAGATCACGAAGGATCACACAGGCCTTTTTATAAGCCCATTTTTAGCTGCAAAGGGGCCGATTAGCAACATTAGGAAAGAGCTCTGAGCCTTCCCAGGGCAATCGGGAACCTCAGTACCCATCCCCACGCAACTCTGCAAATTCTTTCTACGTTCGAGAAGAGGTTGCGAGAAGAAATCCACATGTATGCGCACAGCCTCCAAGAGAAGAGATGAACGCTAGGCTTTCTGAATCCTCATCTCAAACCCCCCCAGTCCGGTCGTGATGCACACACACAAAGGCAGGCACGCGCTCCCGTGTTTTCTCAAGCAACCACTGCTCCACCTACGCTCTCCGACAACACAGGCTATTATTGATAGATCCCATCTCCGACTCAGAAGCAAGCTGGCTGCAGCAGGTTTTACAGGTACACAAGAAAGCAGCACTGGGATTCCTCCCATCCCCTCTCGCTGCCCAATCCTCCCCTACCAACAGAAACTTTGAAAACCAAACCAAATACTTTACATCCAGCTAACAGCAAGCACTGTGCTCGCAACGGAAAAGCAGGGGTAAAATCCACAGTGCACAGAGCTGCTCAGGGCTCCCCCGGGCATCGGCAGTGTCCAGCTGTGAGCAAACACCCCTGGGGTCCGCAGAAGAACCCACGGGCCTCTCGTACACCGCACATCAGGTGATCCAAATACAGCAGAACCACCGAGTGGCTGTTAGTTTGTCCTAAACATACCTGACAGTCCCCGATTCAAAGGAATCTTCCAAACGGGCATGTTTAGGGCCAGCCAGATTTTGGGCAAACCTTCAGCAGCATTTCTGAAGTACTTAAGTGTCAAGGTTTCCTGCCACAAGAGGGACACGAGCCCGGCCAGGCGGGGAACGACACCCCATGCTATCTGCAAGAGGTAAGCATGGGGGACAAGGCAGATTAATCACAAGTAACGAGGGGAACTCAATCAGCTTAAACGTGGCAATCAAGGAAGATACATGGAGTGCAGGGAGACAGATGGTTGTGCGCATTTATTTTTCTTTGATAAAAATGGTATGCAAATTACACAGCCATGGAGGCTCTTGGGAAAATATCACCCTGCTGGTCCTTGGGGAGTTTCTTGGAGTCATAACATTCAAACACACCAAAATGGAGGGGGGAGGGAATGGAGGATGGATCTAAACTGGGAATAACATGAACTTCAACATTTTCCAGTGAAGCGAAAAGATCGTTAACTTTTTTTTTTCAATTTCCTTTTTTGTTTTTACATTTTCAGGAATGAGCCTACTGAGCACAAGAGTCACCAAACCCCTGACACCACTGCGCAAGAACTCAGTTGCTGGGGCAGAAACACACCTTTCGAACATGTTCTTCTGCACGGCACTTTCAACTCAAGTTCAAGAACAGCAAGCCTGATCCCCGAAGGCATCGAGGCTCCTTTACACCATCTCAAGAGCGTAAAGAGGCCACACTTCAAATGTCTTTTTCATGCACATCAGCCCTCTACCAGGAGATCAGAGGCACCTGTACGCAAGGGACACAGGCTCAGTTCATCCAATGGAACATTAAGACAAATGACATCAGAAATTTCCAGGTCATTTCAATTTTTCTTTTGATCCATTCCCAATAGGACGCCGGGAGAAATAACCAAAAACCAAACTTGGCTCAAGTTTTAAATATTTGCCTGAAAGGAGGGCTAGGGGAGGGAATCATGTACAGTTAAAATCAAGCTACTCAAAACACAATCATTCAGGTAAGTAACTAGACGTATCGCCTCTACCATCTAGAGAGAGAGAGAAGAGTGTCTGAGACAGAGGGCATATTTAGGAAAAAATACACATCTGAAGTCTCTGTGGCCACGATGAGAACTGGAATCCACATACAAGCCAGTTAAAGAGCATTTCAACATGAAATCTTAACTTAGTAGGAAGGTCAGGGGTTAAGCTGTATCTTTTTTGTTTTAAATACATGGACAGCTGTCAGATATGAAAATGACGGTGGGCTTTCCTGAAAGATCCCCCTGGTGCATGTGTATGGATGCATGTGCTGACATCTGCGGGGCAGCATGACAAGAGTTTAGGAAGGCTGGGAGCCCAGCAGTCTCTCAATTGCTGCATTGATGTCTCCGCCAGTGGCTATAAGCGCCTGGAGGTTGGCCTCACGATTAATGAAGCCCATGGCGTTCAGCTGCTCCAGCTGCTGTTGGAATCGCACTTCAGGACTCTGCGCCTACAGAGGGAGAGGACAAAGACCTTAGGGTCAGACAGCAGAGATCAACACCCACTACGGGCAGGGCCAGCACCGGCAGCTGAGCCGGGACCCTGAGTTCAGCTTTAGGCGTACTGAAACACTGCAGGCTCCCCACGTGACTGAAATACCCCCCCCATTGCCACGAGCTTTGGCACAGCAGCCACACTGCCCACAGTTAGTCCAAGTTCTGTACCTACGGTGACAGCAGCGTTGGGAGGAGGATCCCTGGCGCTTTTAGCTTCAAACCTGTGCAAAGGGTTACTACACCCCAAAGAACCAGCCAGCCTGAGACACCAAACTTAGCATAAAGCACCACAGCCAAGAGAAACCTGTTGGGGACCGCATCAATAGAGTGGGGTGGGATCAGAACAGCCTCCAGCTCACCCTGGGGATGTCCCTCCCCAGAAGCGTATCAGCATGCAGCTGGGCATTACATACTTGAGAGCTTCCTCCGGCCAGCAGCTGGATCATCTGCTGCATGAGCTGCTGTTGGGGGTTACCACCCCCAGCTGGAGAGGCACTGGCCGGCGTCGAAGCGGAGGGAACGGGGTTCTCCGGGATTGTGCTTCCTCCTGTGGAGGACGGGGGCATTCGAGGCATGCCGAAGGAGCCGAGGCTGCAGAGGAAGGCAGGGTGTGCTCAGAGGCAAGCTGGCACTTCTGGGTGTCCCCCGAGTGCCAGGCAGCACGGTAACCAGCAGGCTCTGCCAGGCTTTCCTTCGCTGAGGACCGTACTACAGGACAGCTTTGTCAATTAAACCGGCTGCATTTGTATCCTGGTCACACACGGTGCTGGGAGTAAGCAATCCTAACAGAGACACAGGCCTGAAAGGAACTGCAGAGACCAAACGTGACCCACACTGCCAGAGAGCAGAAGGCCTGAGGGCTGCCGGCAGACCAGTCTGCCCAACAGACCCATCCAACCTTGTGGCCGTGCATCTCATACTGTTCTCCAGAGATAAAATTCTTGAGTTCAGCCAATACCGAATATGGCAAACAAAAGATGAGGGAGGGACCAAGTGGTTTCCAAACCTTGTCTCCAAAAAGAAAGGGTCAAGGACTTCCCGCGTGAAGTACAAACAAGCAGAAAGTTCTAATTAGCTGGAACTCACAGAGGCCTGCAGGCACACACACACACACAGAAGTCCCCATGACAGAGTGCCCTAAGCAGGTCTCCTCGATGAATCAACAGCTAGTCTGCCTGCTGGCATCAAGCATGTCAGCTCCGCCTGCAGAAACCCACTCTCAAGCGCTCGTTACCTTGGCACTAGTCCTGGGGCCTCCGTTTGCAGTGTCTGGAGTCCCTGCTGGATCTGGAGGAGCGCCTGCATGGCGCGGGGGTTGGTGAGAATGGAGAGGGAGTCTGGGTTCTGCATCTGGGAACAAAGGCAAAAAGACACAGCGGTACCAAACAGCGAGAGTGTCAGCAGCCAGAGATCCACCAGCTTTAAAACCGAACAATTAACACAGAGCTTCACCTCTCGCCCTGCAGCCAGAGCAAACCTGCGAGTCTGGTTCCTCCTTCAAGTCTCCAGACTGCAGGGCTCATCTACAGAGATACTCATAGAATTTAAATCAAATTTCCTAAACGAACTAGGTGAATCAGATTGGAACTGGGGGCACATGCCTTTGGAATTAAAGTGATTTCATTTGATTTACCTGAGTGAACCAGCTGCTCTAGCACAATTAGCTGTTTTAATTTTCGTAAACTCATCAGTGAGAGACTGTCCACACAGGGGTTTCGTGTAGCTTAACTAGTCTAATTTGAAGCCCACTTTTAGGCAGATTACTTAATTTAGATTGCCTTGTCTAAATAAGCTCTTCCTTTCTCTCTCCCCTGTGCAAACCCCCTTCTTTCACAGCCCAAACCACCCAAGCCCACATCCTTCCTAGTCCGCTTGCCTAAGTGGCCGAGATACTCCCTTTCCTACAGAGGATGGAAAAGCTCTGGAGCCTGGGGGCTGAGAGCAGCACAGGGCCAGACAGGGGCCTTTACCTGCTGCAGGAAGACAGGGAGCTGAAGGCGGAGCTGTTCTTGAAGCTGTGGATTCCCAGCAAAGAGGGGGACATTTACCATGATCTAGCAAGAGACAGCACACGTAGGCAGGGTCAGAGGGTTGCTGCCAGTGGATGTTAAACCCTACGTAACTAAACCATGAAGAACAAGTCAGTCATGCCCCTGACTCCCTCCCTGGGCTTTCAACGCGTTCCCCTAATGCTAATGGGGACTGAAACAGGACAGCTCAATTCCTGGCAGCAGTGTTGATCTGGGGCCACTTGGCCACGGGCAAAGAGAAGGGCCATTCCCATGTCCCTTTGAAAGCCACCTTTTTTGTTAGGTGCTCTGCTAAGACACAGGGTTCAATACTGCAACTGCCTTCAAGCTATCGAGAAATACAACATAACTGTCTATATTCACTCAGCTCTCTGGTTTCTGCAAGAGGAACCACTCCAGCTATAGAAACAGACTCGTCTCACAAGCATTGTGCTCACGGCCTGCCTGATAATCGAAGACAATTGCAACACTTTTACCTGTGCTGCAAAGTCCGGGTTCTGAGCAAGAGTTTGCATCATGCTCCGCATATAAGGGGCGGAGATCATGTTCTGCATCAGCTGAGGGTTTTCAGAAATTTGCTGCAGGAGTCCTTGCATCTCTGGGCTGTTAAACATGCCTGCCAAGGGGAAAGGGAAGAGAAGACAAAGGAAAACCCCTTACAAGCCTGAGCACTGCTGCAATGCCTGAAATACAACATGACATCTAACAACAATGCCTTTACTTCATCCCCTGGACAACAGGGATTATTGCTGTGAACAGCATGGTAGTGCTTTGCTTGCCACTCTTCCATGCTCCTGAGGGCTGCAGGACCTGGAGTTCCCAAAGTAACCCTCTGAAAGGCACACAAGAAATGACCCATTTGTGCTTGCACCTGGGCTAGAATCGTTCATCTGGAGAGTACCCACAGACAGACACTCAAATGCCAGAGGAAACCACCCTCCAGGGAAGCCCAGGTGACTTCTTCAGTCAGTAGCACCCTCTGCTTCCTCTCTTGTTTACGTACCAGCCCCAATGCTAGCAGCATTCAGCCCAAAGGGGTTCGATACAGTCGGTGTGCTTTGGGTGGTTGCTGAGCCAGTGCTCCCTTCGCTGCTGGGCGCCTGGCTCTGGGAAGCAGGGGGCGTGGGGCTCCAGGGGTTCGGTAACGGCTCTCTGTTCTCCGTCCGCAAAGGCTGAGAGCTTGAGCTATCAGAATTCCCCGTCAAAGAAGAGAAAGGATTGTTGCCAAACTAGGAAAAAAGAAAAAAGAAAGAGCCGTAATCAGTTAGTCCCCATAGAGAGTGTCAGACTAACCCCACCACTGTATGAGCTAGGGAACAGCCGATCATATTAATCCAGGTCCAAAATTTGCTAAACACAGGCCACAATTCGCCTCCTGAGAAATCTGTAATCCACAACATGCCTCGCTCAGAAAAAGACCAGGCTCAAGAAGTGGCCACAGCCCTAGATTTGGCTCCCAAATACAGGGCTTCAAAACACCCATGTAAAATCAGCACCCGGACATACCAGTAGGTAATGCTAGACTGGAGTATGTCTGCACAGCCTTTTGCAGACAGACCTGTGCTCACTCCTCCTGTGCTTCAAGCCAGCTGGATCTCAGCCAGCTCCAATCCAAAGGCGTCAGGCTTGAGCTAATACAGTAAGCCGGGCTGAGAGCAGAGGGCTGTGCTAACGAAGCTATGAGGCCTTCAGAGCGGCGACGGCTGGCATCCAGCCTGCTTGGAGACCAAAGGAGCGAGGGGAGGTCTCTGCTCAGATACACCAAACCGTATAATAAAAGCAGATGACAGGCACTGCACAACGTTCCCCTGCTAGTGGCTGCATTCATCAACTAAAGCGGGAGCGGATGAACAGCCATGCTTTGGGAAGGTTGCTCCATTAGCACGGGGGTCAGGGAAAGACCCCTTTCCTGTGCTCAGCACACTACACCCCGCTTTACCTGCTCCCTGGCTGCACTAAACATGGGCTCCTGGATGTCCGTGTACATCCGGCGCAGGGCGTTGTATCCTCCTGGAATGCTCTCGAGGTTACTCAAAGCACGGTCCTGGTTCCGCATCATCTCCTGCATCATGGCAGGGTTACGAGCCAACTCCATTGTCTGGGAGAAGGAGGAAAATGTGGAAAGCTCAGGCCCATAGGCACCATGGAAGACCGGAGCGGATCAGAGACTGGTTAGCAGCCCAGTGGTATTCTACTGATCCACCAGCCAAGCACTCAAAGAGTTAAATCTCAGCTCCCAGAAGAAACAATATAATTAAACCCGTTTCACAGCCAGAGAGCAGAGAGATCATTTATCCAAGCAAAGAGAGCCCAGGGATCCTGGCTCCTCCCATCCTTGCTCAGCTCTCTTCCTTCTCAACCTCAATTCAGCTGGATAAGATTGTTTTGTTTCTAAGCAGTATCAGGACATCCAAACATTTAACACCCATATGTTCCCACTCAAAGTAGATGGACTGCATTCAAAAACTGAGAAGGTGGAAGAGATTGGATCCTTCCCATCTCAAGAAAACCAAGAAATTCACCCTCTCCAGGCTTCTGATGGGTCTCCCCTGCACAAAGAACATCCAGATCTCATTTGAGGAGCTGCTTAAGTACGTATCACTCACAATTTAGTCCTGCAGCTCTGGAATTTCATGTATGGCTGACACAGTTGAAAAAAGATAACTAAGCAGCAGACGGAAACTAGGCTCATTCAGCAACAACCCAGAAGGACCTCCTGACAAGTCTTCCTGGGGGAACATCAGAGTCCTGCCAAGGGCTATTTAACACTCGGGCTCTCACTCATCCCTTATGCTTCCCTTCTGATGAACCTTCCGTCTTCCAGATAGCTAGTCCTCTAGGGCATGGGTCCTCTCTGCTTTGGGACTGTACAGAAAAATCGAGACCTGGCCTATGACTAGCGCTCTCTGCTGATACAGGTAGTAAAATACTGACTGTACAGCTCCATAGTCTATACTTAATCCATCAAGAGAAGAGAGAAAAAAAAAAAAAGAAAAAAAAAAAAAAAGCTTTTTGCAGTAGCTTCGCTTCTCCATGATTGCTTTTACTCCCATTCCTGAATCAGAACTCAGTAGCCTTGTATGCAGCACACTAAGGTGATCCCAGCATCCTTTTTTGCCCAACACATGATGGATTCAATAGCCCTGGAAAGGGAGATAAGAGTTGCATGTATGTGGGTTGAGTAATCAGTATTCACATAACTCAAGACCACCATCTGTTTGTGGGGGGGCTTACAGCAGGAAGGAAGAGATCTCTGAAATCACTGATCTGGCATTCACACGCTCCCTTTGGAGAGCTGACACTGAAGCTGGTCCACAAAGATCCTCTTGAACATGCTGTACACAGGCCCTGGTGTGCTGACTCACCTGCCTCATGAGTTCCGGGTTATTCAGCATGTGGCTTATCTCTGGATTTCGCTCCATGAGCTGCTGCATCTGAGGATTGGCCATGATCATCTGTCTCATGAGGTCAGGGTTAGACATCATGTTCTGCACCAAGGGATTCTCCATGATCTGAGAAAGCATCTCTGGGTTGGACATCAGCTGCCGCTGCATCTGCTGCTGGAGCTCCATGAAGTTGGCAGAGCCCATCCCAAGGTTGCCCAGCCCAGTGATGCCGCCAAAGCCAGCTGGAGAGGGAACAACACACGGGGAGAGAGGCGTGAGTCAGTAACTGTCGGCAGCTGCAAAAAGAGGACAAGCACATCAGCTGAACTGCACCCACACTAGTCTCGGGGTATCCTATATTCCTACAGCAGCCAGCTCTGAGGGAGGACACCCCTGACACAGGCTTCGCTAAGGGCTTTGGTGTCACCCCAAGCAGGGAAACGGAGGTATGCCAGTGGAAGTGACTCATGCAAAGCCTACAGCAAGCAGAGAAAACTGCAGGGGTCAAGAACCCCGACTCCTTGGTCTAATCCTAGGAAATTCTTCTTTTGTGTCACACCTTCTCACAGCCATCACTTACACAGGATTGATGTAGCACTATTAGGGCCTCCATCTCCAGGACCTCCCATGGTCCCCGACCCACTGCTCCGTCTGCTGCCGCTCCCTGTGTCAGAACCGGCGCTGCTGGATGTGGAAGGCTGAGATGGGGCAGCAGGAGAAGAAGGGGTTGCATTGGGGGCAGAAGCAGCATTGGGGGCAGAAGCAGCAGATGTTGAATCTTGGACCCTGCAAAGAAACAGAAGGCGGCATTAAACTCCTGAGGTTCAGGAACGGTGAGCGGAGATCTCTGTGGGGGACACAGGACGGTGAACCCCACACCGACGGTGAACCCCACACCGACTGAGCCTCCCCTGAGCCTGTTGTCCTCCCCACAGCAGCCAGCCCTGGCTGCTTCCATTCCCGCCTGCTTCCATTCCCGCCTGCATGGATGCACAGCTGTGTTCCCAGATGCCTTCCATCTGCTGGAATCTGCCTCCCATCCTGATGCATAACAGCCCCGGACATTTTATCCTGGCCCACATGAAGTGGCTTGACTGGTCTTACCCCGAGCTCTTCCTTGAATCACACTGAACTATTTACCTCAGCTATATCCTTGAGCAATGAGTTTGCTCCAAACAGGAAAATCCTCCTGCTGCTCCCACAGAAACCACAGGAGGTTACAGCGGGGCTAGTGCATGGGGTAAACAAGAATATGCTTTTCTGCAAATCCTCCCATGCACTGAATATTCCTGTCAGTGCTCCTCAGGGCAAAAATAAGGATCAGCATCACTCTACAGATAGGGAAACCAAGGCACGAGGCAGCCAGCATCTCTCCCATGAAGCTACACAACATTTTTGGCCAGCTTGGCTATGAATTCACATCTCTACCACTGGCCATACCTCACATACCTTCTCTATCCAACACAAGTTGACTAGAGCTTCTTTTAATACACACATGCACATACTGTGCCATAAGCACAGCAGATGCTGGACACGGGCTTCATCGAGTGCACCAACCCAAGCTAGTACCTTGTAGTCACAGTCCCTCCCCAGGATTTTTGAAGGAATTTGAAAGAGAACCTTTAAAGATTCTCCGAAGCATCTGCAGTCATGACAGTGAGTCCTGGACTAGCGCTGAAGAGCTTTCACATTAAAGTGAGTTTTGTGGTCTAATTTACTTGCCTCAAATAACGCTATTATGCCACTGACAAGTATATAAGAACAATGATTTGATTTTTTTTTCCCAAACCAAGAATGATTTCTTTCTCTAACCCTGTTTCCTTTTTCACTCTTATTCTAGAACTTTAAAAATCAAACCTGAAGGTCCCTGTCCACTTTCCAGACTCACCTGACTGCTGCTGAAAACCAGCAGCCAGAGAGGGAGGCAGGGAGTGGGGAAACAAAGCAAATAGGAAGCTGAACAAAAAAGGAAGAAGGAAGCCAGAGAAAGGTCACTTGGTCTCTCTCAGCACAGGAAGAGGCTGCAACGTCTTCAGTAAGCACTTATCTATGACTATTAGCGGGGAAAAAAAATGAGCAACCCAGGACAGCTCTCTTGTTTACCCTTTGAAATGGTTCACAAGTACCACAGTCTGCTGTGGAGACAGTGGTAAACAGCATCAGACTATCAGGCTACCTGGAGATGCAGAATCCAGCAAGAGGCCTCCTGCAGAAGCTGACAATACACATCCTTGTCTTTGTAAAAAAAGAAGTGGGGGGGAAGCACTAATCTTGACTAAGCCAGTAAGGCAGCTCTCCCAGGGGACAGCTGAACCGCACAAAGAGCCACAGCCCTGTTAGTTCACCAGGATTCTGATCAGACTGCAGCAGGGAGCCCAAAAAATGGTTGTGAAGGGGGGTTTTGAGATCAACAAGACGTGGCTGAGCCTGAAGTACAGCACCTTTTCCCAAGAGCCTTCTGTGCTCACTACTCCACTGGACAGCACTGGGAAAAGCCTAACAAGAGACAAGAGGTAACGAGCACAAACTTGAACATAGGAAGTTCCATCTTAACATGAGGAGGAACTTCTTTCCTTTGAGGGTGGCAGAGCACTGGCACAGGCTGCCCAGAGAGGTTGTGGAGTCTCCCACACTGGAGACATTCAAACCCCGCCTGGACACCGTCCTGTGCAACCTGCTGTAGATGACCCTGCTCTGGCAGGGCGGTCGGACTACACGATCTCCAGAGGTGCCTTCCAACCCTGACCATTCTGTAATTCTGTAACCCTGCAGGACCTTGTGGTCAATCCTGCATCGCTTTCTCAGGCCGAGATACATGGTGCAGATGGACACAAATGAGTTGAGTCCAAACCGGGAGCTACCACAGGGTGCACCCTCGGTACTGTACTTGAGCTAACAATCACATTGTCACACAGCCCGAGCCTCTGCACATTCCCACTGAGGGGGAGCACGCACCTGCCCATGCAGACATGTCTATGGGTACCATACAGAAACACTGCTTTGCCCTATAAATAGTGCTCTGCGCATGTGGCATGCCTCCCATGGCACCTGAGAGAGCATAAGCACAGGCTTAGAGCAGAGCATGTGATAGGAAGCGAAAGAAAAACTGGGTATGAGTTTCAACTTCAACACAAATTCATTGGGAAAGTACTTTCTGTTAAGACCTACTTATCTTTGTTAGAACTAGTATCAAGTTGCAACAGGTTCTTTCACAGTTACTAAATTATAAAGGCTCAAAATAAGCAGAGCCACATATATGAGTTGCGTTAAAGAAGAGTCAACCCCCTCAGGTACTGGCCACAAATTTTCACAGCTGTGTAACCTAAGGAAAAGACAGAAAGCCTCACAGCTGGATGGCAAAGCCATGGCAGGGAGAGGGCCTGGCAGAGTTCTCCTGCAGGATCACTGTTGCCAGACTCACACATGCCCCAAAACCAGCACTCAGGCCTCGCACAAGCATTCTGCTTCAGTCGCCGATCGGGCAGAAATGCTCCACCAACATTTAGTCACATTATCCATTCACCCTCAGTCCCCAAAGTCGAAACAGTTTCTTACTTCTGTGGAGTCTTAATGACCAAGTGTACAGTCAGCCCATCTTTGATCCCATGTTGATTCAACGTGTCTCCATCCTTCAGGATCTTCCCAGCAAAGATCAGAACCAGCTGATCCTGTTTGGCTTTAAACCGCCTGGAAATCTCTTCTTTGAACTGAAAAACAAACAAAGCATTTTTCAGGCAAAGGATCGAGACCAGAAATTTAAAGCTAATACTCCAGATAGCATATCCACTATGCAAACAGCATAAGGAACTGACAGTCCTCCAGTACCTCACCCAAAAGGAGCCCATGCAGGTACCAATTCAGTCACCAGTTGCTGAGGATGTCTGAGGCATTAAGAAA
>VZSZ01010317.1:2724-22056 GCA_013398815.1 Ibidorhyncha struthersii
CTGTGTGGGGGGCGAGGGGCCAGGGAGGGGGGGAGGGTCACAAGCAGCAAAGCACAGCCCAAGGCCTCAAAACACATCGCTACCGGGTTCGTCCGGCAGCGCGAACAGCACGAGCGAAAGCATCAAAGGACAAATCACAACTAGCTTATTCTGGGGGAGCTGCGCTGCAGGGAGCTCAGGGCTTGGGCTTCCACCCCAGGGGCAGGCGAGGGCAAAGCTGCGTTTCAGGGAGCCAAGTCAAGCACCGTCAGGGAAAGTCAGCCCCGGGGAAGGGCATTTTCCTCCTCGTTGTACACAGGACTCGCAAGCAGAGTCCCATCGGAGCCGGTCTGCAGTGATGAGTGCCGGTGGGCAGGAATGGCAGTGCTGGAAGATGCAGAGAGGCAACTGTGACTCCCCCCCGCCAACACTGAGCTGCCCACGCTCCTGGGGAGGGTGAGGCTCCAGCTGGGTGGCAGGAAGGGACAGTGTGGGGAGAACAGCAGAAATTCAGCCGAAAGGGTAAAAAAAGCCCCACTGTCACGAGAAGCTGGAATTTCCCCGGCCAGCAGAGCCGGGGCGAGCACCAAGCAAAGTGTTGACAGGCGACGGCTTGAAGCTGAGACTCTCCCAGATGCTCATGCCGGGGCCTGCCGAGCCGGGAGCAACCCCGCTGGCAGGACCGGCCACGAGCTCATGTTGGTGGGGGGATGTGGCCCCTGTGGGGCAAGAGGCTGGAGGAGCCAGCCTGCCCTGTGGCGCGGGGACGTGCTGGAAGCACAGGACCAGGGGCAGGACCAGCACAAAGATCCTGGGCTGAAAATAAGCCACTGCGACCTGTGGAGGAGTCCGGCAACTCTGGGGTGTCGGTGCGGCCCCCCTCGCCACCTCACAGACCGCGGGAGGCCTCTGCAGAAGAGGGCTATGAGCACCGGGCTTCCCTGCCCCATTCCCACGTGCTCTCATCTCTCACGTGTCCAAGCCCAAACTATTCCCTTAATTATCCCTGACAGCTTTTCCTAAGTGATCCCCAAAGCCAAACGCAGCCTCTCCTGGGCTGTGCGCCCCACGGCTCCCGCAGCCCATCGCCTGCCCCTTCTGTGGCACTTTGGCATCCAAGCGCATGCCGGAACTGCCATGGGTCAGGGACGGCACCGCTGCCATGCATCCTCACAGCACCAAACACCGACAAACCAGAGGAAACAAAAAATATGGCCCAGAGGCCAGAGAGGGCGCGCGGAGCAGGGAACGGGGTCTGTACAGTCGAATGCGGGAGAGCTGCCACAAGCAACAGGAACGGGACGTTTAGTCCATCAATCCCAGATCCAAAGACGCAGACAGCGTGTCGAGGACAGCATGCAGGCAGAGCACAAGCACGCAGCACCCTGCGGATCCGGCGCAGCCCGAGTCGCAACACAAAGCAGAAGCGGCAAAGCCTACAGCATCTACCAGCCCGTCCCGAGGACGCGGCCTCCAAAAGGGAAAGCCTCCCCGGCAAATCAAGAGGACAATTAATGCTTTCTTCAAGCCAGGCAGACAGGATAACCCAGTAAAGCAAATACCACCACGGCCTCTCAGCCCAGGTCCAGCTTTTAAAGCTCTTCTAGGGCCACCTCCGTTGCCCTCGAGCCCTCTGAACTCAGAAACAAATCCCTGCCCGCATCAGCCAGCCAGCTACGATGGGCAGCACTACAGCAACCCCCAGCTCTTTCACCCCATGTCCCCATACAGTACTCATGATTATAAGTGCTTTGCATACATAGTTCGACGTCATGCATATACATTTCTATGCGCTAAGGCCCTTGGCTCAGCGGAGATACCGTCCTCCTGCAGCAGAGAGGTCCTTCATTTTGCGTAGGGCTCGTAGTGTGCATCGGACTCCGGCCCTCTCCTGCTTCAGCTGGCAGGACCCGAGTCTGCAACAGCCTGGCCAGCTGCTGCCCACGCGCTTGCATATCATAGTGGGAGTTCAGCAAACACCAGTACTAGGTAAGCAGCCAATTACAAAAAGAACCGTATTTACAGAGCTACAGTTAGCTTCAACGGGTTACGTTTGCAGAGATTCACCAAAGACAGCCGGAAACAGAGAGCTGTGCGTTCCACAGATTCTGCCGGGTAAAACATGGGTACCAACACAGATTTCACAGCTTAGTTGGCACAACGAAGGTGAGAGATTCATCACTAACCGGATCCTCCCTCCCCAGACAGCAACACTCAAGAGGTGGTTATGACACCAGGGAACAAAACAGTGAGGTGGGGCACGGCACAGAGCGGAGACCTCGGCCGAGAAGCTGCACGGAGGATGGGGTTTCTCCTTTCTAAATAAGTCTCTGCATGGAAGAGCAGTACCCCTCGTACCAGACACCATCGCAGCCCGCCAGATCACCGAGGGAAGTGAGAGTGGAGGATGCACGTGCTCAACTGAGCCTCCTCCTCTGCCTCCTGTGGCATCCGGGCAGGGAGCCCCTCGCTCACAGCAGCGCTCACGACCGCTCAGCCAGGGCAGTGACCGATGCCGTAGCGCACCGAGGAATCGGGAATCTAGCTCTACAGTGATGCGTAGCGGGGCGACCTGCCAACAAGAAGGGGATCTGACCTGCTTATCAGGGAAGGAGAGGGGGCTGTGCTCACCCACAGCGATTCAATCACAACTGGATCCCACCTCCTAGAGGCTGGAGCCCACTGGGATTCAACAGCCCAGCCTTTTTGTCCCATCAGCCAACACAGGTTTCAGCTACTGACCAAAAGGGACACCAGGAACGGTCACAGACATCTCAGAGGCTCTGGAGGGGCAGGAGCACAGAGACTCAACTATACAGGGTGCAAGAGTCCAGAGCCAGAAAGCAGCGCCCTGGGGAGAAGCTGAAGGCAGCTGTTGTGTTGTGCACGGGCTGCTCATCTGGCTGGCGGCTGGGAAAGGACCGGGTGAGCCAGCGTGACATTCAGGGAGTCATTGTGCTGCACCAGGGACGTGTGCTTGTAGTGCAAGACCAGGTCCTTGAGGGAGGCATAGAGGTTGTAGGGTTCCGCGAACCCGTAGCCGGTCGCCGTTTTGTAGATCACGCAGTGCTTGGTGTCACCGTCCACCCTGCCAGGGAGACAAGAGAGCACAGATCAGTGGCTCGCCAGGAAGCCCTGCTGGGACAGGGACAGCAGAACACGAGCGGGCATCACCGCAGCAGCCCAAAGATGCATCTAGCCCTGGCAGGAGGAGCCGAGGCAGACGGGAGACCTCGGGGAAGCCCAGCCTGCCAGCTGACGCCTCCGCCAGCCTCCAGCATCTGGCGAGAGAAGGGCAGAGCGATGCAGGAGCACGGCCCACGCCAGCTCCATCCCGCCAGGTCTGTTTGGGGGTACTCACACCACGGAGCAGGCATAGCATCCCTTCTGGCTGCTCTCGCGGATCAGGAAGGTGCCGTCCCGCTTGCCACACAGCATCTCTTCTGCCTGCAAGCGGTTGATCTTCCCCACGTACCATGTCCGCTCCTCATGGTGGGGCAGCTCCTCCTCGTCATCCATCATGGAGTACTGGCTGCAATCGAGCACAGGCAGGGTCAGACTCCCTCGGTTTGGGCACATGGCCCCCACATCTCCCCTCCCGCTGCTAGCTGCCGTCACCCCTGCCGGCAGGGAAGGCGTCCTCAGCTCCCAGGCAAGGAGATGGAACTCGCCGGCGGCCCCAGAGCAGGCAAAACCAGCTGCACAGCCCGCGCTCCCGCAGCCCCCCACATCCCACAGCGTGCAAGCAGGGACACTCACTCCTCCGTCTCGTTCTTGATGCCCAACCACTCGTTGATTTTCTTCTGCCGGGCACCCTTCTGCGTCAGCCACCTGGGGAAGGAGAGGCAGAGCTCAGTGCAGGCAGCGCGCCCGGTCTGCGGAGTCTGAGCCAGGCACTTACGCAGCCATCGCCAGAGGGCAGCAGCAGTCCCCTTTGAGGGACCGCCGTGCCCCAAGGCTGCACGCTGCAGGGCTCGCTCCTGCACCGAGCAGCCCCGCAAGCCGGTCCGCAAGCCGGTCCGACAAGCCTCAAAGCCCTCACAGAGCCAGGTGGATCGCTCCCAGGCTGGGCTGGAGGGGCAACAGGGCCCCATTCCCAGCCCTCTGCGGGGGCAGGCACTACGTACACCAAATACTGGTCCCGCAGTTTGCGCAGCTGCATGAGGTCTGGCTTGAGGCTGTTCATGCGCTTGTCGATCTCCCGGTTCTCCGAGGCTTGTTTCTTCAGGTCCTGCTCCAGCTTCATCTTGCTGTCGTGGATTTCTGTGATGCGAGACTTGAGCTTCTCCGAGTTCATGAGGATCCTGGGAGAAGGAGGGGGGGGTTTAGGCTGTGAGCCAGAGTGGGGGAGGCAGAGGAAGCAGCCTGCCAGCTCCAGCCCACAGCACGCTGCTGGATAGACAAGGATTGCACATGCTCCGGCTCTGCACAGGGCCAGGATGATCCTTCCAGCCTGCCGAGCCCTTGCCCAGGCAGGGCAGGTCACCACCACCCCCTGTCCTCACCGTTGCACCTCCTTTTCGTTGCCCTCCCGTCGGAAGCGCTCGATGTACTCCTTGCTGCATTTCTCCTGCGTCTGACACTGCTCCTCAAAGATCTTGATCGTTTCATTGAAGGCCTCAATTGCCGTCCTCTTCATCTGCAGCTCCTGAAAAGGGAGGGGAGAGCTGAGGAAGGGGGAGGATTTGGGCAGGTTTCTGCCTGTTCACATCCCCTCTCCCCCCCTCCCCAAAGCAGCACTGTCCTTGCTGCAGCCAAAATACCCCCCCTCTCCAAAGCCCATTCTCTGGGGAGACCCCTCAAGTCCAGGAGCAGATAAATGGGGCAGTGGGTACCCCATCTCTGCTCTGCTCTGCGCGCAGCAGCATGGCTGCCAGCGACGAGGGGATATCAGTGCAGCCCATGGGGAAGGCAGTGCCTGCGTACCTGGGAAGTGCGCGTGTACTCCTCATACAGCAGGTCGTACTCCCAGCTCTTGTCCTGGTACTGCTGGTGATAGACCTTCAGCTGCTCCCCGACGGCTTCCACACTGTCCTCTTTCACCACTTGGTCCTGCCATACGCACAGCCTCAGTCAGGACCTGCTCCTGCCCTACAGCAGCCCCTCTGCAAGGTCCCATGAAGCCCCAACCAGCTCTGCAGGCTGCCTGTTGCCCCACAAAGCAATGTCCCAGCACAGGGGAAGGGATGGGACATTGTCATCCACCAAAGGGCCAGGGGCAGATGAGCAAACACCCCTGGTTCAGGCTGTGCTGGCCAGCCGTGTCCCTGCAGCACAGCCCTCACCTGTTGGTACTTGGAGATGGGGTAGAGCAACCTGGTGTCCAGCTTGGCGTTGTACTGGGCAAGCGACTCATGCCGGTAATGGGTGATGAGTTCCACCACTGAGCCGAAAGTCAGGGGCTCTGAGAAGCCATACTTCCCTTCCCGGTGAAAGATCTTGATCAGCTTGTTATTGCCTCCCTTCCTGTAGCAGGGAGGGGAGAGAGGGCACTTACCACCACCCCAGCACCCTACACCAGCCTGACATCTGGGCACCCAGGCAGCCGTAAGCACAGGGATGTGTGCCGACAACTCCACCCCAGAGCAGCAGAGGCTCTCGGGGGACCCCAGCACCCTACCTGAGCGTGAGCGTGTACTCCCCCTGGATCTTGCTGGAGGCATCGCGCACCAAGAAGGTACCATCTGGCGTGTCACGTAGCTTCTCGTTCACCTCCTCCCTGCGAGGAACATGATTGTCACGGAGGTGCAGCCAGAACTCCCCTAGATAACCCAACAGAGACAGGGCATCCAGGACGTGAGTTGCCAGCCACCCCCTTACCGGGAAATGTCACCCCAGTACCACTCGGCATCCTGCAAGGGAACGCTGTTCCCGTTGGCCAGGCTGGCTGCGCTGGGCTTTGGCTTAGGTGGTTTTGGAGGCAAGGCTGTAAGAGAAAGCAGGATTGAAGCAGGGTGAGCCCAAGTCCCCGCTCCCCACCTTTGCCAAGGGCAATTCCTTAGAGCACTGAGTCCCCCTCCCTGCAGCAACCGCCCTGGGAAGCCCCACTTGGCTGCCAGGAGCTGCTCGAGGCATATCTACAGCAGCAGATGAGTGCCTCGAGCAGGTATCCAGGCACAGCTGAGCTACAGAAATGCCCTCGGCAACCCGCTCATGGGGGCAGAGACTCCACACCTACAAAGAAAAAACGCCAGCGCCTCCAGGCTCCAAGGAAAGGGCATCTCAGTACCTGGAGGCAACTGTTCCGGCTCCAACTCCTTCGTCTGCAGAAGTGTCTCCAGAAACAGCACGGAGAAGTCAGGACTCAGTTCTGGGCTGCAAAGAGGAGCCAAGATCATCGATTGTGGGGGAGAACTTGGCCCTGCTCCCATGCCCCCTCCGGGCAAAGGGGCCGCTGGGGTCATCTGGTTCATCCCAGCTGCCAGATCCCAGGCTGACCCAGAAAAAAGGGCTCTGCCCCGGCTTTGAGTCCCCATCTCTGTGTGCTGCCAGCAGCTTAATCCCATGCACAGCGAGGTAGGGGCTGCAGGCAGACCTGCTGTTACAGGCTGGACTCCTTGTCCTGGCAGGCACCGTGGTTGATACTTGGTACATGGCTGGAATTGAGAGCCTCACGTACCTGGCGCCAGGCAGCCGGAGGAGAAGGGGGCCGAAGATCTCTCCCAGGACCCGAGGGTGGAGGCTGTTGCTCTCGGCCTGCTGCAATACCTTCCCCAGATGCCGGAGCAGGAACTGCAGGGTGAGCGTGTTCTGGAGCGGGACCGCAGGCGACTCCAGGGCCAGCAGCAGCTGCTTCCGGCAATTCTCTGGCTGGGGGATCTCTGGGGAGAGAACAAGACACGATGGAAGGGTTGGGACAGCCAGCACTGCTGTCCATGCTCCAGCTGCGTCACAGTGTGGGAGCGCTGTCGGCAGTGGGGGCCATGTGCCAGACCCCATAGGGACAGAACTTATTTTAATACCCCAAACGCATCCGTCTTGCCCAGTCACCCGTTCCCAAGCGGGGCCAGGGGAAGCCCTTACCCTGCAGGACGCGAAGGATGTCTCCATGCACAGACAGCGGCACCACGGGGGAGGGCAGGTCCTGCAGGTAGCCTCGCAGCGCCTCGCCCAGAGAGTGCACGTCGAAGAGCTCCAAGTCACCCAGGGTCCAATCTGCCAGGGCACAGATCTCCCATGGGTGGCAGCCACGGCACCGGGCACCCAGCCGGCAGCTCCGGTGCTGCCAGCACCCGTCCCAGAGACCATCACGTACCACCCAGCCAGCTGTCATGGCACACGGCAGCCTGGCACCAGGAAGGAGCTCAGGCAAGCCCTCGGGCAGCCGAGCAGCCCACACCACAGAGGATGCCTGGAAGTGCCTCCTCCCAGAAATAAGCTGGTACTGGGAATCCAGGCAGGCCCACCCCCGGGAGGGCGTAGAGGCCATTTTTTGGGTGCCCACACCCTTTGCCCTGAGCCCTGCCACTGGAATCCTGGGCACGCACGACTCGTGACAATTCTGTTTCCCGCTGCTGGTAGAGACAAGCACAGACTGACCGGCCACACACTGAACCCAACGGGGAAAACGTCTCCCTCGAACCGTGCTGTCCCACAAAGGCAAGGCGCAGGCTGTCAGGACAGCACGTAAAACCTGTCCCGAAAGCAACGCGACCAGAGCTGACAGCACCGTGTAGTTGGGGTTTGCAAAAACGTCTGCGGAAGGGGACAAGCCAGCGTGGTGCTGGATACGGCCCAAACCCAGCCGAGAGGCAGACAGCTCTGATGGCTTCCCAGCAGAGACATGAGCCGCCAGCACAGTGGAGCCAAGGCTCCAGCCACCAAGCTGAGCTGAAAGATCCTCCCCTGCTTATTAGTGGTGTGACAGAGCCAGAGAAGCCTCCGCCAGCCCGTCAGCAGAGCACCCCGAGAGCAGGGCACCCCGAAGAGACAGCGGGAGACAAGAGCAGGGGTTCACTTGGTGACCTGTGAGTCTCCGAGCCGGCGCCATGTCCCTTTACTCCAGCCCACAGACGGTGGCAGGAATCCTGCCTCCCCCTCTCCTGTCCCACACGAGATGGGGACGTGTCGGGACGGGGACGGCCCAGCCCCACAGGCAGCGTGCCGGGAGTCAGGAACTGCCGGGGACAGGCGAGCCTGGCCTGGATTGCATTACTGCTGGCGCTGTCACATCCACTAATCTCCTCCATCTGAGCAGATTCGCCTCCTCACCACGCGGAGCTGGTTCTTACCGGTTCTCAGCGCTTGCCTCAGTTCGGAGCCAGATGTCCTGTACAACATCTCGCTGTCTAACCCTGCGGAAGCGGGGACACTGCTGTTAGCTGTGAGCCGTTCAGCTCCCAGAGCACGCACCGTTTCGGTGCCAGCCCGGCAGCAGCACACCGGCCAGGCAATAGCCGTGGCACGGCTAACCAGGCCTGGATGGTATCCAAGCCAACCTCCTGCAGATGCTGCCGAAGCCCCCTTGGCCCCCAGGACACCTGGCTCAGCGGTCCCGTTTCTCCCCCATGGCACAGATCTGGGCTGGAAGAGCTTCCCAAACCCCAGCACCCATTTGGGGCGTGTAGGCACCCTGCATGCAGACCCAGAAGCCTCACCCCAGGCCTCTGCGTGGGATGGCACGGCGGGGTCAAGCCCGGCTCTGGGGAACAACAGCTCAAGCCAGGGAGGAGCGGGAGACTCCCCCCTTCTGCAGGCAGCTGCGTCCTGCGTGTCCCGCAGAGCTCAGTCCAACACCAACAGCTTTTAAAGAGAGCTGCCTCCCCCCCTGCCCTCACTAGGGGGCTTTGGCGGGGTAGCAGCCCCTTGGTTCTCAGCATCCCTCCCCCCTTACCTTTCTTCTCAATAGCTTCCACCAGCTTCACCAGCAGCGGTGGTGCAATCTCAGGAGGGCTGAACTGCTCCTGCAAGTCTGGGAGAGGAGACCCTGGGGGAGAGGGAGGGAGAGAAGGGGTCAGCCCCAGCTCAGCCCTCAGCAGACACTCTGCAGTGGAACCGGACTGGGGCACAACCAACACTGCTCCCAACAGCAGCATCCAAGAGCGAGGGAAGCCACGGCCCCTGCCGTGAGGCCGCAGCCCACACGAACGCTGCATGGAGGCCACAAGGAACCACTGAGCTGGCCCAGAAATCGGCACGGCACTTGTTGAGCCCGGCCTTTCTCCGAGGCCCTGATGGGGTGTGCATAGGGGGATCCCTACTGCTCCCTGTGGGGGCTAGGAGATAGAGCCTATCTCCCTGGGGACCCCGGCACCCGGGCAGGCAGCACAGGGGTTACCAGGGCTCCTGGAGCCCAGGCAGGTCCCTGCCCAGCACAGGGCTGGTGGAAGAGCGCGGCCAGGGAACTCGCTCACGGTGGTGAGCTGTGATTAATCCAGCGATTCAGACAGAACGCCGTGTCAGCAAATTCCTGCCCTTGATTGCTCGTTTAACATGGAAACCAGCCCTCTGACTCCCCCTCCCCGCGAGTCCACAGCCTCCGAGCAAGCTGTTACAGGGCGCAGACCCACGGCACGGGACTGGGGTCCCCCCGCTTCCCCGGGGATCTCCGGCACCGCATCGGCTGGCATTTCACTGCCACTGCCAGAAGATCTTGAGGTCCCAGCTCTGGGCACCCCCCTTCCCCTGTGCTGGAGGGGTGACGCATGCCGGGGCAGGAGCACACAGGCCTGGCCGGGCAGCTGCCAGCGGGAGGCTTGCCGAAAGACGAGCGGTGCCAGACCCCATCTTGCTTCCAGCTGAGCACCAGCTGGTGCACGAGGCTCCTCTGGGCCAGTCCACAGCACCGGGCAGACCCTGGGGAAGCCCACGGTCGGTGAGGACATGCATCACGCTCCGCTTTGGGGAAGAAGAGCCAAAAAGCAGTGCCCCGTTGCGAAACACAGCTCTGTTGTCATGGATCTGACCTGAACTTGCCCGATGTGGTCTCGCCACGAGGCGCAGCAAGCTGAAACCCCGCACCCGGCCGAGCCTCCTGCACCCACAGCCTCGCAGGGAAGACAAAGCAGCTCGTGTTGGTGCAGCTGCAGAAAGGGGAGCAAACGGGGCAGGCACCCAGCAGTGCTGCAAGGATCTGGGCTGCTAGGGGGGTGCATTCCCCCAGCAGAGAGAGCCCCTGGGCACGGCAAGGGGCCCAGCGTGGTGCCGGTCAGGGTGGGGAAGCTGCAGGCAAGCCGCCAGGCTGGCAGCTCCGAGCCTGACCCTTGGGAAGGGCTGAAAGGAGAGTAAATACTGGTGCTGCCCACGTGGCCCGGATGGGAATGTGCTGCTTCAGCAGGCAGCAGCTTGCCTTTTTTTTTTTATAATCATGCAGCCTGTGCCGGAGCCAGCAGCGGCTCCCGAGCCTGACGGGCCTCCGGGCTGGGCCGCTGCGAACAAGGCTGCTCACAGCACAGCCGGGGCAGCTGCGGAAATATTTCCGAGCCGCATTTTCCGCTCGCGTTCTCCGCGGAAGGCAAACACCAGCAGCTCGTAAATTCACCGGCAGAAAGCACCGGGTCTGGTCGCTCTGCAGGGCCAGCCCTGCTCCCGGGCAGTGCGACAGCTGTGGCGCTGACCCTGCTCCATGTGTGACACAGGGGGCTAAGGGATCCCTGCCACCCAGCGCAGGACTCGGGAAACAGGGCAGAAATGCTGCCAGCTATGAGTTTCGTGGGTCAGCCAGGAGATATCTCTGCACCTCCCAAAGCGCAGACCACAAAGAAATAACACAGGCTTGGCTTAAATACAGTTTCTCAGTTGCAAAAATGTGTCTCCCCACACCTGGGCCTGGGCATTTGAATTACCACCCTGCAGGCCCAGTGCCCCTGCACCACCCTGCACCCCAAGGTGGAGGCTGGCTGTGGGGATGCACCCAGAGGGGACAGAGCTGGTGCCCTCCTCGCATGCCGTAGTACCCGACCCTCTCTCTGCTCCATCCCCACATGGGACGCAGACAGGTTGGCTTTTGTTTTTTTTTTCCCAACTGTGTCTTTTCTGTGTGTCAGGAGCTTTGGCACATATCTTCTTCCACATCCCAAAGATCCCCACCCCTGTGCAGGGCAGCAGCTTTGACCACCCAGATACACCTCTACCAAGCCCTGCTTGAGAAGAAGAAGAGGAGAGAGCCCATGAAGACATAAATACAGCCCCCGAGGGAGCGCAGGGCTGGATGCAGGCAAGGCCAACGCATCCACCGCAGAGCATGCCCCAGGCTCCCAAGAGGAGCTGCTTTCTTGGAAAGGCAGGTTGTGAGTGGGATGACTCAGGTCAGCGGCTCTCGCTGCCAACCCAAACGTACGGCCCGGCTGCATTCCCACCCTGCGGAGATGTTTCCTGGGGCCACCCCTCCGGCTCTGAGAGCAGGAGCACGGGAGGCAGCCAGCCCCACCACCCTGGTTTCTGAGACACAGGCTCCTTTCCTTTCCTTAGGACCCCAGAGATGTTTCGCAGAGCTAGAAGCAACTGATGGGATGGCCATGGCTTCCAGGCAGAGGGATGGGGAGGACGTAGGACTGCCAGCCAGAAGCGTGCTCTGATGTCCACCAACTCCTGCTGCTGACCCTACCCCTCCTGCGTGCACCAGCATGAGGTTTTCTGCAAGGGACGGGACAGCAAAGTGTGTCTGTCACCCCTGTTTGCCACCTCAGAGCACCCGGGGCCTGCTGACCCCTGCCACAGGGCTAATGTGCCTGGGAGCAAAAAAAAAACAAGGGCAAAGAGAAGGCAGCTGCCACAGCTCTACAGGCAGCGCTGAGGCACGGTGGCTCTCCCAGCTCCCGGACCGGGTCGGTGCCAAGCGCAGTGCCGGCTGGGAGGCAGCCGCAGGTGCGGGACGGCCCATGCCCTGCCCGAGGGCGGCTGCCCAGCCCCAGCGAGAGCTCTGCGATCACGGGGAAGGACGAGTGCCAAGCAGACAAGCAATTAGCTCCAGTTCTCAGAAGTACTCTTTTAGACCCTGACTTTTCTCCTCTTGCCCAGAGACAAGTAATTGTGTGTCTCAGCGGGGCTGAGCGGCTCTTGGCAGGGAGCAATGCCCCAGGCGCTCTAGAGGCAGAGATGTGGTTGGGAGAGGTCAGGACTTATTCCTAAAGGGAGGGAGTGGAGCAAAACTCTCAGCGGAGCAGGGAGACAGATGAAGGACCACAGGGCTCCTGGCCTGTCACAGACCAGAGAGGGAGAAGGATCCCGGAGAGGTAAGCGTGAGACAAGGCTCACCCCAAGAAGCTCTGCTAAGCAGATCGATAAGCTGGAGGAACAACGTGCTTTTCTCTCAGCCAGGACTGAGCATGAGCCCACAGCTCCCAGGCAACTCGACTGCACTGCTGCCAGCAGGGCAATCCAGCACTGCTGAGCCGAGGTGAGGGCTTCACTGCTGTCCTGCGAAGCCACTCACACCTCATTGCTGGATGCTGAGAATGGAGGTGTCTCGGAGCTACGCGGCAGGCATCAGGGCTTACCTTGCTCCGGAGCCTCCTGCAGCCGGCAGCCGCTGGCCCCCGGCGTTGCGGGCAGGGGTCTCTGCACTCGGGGCCGGTGAGAAGGGACGGAGATCTTCACAGGCCCCACGTACTCCACGTACGTGCCGGGAAAGTCACCCTTCTGCTTGGTCCGCTCGTTGACACCCAGGATCCACCCGATCTGATTAGGGGTCTGCTCGTCCCCATCTTTGAAGCCCAAGGCTTGCAGGGCCCCCTTGCTCACCACCAGGATGTCCCCAGGCAGCAGATCAATGTCCTCCTCACGCTCCTTGCGGTAGGGGTAGAGCGCGCGGTACTGGAACCCGTCGGTGCTGCCCATTCTCTCTGTTGTGGGGAGAACGGCTCTGGACGACGAGGCAGCACGTTTCGGGCAGGAGAGGAGGGATCTCAGAGGCAACTCTCCCCCATCAGCACTGTGAACGTCTCTGCGTGAATCAGCACTCCAGGAGCCTGGTCCAGGTGCCCTGGTGCGCTTAGGTGCAGCCCCTTTTCCTTAGCTTGAAACCACGATTCAGCCAAATTATGGAGCAAAGGGAGAAGGAGACAAACATAATCCAGCACTCGCGAGCGGGCATGCAGCAAAGAAACAGGAGATGGGGGTCTGCTTCACCGAAAAAGAAGCAGGTTTCTTGGAGTCCGGGGGGCAAAAGCACAGCACGCTTCCAGCCCAGAACACCACGGCATGCTACGTCTCCCTTCCCAGTGCCTGCAAAGAGAAAAAGACCTGTCACTGCACAGCCAGGCACCCCACACCCTCCCGAGATGCCAACGTAAAAACGAGGGGTTCATCTGAGCTGCTGAGAGAAGCAGGACTCGTTTCTCTCCTACCTACCAGCTGATGCTGAGCCCTGGATCCAACCAGGATGTGCTAATATCAATTTACGCTCCCAAAAGCAAGAGAGGAGCCAGTGGCTGTGGGCAGGAATGCCACCTTCTCTCTGCTATAACCAGGCACCAGCTCTGCATCTTAAAGGGGTTCAGTCCTGCTTCTTCAGCTTACCCTCCTTGCAGCACTTATGCAAACAAGAAGACAACAAGTGGGACAAAACAACCTTTATGCAGGAACTTTCGCATACAGAAAAGGGTGACCCTGCAACCACCAGCTAGAGGCCCTGAATAGCAGCAAAACAAACAGATTTAACCTTTTCTTGTTAAATCGATTAAATTTCACAGTTCACCTTTACATCTCCCCATGCAATCCCTCACAAAGTCGTTTTCTGAAGGTAGCTGCCCACAAATGTAGGTTAACCAAGCTTTCAGTGAAAGGCTTTTGAGATGCTTTGCCGTTCCCACAGAGCAGCACTTCAAAGCTTTGCTCTGAGCAAAGTAAATTTTTGAACTTTTCAAAAGCAGCAACAGCATCAAGTGTGGGCACGGGTTTTTTTTTTGCAGAGATGGAGGTGAGGGGAGTTAATCTTCAGAAGCCTTCAAGTCTACTTAGAACTGCTAACTGCCTTTCAGCTATTCAGAGAGAAACTGAAGAATATGCTGCCTGCCCTGCCCAGAAATCCACCAAAAAGAACAAACCTGGGTTATAACATGTTGTTGAAGGGATGTATGAACTGGGGCATTCCCACCAGCTGGGCATGTCTTCTTTTCCCATCCCCTCCCAGCCACACAGGCCAGTTTTCCACCTCCCCCAGGCAAATCCCAGCACTCCGGTTCCTGCAGCCACTGCGTGCGGCTGAGGAATGGACCTACAAGGCACAGGGGCAGCCAGAAACCAACCTTCCCAGGGACACCCTAGGCCTGCTGAAAACGCTGCAGGTCCTATTAACGGCTTGAGCTGTTTTGGCCCAGAAACCACCAAACCCAGCTCAAACTCGAGTCTCATCTGAAAACTATTAGCGAGCAGGAAGGCTTCTCAGGGCTGCCGGAGCCTCTGCAGAGGGAGGCGAGGAGGCAAAGGGAGCCTGGGCACCCTTCCCGGCAGGGTCAACGCACAACCAAGCACGGCACGAAGCCAAGGCTGCTCCGACCGTCGGTTGGACTCTGCGAGAGGCACTAACGTTGGTAATCTGCAGTATTTCAAAATAACCCTTTCGGCCCAGCAACACGTTACAGTTCGCATCAGCTACAAACCCTTTTTTCCTCCTGCACGTGCTACCACCCCTTGCACACTACCAGAGAGTCTGAGACCGGTATGAGTCCCTCGAGAGGAGCCAGCTTCACCTCTCTGCAGCCAGGCTCTGCAGCCCAGCACCACGCTGGGGGCTCCTTCCCTTGCCAAAGAAGAAAGGCACAAAGAGGCCGTGGCACACGAAACCTGTGCAGCAGCCAGGGCCCGCACTAGTTGCCTGAGCTTGGGCAAGCATCCCAGCTGGGCTGTCTTTGCCATGAATGAGCAGGCACTGCCCGCGGGGAGGTAAGACACTTGTGGCCAGGCTCTGACAGGTAGGGAACAGGATTGAGCCTGATGCGTTGCTGGAGAGCTTCTCCGGAGCTCCAGGAACAACACCAGGCTGCAGGACTCATGGAGAGACCCTGGGGACAAAGGGGTGTTTGCAGAAGAAGCAGCACGTCCCAGCACAGCTGCCGTGCAAGCTCCCACCGTGCTGGGATGGTGGCCGCAGGGAACTCGCAGCAGAGCCCGCATTTCCCCAATCCAACCAGTCCCAGCCAGGAAAATATTACTTCATAATCAAGAGCATAAAGAGAGATTTACGATCGGGCTCACTGCCTGCCCCTCGCCCCTCTGAACGCTGCCTGTCAGGGTCCCACAGAGCCGAGTCGGCAGCGCCGGGGGCACTGTCTGACTGCCAGGGGCCCGAGCGGCCGCTGCCTGCTGGGAAAGGTGCTGGCAGCTCCCGCTCCTCCCAGAGAGGACAGACCCAGAGGCAGCAGAGCCCAAACCCAGCGGGGTTGATGCTCCCCCGCAGGCACCTCCCCAGCTTCCACCCGCAGATCCCAGCCCCGACTCCAGGCGCCTCAGAGAAGCGGGTGCAGCCGAAGAGGCTGGAAGGACAAAACGTTCAGCCCTGGCAAACTTGTTCAGTGGCTTTTAAAAGCAGACCTGCTTGAAGGGGTGGGAAGAGGAGAGAGTCGCTCTGGAGCACCGAGTCTCTCCAAAAAGCAGGTCCCACAGCTCCTGCTCTGTCAGCTCCTTCCAGCCTCCTTCCCTGCGGTGGGAACGCAGGGACGCAGCTCTGTGCCACCCTGCTCTCCACGTCCCAGCGGGTCACTGGGCACATGAAAAAACACAGATAACTTTGAGCCAGACTGGTCTTGGAGCAGCCTCACCTGCCTTCCCTGTGCTCAGCCCATGCAGGGATCGAGTGCCCGTGAACACGGGTGAGGAGCCCCCTGGGAAACCCAAATCCGCATGGCTAATGCTGGCACTGTCATCTCCAGGGGAAGCAGTTGTCCTCTGTCCTGCCACGGTCCCAGCAAGCGGCTTCCCAGGCTGAGCTGCATGTGCGGGACAGCAGTCCCTGGTCAGGAAAGCTCTGCACCCATGGAGAGCAGCTGACCGAATCGGCGTGTCTTTGGGGAGAGGGAACACACACTCCCTAAAGCCCTGAAACAGCTCTTTGGAAGGAAGGCGAGTTGGGGAAGGCAGCGCTAAGAACGTGGGACACGCAGGAGCCTGTCGGCTGGAAGCACACCTCTGAGCCGGGGCTCTGCGTGCGCAGGAGAGAGGGAGCAGCTTGCCAAAAGATTTCAGCTGGGCCCGGCTCCAGGTTCGCTCGGCTCTCGGAGAAGAACCTCGTGTGTCCGTGCTGGCGAGCACTTGCTTAGGCTGCTCTGAAAATCCCATGCATCAGACATCTAAATACCTTTGGTAAATCTATCTCAGCGCCCAGAAACAATCCCTCGATTCATTAACTGCTGTCAATACTTTCTTTGTTTAATACATCGGTTTGAAACAAAAAACACATTACAAGTCTTTTTGTGTGTGCCCAGCACATAAATAAAAGCATCTTAACGTTTCATATGTGGTTCCTGTGCTTTTTAACCGAGTTCCAAGCGCAGTTCAAAGTGCAGCTTGACTCGAAGCAAGACTCTACTTTCCCTCCCCAGTGAGGCAAAAGAATGCATAAAAATATTTAAAAGAAGAATACACTTACAACAATCTACACAGCTCAAATCTTTTCAAGTTACATCAAATCCTTAGTGAGCAAAAAACCAACAAATCCAGTTTTGCAAAATGCTACATGTTAATGGGTTACAAACAACGAAAACAAACCTTCCCTTTAATAAAAAAAAAAAAGAGAGAAAATAGGATAATGCAACGGGGGACGGAAATAAAAATGGACATGGAACTGCCTGCCACATCGTGCCCTATCGTGACAACTGCTGCTGCATCGCGTCTTTCTGATCTACGCAGTCAGGGCAGCTCTGCTGGGGTGGCAGAAGCCAGCAGGGCCGATCACGCCGTGAGTCACGCTGTGCCCGCAGGCACCCGAACCACCGAGCAGCACCGGGGCAGAGAGGGCGAGAGCTTGGGAACCCCTGTTTTATAATTCAGGACAGGCACCACAGTAATCCCCTGTGCTCTCAGGCATCTTCCCGGACTGGCTCTCTCCTGGGCCATGCCAAAGAGTCTGAAGGATGACTCGCAAGGCTTGAGCCACAAGCGAGGCCGTGGCGGAGGCGGCAATGCCATGACGAGCCGCGGGGGAACGAGCAGGGCGAACCCGCAGGGAGCTGGCGCGGGCGGGAAGCGGAGCTGGACACGCTCCACCAGCTGCCCCTGGGGAAGCGGCCAGAGAAGTGGGGAGAGCCGGAGCCGTGCCGGGGGCTCACGCTCCTGGGCTGGCGACAGCCACAGTGCTGCCAAACCAGCTGGTATTTCCCTCCAAACAGGGAAAAGCGGCAGGGACAGCGAGTTATGCTGTGAGCCGTGCCCAAGCCAGGCCTGCTGTCCTGAGAGCAACCACATCGCAGCAGAGGCACGGGGCAGCCAAGGCCATTTTCACCTCTTTTCTCACCAAGAAATGCTTCCCATGCAGCCAGCAACAGAGCCAGAGGAGCAGCAGCGTGCTGCCCACAGCCACCAGCTGCCCTTTGCCAGGGATACAGAGCATTTGCTGCTCAGACTTGAGTTTCATTAAATATTTTCCTTTATTCACTGAAGCCCAAGGAAGTGAAGGAACATCTGAAACTTTTCACCGAAAAAGTAAATGTTATGGTTAGCAGGGACCTGAGGAGCCTAATAAATCCCTGCTTTGGCATGACCGATACCTTCCTCATTTTTCAGACAACCGGAGGTCTCAACGACCTTCTCCCCAAAAGCTGGACAGCACCTCAGGCAATTTGCAGACCGACTCCAAGACTTCTCATACTGTCAACGCTTCTCCTGATGTCCGACTTTCTTGTTTCAGTTGAAGCTTGTCCTGTCTCACCCACCTCAGAAATCTTCTCCTCCTCCCTGCAAGAGCCTTTTACTTGGCCAGAGATTTTTACATACCAGCACCGTCCCTTTGCTCCATGCTCCCTTTACACCAGCCCCCAAGCAGCAAGAACACACTGCTTCCATTTTAGGAGTGTTCATGGGGCAGGGTTTAGGTTTTTTTGTGGTTTTTTTTTTGCTTTTGTTTTTTTCAGAAACGAACCCAGGAGCTGTACTTTGGCTACTTCCCTCAAAAAGTACAGTTCTAAAAAAACTGAGTACATGAAAAAATTCCAACTGCTCTTGCTAACTCATCTGCTTAAAATCACGTTCCCCAGGGTATTCGGAATTTATTTGACTATTTATTAGCAGCTCTGCACAGTGCAGCAATCACACAAAGTAACCTACAAGGTGAGAAGCAACCACACTAGCAGGGCAGCATTATTCGGGTATTGGTTGAGAGAGGCAAGACATTCCAACTTGAGAAATCCACTGTCCTTTCCTCTGTTTGCTTTTTATCTTCCATTACTTGGTTACTTTAGCTCCAAGCTGCGGCTCCAGATATTCCCAGAGGAATTAAGAGAGCCCTCGATATTATAAATACTCTTTTTCATTGTAAACACACCCCAGCACTCAGAGCGAAGTGCTGGCACTCTGACACGGCTCCAAACTGGCTCCGCAAACCACTCTGCTCCTCGCCGCATTCCAGCTGAGCCGCGGCTTCTCTCCCAACCCAGAGCTTTTGTCCAGCGAGACCCAACTGCGGGCAGAAAGGATTTTCCTCTGTGCTTAAAACCTTGTTCCAGCGAGTTAAAAACTGAGGGTTTGGGGCAGCAATCACCTTTAGGAGGACTGAAGCCTCACCGCGAACCGCACAGGCAGATGAAGCACGATCTGCCCACGTCAGAGAAGAGAGTCACCAAAGAAACCAAACCATGGCTTGGACTTTCCCACATCATGGAAGAGTCGATGACTGGAGCAGAGGCCAACCCAGCCTCGGGGACACACCAGCCCTTCGCATGTTAGGGAAGGGCGGGGGAATGGCCAGGAAAGCAGTGATTTAGGCTATATTTACTCAGCTGTCTCCATTCTCTGCTCTCACAGAGAAAGTCACAGGGCCAGTTCCCCAGTGGCTCCAAGAGCTGCTCGGGAAATAAAAGCCGCGCATTAATGGAGAGGAGAGGCAGCCATTCCTCTGCCACTCTGGGCAGGGGTGCCAAAAGGCGCAATGCTGGTGCCACTCCAGCTCTTCGCAGCTCTTGCAGAGCTCATTTTAGACAGTTTTCCCCAGCTTTTATTCCCCATTGAACACACACCCTCAGTTTGGGAGATACGCAACCGCGGGAAGATTCCTCTTCAAGGGGTGAGAAACATCCCCGGCATGAGAAAAGACGCAGGGCACAAACCTCACTGGAAAGAGGTGGGCTGCTCGCCGTCCCAGAGCCAGGGTTTGGGGGCAACTGTGTCTAGAGCCAGCAAAGCTGCAGCCACCCTGCGCCAGACGCCGGCACATCCAGAGGGACAGGCGCATCCCTGGGGCCACCCATGGGCTCTGCTGGGGCA
>VZSZ01010318.1:174-22272 GCA_013398815.1 Ibidorhyncha struthersii
CCCCCCTCCCTTTCTAATATGCCCAAAAAGGAGTGTAAGTGGTGTCTCTTTGTTCTTGGGTTATACAACGTCTGGCTCAGGAGAGACCTGGTTCATGACTGAGGTGCTCAGGACCTTGTTAGTGTAAATAATAATTACAGGGCAGGAATATTCGTCTCGAAAGTCTTCATATGTGCGGGGTTACTAAGTCTTAGCTTTCTTGCAGCTACAGATAATTTCCATAGCGTGGGGAGATGTTTTCTGTGCACCTCTTCAAGATTTGGATCTCTGCTTTATGTTTTTTTTATTCCCCTCCGCTGGAACTGGCTTTGTTATTTCCAGAATTCAGGATTTTTATCTTGGGAAGGACATTGCTGTTCTGTTTTTTATCTCTAATGCGTTAGTCTTGCTGCTGTCCAGACACGGTTTTAGACCACCTTCCCATGTCCTGAACGCCGTGAGAGTATTTTTGGTGTTGTGGTGTCTGTGTGCAGTCGTTATTTTTCAGAGTTTGGTTCGTGACATCATGGCAACTTGTGTTCATCCTTACTTTAGCAGCAGCGTTACCTCGTCTTCTGATTCATCTGCATCACAGTTGCTCATTTTTAAAACCTGTTATATTGAACTTTTAATGCCCAATTTTTGGGGAAATAGATGAGAGAGAAATTGTTCATGTTTTTAATTTAGATTTTCATGCCTGTGGTAAAACTGGGAGCGACAGTTTTTTTTCATCGAGGGGGAAAGAGGAAGTACATGGCGATGGTAACTGTGGAAAGGTCAGGATTATATTAACTGTTTTTTTCAGGGTTTTAATCTTGTCCATCGTGGATAAGTGTTACAGTGTAGTGTTTGTTTAAATAATCTTATATCCTCATGGTTTTCTACATGTGTTTACTGTTTTATAGAGTATCGCAGTTGATTTTTGTTGTATTTTATTGTATCACAGTTGTTTTTCAGAAGTCTCACATCATTTATGTAGAGGCTTTACGATGAACAAGGCATGGGCTCTTCTGCGTGTGCCATAAATACAGTGAGTTGGGGAACCCTCTGCCTCGTCCAGTACGTGTTTTATGCAGTTCTTACAATTTCACGTACCGCAATAGCATCTGCACTTTACACAGTGTGTGGCCTGATGTACATTCACGTTATACAGGTGGAATGAAGCACGGGTCTTGTAAAGCGGCATTTGTTGGCAGCCTCAGTAGAGCCAGTGTTCGTGTGTGTGTAGGCAATATGATTTTTGGTGGGGAGCCGTGAAAGCGCTGCCTTTCTGTTGAATCAAAATCTTTCTGTGGACCCCATTAACTCGCAGCGTTTCACTTTGTACCTGGCTGTGCTGCACGGATGCTTATTTGGAGGTAACTTGGCCTGACCGCGCCCTGTGTAACGAGCATGCGAGTTATCCTGATGCAAGTTTATGTTGTGGATGTGGACCGTGCTGTCCCAACTGTGCTGCCCAGTGTGCTAGAACAAGAAATACCCTCATCCCAGAAGTAAATGAGCCGTCCGGGCAAAAAACAGCTATACCAGCGAGAGTCCTTACTGTGTGCCGTGTCAGGCAGAGATTGCCCTTCTCTATAGCTCCCTCGGGAAAACGTGTGGCATAAACTTGTTCATAGAGGATTAAGCTAGCGTGAGCAAAGGCCACTTTGCTTCTGAGCAAGGTTGGCCACGCAGGGGTTTTATGCACTGTAGTATTACACTTCAGTTAATTGTCTCGACTTTCCTGGACAAAAGCCCCATGGCTGGTCGGCTGCACAGATGTCAACTTTCAGGCTGCAGGTATTTTGGCGTGAGGACTACTTCAAGTGTTGGAATTTCATAATTTTTCTGTCGCTCAGGAGCCTGAATCATCTTTTCTTAGACTTAAACCAGCCAGTTTCACTTCTGGCAAGCTCAGCCTCGAGGATTTCAGCCTCATAAGTGAAAATAAAGAACCACAAATGACTGACTGCAGGAGTGCAGGTTAGGAGCACTGGGGCCGCCTTTATTGTAAATCTCGCTTCTAGGCTACATCATGTCAAACTTCTGCTGCCGTGTCCGTGTCCGTGCTCTGGGAATATTTCCATTACTGCTTCCACCTGCTCTTCATTTACCAACCAAGGGAGATTTCCATGCAGCTTCTCAGTTTCGCGAAGGCTTTGGGAATTATATTTTTTTTTTTTTGCCTTAACCTCCTATGAGCTGGAAAAGTATCCCCTAGGAAGGAAGCAGAGTGCAGTGACTCTGCCGTGCTCCTGTATCCCTTTTTATCAAGAAAATTTTAATATAGACTTTTATACATAAGAACATTGCGTGCTGTCAGTAAGGATCGGCTTGTGTTGATTTTCAATGCAAGAAGTACTGTAAAATTTAGCCTCAGACATTATCTTCCTTACTGCTCTTGCTGAAGTAGATCCCTAGGGAAAAAATATAGTTAATATTTTTGTATTCCTGATTAGCCAGTGCTCGAGTTATTTAATAAAATAATTTAAAATATACCCCTTGGTCTTTTTAAATAACTTACGCTGCACGGTGGGGATCTTACTTTTACTATGTAGTAGTTACAGTAGTAGAAAGATGGAAAATGGTGCTGAGGTGGCACTTGAAGCAGATACTTGTTGTGACTCATGCGGCTCTCTAATGAACTTCATTAGTGCTTTGATACATAGCCATTTGTTAAGCATGCTTGTCTAAAATTAGGACTGGCTACAGCCAATTGTAAATCAAAATTAAGGATAGAGGTTTCCACTTATTCCAGTTTAGTTTTCACACCAGATTCAGAGCTGTGTTACTGGTTATCCTGCTCTTCTGATCTTCGGTAAGGCTCGTGCTGCTGAAAGTCTCACAAACCACTGAAGACCCTCCGTACGAAGGAGTCAAGTGGCATGTAGTCTCTGGCACGATCTCTGGGCACTGGGGTGATGTTTGTCTGTGCTTAAAGGTAATCCGTCCTCTTACTGTTTTGAGTGCAGTTGTTTGTGAGAGGGTCAGTTTAATGGTTTCTCACGTACCCGCTGGTGAATGCAGATACGCGCCCCTGCCCTGATCTCTTTATCATGTGCTTTAATGAGTGAATTTGTGTGTCAGGTTCTGCAAATCCTTCATCGTCTCATTTTGCATGTGAATCTAGACCAAGACCCCCTTTTTTTCCAAGTAGTGCAAACCACAAAATGCCGAGCGTTACTAGCATCTTCTCTTTTTTTTCCACCTGAAACTTCAGCTTCCACCAGAAACTTTCAGCTGCTTTTCAACATAATGGCTGTTCCATTAGCAGTGGAGTGTGGAGAAAGGTTTGGAGGTCCAGAATTGTGCAGATTGCCAGGGCTTTGCACCATGGGTGGCAGGAACCTCTCACCTGTCCAGGCTAAACCTGCACCATCCTGCTTTGGGGAGAATTCGGGTCTGTTCTGTATCCACTGCAGCAATTGCAATGGGGTTCAATATTTGTGGTGTCTTGCTAATTCTGGCCCCGTTGCCTTTGCTTTTTCCCAAAGACTAGTGGGGCTGAACTGGTTGCCGGTCGGACAGTTCTATTGGAAGGGTTGGCTGGAGTCGTTCATCCCCATGCAATGCCACCACTCGCTAGGAAACCTCAGAGCCTGTTATCCTCTTGGGAATAGCACGGTTTATAATTGGGAGCAGACCTTGTGTTCTCACCAGGAGTGTGAGTAAGGGGGGAGCTGGGAGAGGATGGCCAAGTAATCAAGGCTGCACGCCCACTTTGTTTTGGAGATCGCCTGGAGCGTTTAGCTTTATGGCAAGGGCTTCTGTCTGAGACTGGTCTGGTTTTGTTGTGGATGAGTCGCCTGCCAAAATCCCAAGGAGTCCCTTCTATTGACAGATAGGAAATGGGGAGGTGGAAGCTGTATTTGGTGGAGCATGTAGGAGAGTGATAGGCGTCCTGATGCGCATTGACGTTTTGATGTCAATGAAATACTGTGGGTTTTTTCTTCCCATAAGAAGGATATAGCTGTGCAGAGACTCTTGGAACGCTTTGGATGGAAGGTGTGTTCCATCTGAGCATTGGCACTATAGGATTGGGAAGTCCAGCATCTGCTTTTCTTGCTGGTTTTCATCCTTTCTTAGAGACCATACTGCTTTCAGTGGGTAACAGAGCCTATTTTTGTGCTGGAGGATGAAAGCAGGTGTCTCCTCAGTACGGAGCACGGTGAGGTGCATTCTGCTCTCGGTGCTGGGCTCTGAACCTCTGTTTCCTCGCTCGTGTTATTTTTGCTGGGTGTTGATTGCTTTCTGCGTCTGTGAGGCTGTGTGTAAAGCAGATGTGTGAATTATTTTATCTGTTTGCTCTGTGTGCTGTCTGTATTACCTATAAATAATAAATGGATTGCTCAGATGCTGCAGACTGATAGCGACTTGGAGGGTAACTCAACTTTTTCAGTACTGTTGCAAACTTCATCTGACTTCAGATATATAAGCAGAAAAACATGAAAGTGCATTTTCATGTATCAAGCATGCTGCGTGCTTATAATCGGTGTGATCAAGAAATGCAATCCAAAAGCAACTGAGTCCCTCCCACTGTTTATTACATAACCATCTAATTAAAGTAATCAAATGGGGGATGACTTCGAGGCTTGGAAAACTTCCCCATAGTCTGGGTCAAGAATACTTGCAAGACCACACCCCCAAGTCTCCACGCTTTATTTACCTTGCAACATCCTCTATAGAGGAATGGTGTCTAAATTAGTTGTCTTCCCCATAAGCTTATTTTTGGCATCAGCCATTAGAGTCTCCTGCTGCTGCTTCTGCAGCCGCTTTCTTGGGCACAAAGAAAATCCTTTAACTCCTGGTTTCCCGTTTGAAAAAGAAGCGACTTCAAATAGTGCTGCTCCCTTTCCTCCTTAGCTGATTCAAAGCTCTTCTCGTAGTTGCTTTGGGTTTTTTTCAGGTTTATTATTTCTACATCATGAGTATTCATGGCAGTTGGCAGGTAAATCAGTAAATTGGGTCTCTTGTTGGACCAGGAAATGGTGTGATAGCTGTAATACTTAAACCCTCATAATGAGAAGCATATGTAGATGGAGGTGGTGGTGAAGAAATGTGAAAGACATCTAAAGTACAAAATGTAGCAGGAAATAAAAATTCGTGGTCCATTTTCAGTGTACAGTCATGTATTTTCAAATACATGGTCATGCGTTGCAGGAACTCTGAAGACTTTGAATTCCCGTGGGATTTGCACACCATACTGTGCATTCAAAGCAGGAAAAGCCCCACTTGAGCGCTGACTTAAGGTGGGTCAGGACTGGCAAACCACGATGGCTCCATCTTGGATGTTCTCCACGTGCGTGGGAAGTTTGAGATTCTGGTGGAGTAGTACTCCTGTAAGCCATACTGACCTATGCCCCTTCTCAAACTAAGACAGAGGAAATAACTGTGCTTAGTAAGAAGAGTATTAGCAGATGTACTCGCGTGTGTGCGATTGTTATAACCCTGCTCCATCTTCTGACAAGTGCTTTGGGTCTTGAGTGTTGTGTTTTGCCGGTGTGGAAGACAGCTGAGTGCTGAGCAGGACGCTTGGAGAGCGCAGTGGCCTGCTTAACAGGCTCTTTGTCAATACTAGAGAGAAAAATGTTTGAACCGGCATTTAAATCCAGAAAGCAGGTACTTAAGACTTAAATAACTCGCAGACAAATCTCTTTGATCTAGTTGAGCTGTAGATGCACTTTTTTCCAGAAAACACAAATCTTAATCCTGCACAATACGCAGCTGCAAGTGTGACACGCACTGGATTTTCTCGCATAACCTAGTGCTTCGTTTACAGAGGTGACGCTTTCCCTTTTTTGGGGTCTTTGCTCATCAGTTTCCAGTGGTTTTGCTGGGGAGTTTTTCCTCCTCATCTGCACTGTTTTGCAGGGCAGGCAAGCAGACGTGTCCTTGAACCTCAGGAAACGGTTGCGAGGGAACCTGTCCTTTCCTTTTTCCCAGTTCCAGGTGCTAAGGGGAGGAGCTATCCCGTTTTTTACTGGCACTGAACCGAGTCTTGCCATGTTCTGTCACCTCAGATGCCCTAAAGGACACCGCAGGGTAACCCGAGATGCCCGTTTTTGTGAGCCTAGAGGAGAACCCCAGATTCTTCCTCCTGTGAATGCAAATATGGTATCTGACATCAGAGGCTGCCTGCAGACCTGTGAATGCACAACCCTTCTTAAGCAGCTGTAGGGGAAAAAAAAAACCCCAAACTTATGTGAATAAGATCTTGAAAACAAATGCTATTGTAGTGTGTATTTTCCCTACAGGATTTAATTAATTTATTTTTTTTAAGATGGAATGGCCCGGGTTCCTAATCTTTTTGTTTGCTCAGTATGTATTGCAGGATCAGAGGGCAAATTGAAAGGCAAAAGTATTAAACTGCGAAAGGAGAGAGATTTTTGGGTTTGTTTTTTTTTTTTTGTGGTTTGGGACAACTCACCACTGCTTAGTCTGTTGCCTGCGACATTCTGCGCACACAGGTGGAATACCTGTACCCTTCCTCATCCAGCTAAAGTGGCACCACCCCTCCTAAAACCACCTACAGTCATGCTGGTGTAACTCATGCTGGGTTTAGGATCAATCAAACCATATTGAGCATCTCCCTGAAGATCATTAACAGAACCATCAGTGAGGGGTGGGCCAGGCTTGCCGTTCTAGGGTGGAAGTTAGATAATTAAACATGGTTAGGGGCTGTCATCTGCCTTTACCATATGCTAATCCGGTTGAATTAATGTGATGTGAGCACCAAGTCCTTAAGGTGATCCATCTAGCAAGGTTGAAGACAGCGGACCTCGTCCATGCTGGACATTATGGTTAATGTGATACTTCACACCTCCAAGCCTCGATCTAGACGAGGCTGTGGTGTGTCACGTCGCCACCCTCTCCCTCGAATCCCTCAGTAAAACATGCTTCCATTATGTTTTTCTGTGGTAGTCCAGCATAACCACTAATCCTCTCTCTCGATAAAAGAGGATTAAAACTGGGAACATTTGCACCTTAATGCAGCCAGCTAGGGCTGCGCTCTTTTAGGCAGTAATCCTGTTGGGGTGAGGGACTGTGCTGTTGTGCAGTGCCAGGAATGCTGTTGGCGATCAGCAAATAGCAGCTCTCTCGGCAATTGCACTTATTGGGTCAGTAATTCTTAAAAGACCACTTTGCGTGTTAATTAAAAAAGCTGCATCGACTAGAGTTGACTAACTCGCTTCACACTGTTAAAATGACTTCTGGGCTGTGCCCAGAAAGTGAAATAATTTGAAATTGGGATTTCCATGTGGTTCTTCAAATAAAATGAAAGAATGCGTAAGTTGAGAGTGTTACCTTTGAGAATGCCATTTACCATACATTATGTTTCCTAGACTCGTGTCAGAACTACACATCCTGCAAAAAACTTTAGGGAAGAAGGTTCTGCCCTGGGTGTTGCTGGTAAGGGAGAGTCACCTCTGCGTATTGCGTCCCAAATGCTTCACGTGAAACCTGCAGAGCCTGGGGGGAAGCATGGGAATGCTAAATGAGAATTCCACCTCGTGGCTTACGATTTTACGGTGTAGTTTTACTTCCAGTTTTGGATTACACTCGCTGGCTGGCACAGGCTGGGATGCAGTGGTATACCCTTCTTGTGGCTTTCCGAAGGCTGAACGTGGGCTAACCTTCTTCTTGGTGTCTTCATGGGGAGGTCTGATTCCACTGTAGTATTTTTTAAAAAAAAAACAACAAAACACTAAAGTGAATTGCTTAAAATTTGGAAAAAAAAAAAGTGACGTCTAAAATCGTGGAGTCCTTCTGCATGTACTTGCTGTGCTTTCCCTGTGAACTACCGTTGCTCTGGTTGAGGCAAGCAACTGAAGAGAAACTGCTTTGGCAGCCAGTTCAGCCCAGTTCAGCTCCTGGGGTAACTTAAAAGTGGGTTTTCTTTTCCCGGAGAGCTTCACGTTCTCTCTGATGTGCTGCTTCTGCTCCCTGCTGGCCCGGGCAGGAGGGAGATCAGGCGTCTGTTCCAGCTCGCCTTTGTGGAGTGCTGTGGTGAAGTCCTCCCTATGTTCGCCGTTGCCTTCGTGCCGAAGCCCGAGAAGAGTCTTCAAGTAGGAACCACCTCATCCTTGCGTTCAGCCCATAGCTTCCTGCCACCGTTTGGTGCTAAGTACATGAAGTTAAGCTGCAAAAAAGACCCATAGCAAATTGCATTGTATGTTGTGAAATGAATGTTCTATCCCATCACCAAATGGTGGCTTTCAGCAGCAAACAGGAGTTTGTATGCTTAATAAATTTGTGTAAAATCCTGTTTGTTTCTTTTCTAGACTTTCTGTGTGTGAACCTTTTCCTGCAGTGTGATGTGTTTATTCTTTTATGTGAGGTGCTGATAAAAAGAGCACGTTAATAGAAGGGGTTTTGGTTTTGCTTTCTAGAATCAATTTTATTTTAGCTCTTTTTGTGCTGAGACTGGTAGTATAGGGAATTTTTTTTCCCCGTCCTAATTAATAGGATCATTATACTAATATTATGCCACAGGAGGACGCTGTGGAACGAGAGCTGGTCTCTATAGTTCCTCTTAGTGCTTGAGTTACTGCGTCTCTGCTGACTTGCAGCAACTGTCCACGTGTCACTGTGAGCCAGTGTGAAATAAGATGTTCACTTAATCTTGATAGGAGAGGTGTAAACTAGCGTGTCTTATCTTGCCTTTGTGCAGGGTATCAGTTGTTGCTGCTGACATGAGGCAATGTCTCAAGTCCTGGAAAGTCGGTCCCATCTAAAACCTTGCACAGCTTCCCGAGTGACACAAGGTTCACCAGAAAAAAGCCCTTTTTTTTTTTTTTTTTTTTTTATTGGATTGAGGTGTAGGACAGCAAATTCTCTCCATGAGCAAGGGAAGACTTTTTCCACAGCCATGGAAAAACAGGATTTTTTAATTTAAATGTGCATTTTAAATGAATTGTGGTAATAACTAAGATACTAATTGATCTTGTCCCTGAGGAATGGCATTATTTCCTTATCAAACCCGCAGTGGTAATTCCCTCTAGGCACAATTTTATACAAGAATGGTATCAAATTTATCCCAAAGGTGAATTCATTAATGATACTTAACCAGTGAGAGACGCCAATGCAACGTAACAGGTGAGTATCGCAGAAAGAGCTAAATCTCTGCTATTGGGAGTCTGAAACCTCCTGCTAGGGAGGACATGAAACATCCTCCTTTCCTCCCCAGGAAGGAGAGACCAGGAGAAGGTCTGGGTCTTGCTTGTTGGTACGTAGTGCAGCCGAGCGATGGGAGATGGGGGCTTTCCCATGTGCTTTCAGTTGCAAGCTGCACTCATAGAAGCCAGCACAGTTGTAATCGGCTGGTGTAGACCTGCGGCCTTCTCCGATTTCACCTGGAAGTGGTTTCTTAACCAGCATCATCAGGAAACACTGCAAGCGAGCTCTGTGCCCGTGCGAGTCAGGCCTGGCTGGGAGGTGGATGAGATGTAGCTTCCCGGTACCAGCCAGTGTTGGTCCCGGATAGAGGTGGGACACAGCCAGGACAGCCCCAAGCCAAGACTGGCCATCTCTCCTACGTTGGAGGTTGTCCTCTGTCCTCTCCATTCAACTGGAGGTTGGCAGCTCCTCTAACTCAGAAGTATCTCGGGAGCTATCAAAACCAGAGTGTTTCTGGCTATGGTAATCGGAGGGTAGGCACAAGTCTCGCAAGGCTAATGAGGTTCGATGAACACCAGCGACTTCAGTCACGGCTCCTTGTGAAAATCACGGTGTGCGATCTCTTGGTTTGTGTTGCCGTTGTTTCTGAATGAGGTTAGTTCTTCACGGTTAGTATAACCATTGAAATCTGCTGGTTAGAAACCAGCTGTATCAGGATGTATGTACTTGCTTTAAAAAAATGCGCAGGGGGCTTTGTGCCAGAATAGCAAAAAGCAGTACCGGACAATTTCAAAGGTATAATTACATCCAAACAGGATTTGATTTTATTAGTAAATGGCAAATGATTTATTTCTCGCTGGATCAGTTTTCACTTACGAATTATTCCGGGCTGGTTTTGCAGGGAATTTGGAGTTTATCTAGACATACAGCCGGAAGTTTGAAATAGCTTTTTAAATAAAACATTCTTATGTACTAAATGCATAGGAAGTGCTTTTTAATCTGATTGAATGCATGAAGTATGAAACCTATTTAATTGAAAAAACTCCTCCACGTCACGTTGGCCCAGATCATCAAAGGTATTTTAGATTCCTTCCTCTTGCGAGATGACGCCGGTGCCGATGGTTGCTGTGGCAGGCAGGCGGATGAGCTGTTGCAGCTGCAAACGGTTGGTAGTTCTTAAAATAAATGGGGGTGGTGTGGTCCACCTTACCCACTACAGCAGAAACTCTTGGGAACGGGGAAGGTGGTTCGGCAGGGCGCATGGGTGAAGCCCTGTGTGCCACCGCCAGCATCTTTGCGACCTGCGCTGTGAAACTCTGCTCCTGCTTCGCTGTGATGGCCAGAGGATGGGGTTGAGCGCGATGGGGTGATGCTGAACATCATCGCTAGCTCCTCGCAGCATCGTTGGAGAAGCAGCATTTAGCAAGTAAGCACCGTGGCTCCCCTACAAGCTAGGGGAAGGGGAAGCGCAAACTGAGCCGCGAATGGCTAAATCCTGATTTAGAGGCCCATTGTTTAGCAGAGATGCTGGTCTACGCGGCTGAACACCACTGGAGAGCCGCAAGAAGGGGCTTAGCAGGCGGCAACTGATGGCTGCAGCAGCCACCCCGCAGCCCGTGGAGCTGCTGCACGAGAATTAACACACCCGGATCACAGGAGCCCCGTTGATTAACTCTCCGCAATTGCCTCTGAGAACAAAAGTGCCAGTGTGATGTCGGTTGCTTAATGCAAAGCAAACGACTTATTTACAGCGGAGGCTTGAATCCATTAAGGGTATATTAAACTCCAGATGCTTGTCAACTTTACAAAAAGAGTGGAAGAAAGGGAGGAGGTGTTGTACATTTTCTTGAAAAAACTCAGCTTGCCAAGCATGGAGCAGCGTTTCATTGAAGTTAAAATCATGAGGAGGGTGACCAGCTTGAATGATGAGAGAGAATATATTTTTTTCCTCTTTTTACACTGGTCTCGAGACTGCTGTGTGGTGCCAGACAAAGTACTATGTGCTGAGTTCCCGTGTGGTGTAGGGCTGTTGATAAGGAATAGGTACTGACTAAGGTGTGGGGATCAAACAGAAAATTGGCTGCCAAGAAAAAAAAAAAAGATTGTTTCCATTCCTTTGAAACAAATTAGAAAATGAGGCAGAGGGATTATTCTTGAGAGTGTATATGTAGAATTGGCCCCCTCTAAGTCAGTCCTCTAAATTACTTAATTTAAAAACAACAAAGCAAACTTAAGAAAAACCATAAATAAAACCCCAGCAACACCTGATGTCCCCTGTGCCAACCGAGCAACCACAATGTTGACTGGTCTCTTCCCTTCTCCTTTCTGCTTATTTTAGGCTATGCTGAATACAAGGCATGGCTTTGGGGAAAACGCCGCTATTAACCCTCCTCTACAAGAAGAGTGTTTGAAGGCCATGAGGCAGCTTTGTGTTACAGTGGGTCCATCACTAGCTAACAGGCTCGTTTGTACCTTTTTAAACAAGCCATCCATGCTGTGGAGAGCTGGGCCTCTGTGGACACCAGCCTAGACCTCTGCGCCACCTTTGTAGGTGTAGGTGTTGACTCCCCTGATGTTTAGGTGAAAGGAGGATGAGGAGAAGCTTGGTGCTGGCTGCCTTTTTTCAGAGACGTGAGCTGATGTAAGCTTATTGCCCCTTTTTTTCACTGTGGCTTTCCATCACATCTGCTTTGTTCCTGTATCATCTAAATTTAAGATCTTTTCAGCAATTCAAGGCCAATTCTCTGGAGGACACTAGGTGGGTCATGTAATGCAACCTTTCTCCTGAGTCTCATCGCTGGGAAGAGAAGAGGGTCGATGACCTGACCAGCCAGAAACAAGGACAGGGATGATACCCGGAGCTGGAAAGGTTAACGTGTCTATTAAACTATTTGCTGATATTTATCACTTATAAAGTGGATTCTGAAAGAGTATGTGTGTCTGTTAGTCCTTTCTCTTTCCTCCTGTGTAATTTCTAAATCCTTGCTTATATCACCGTAGAAGGCAGAGCTTGAGCTTGGGAAGTCCATCAAATAAGGTTAGTTCCCCTGCGCAGCAGTGCCGTGCAGCTGGCTGGCATGGGATTTCATTCTTCCCAAAACCTTTGGTTAAGAAAGGCTGTGCTATAGCGCGCTGAGCAGGCTGCATACCAGTTGGCTTCTGTTTGCTATGGGTAATTTGCTAATTCTTGCAGATTCGTTATAAAATGTCATACTCATTTTTATGTGGACGCTATTACAGAGTACAGGTGAACTCTTCCCTTACGGTGTTCTACTCATAGTGACTCGCCCTCGATATGACAATACGAAGCCTGGATTCTGACAACCAGGATTATTTGCAAAGAAAATACAGAAGTGTATTTGATGAAGAAGCAAGTTTTGTAAGAAAGACAACCTGCCCTTTTTCACAGTGATTTCTTGGGCCGTATGGCGTTGCCTTACGGAAGAGAGGTTTGCTCATTGAGTGAGCGCTGAAATGCCCAAGCAGAAGGAAGGATCTGGTTGCAAAACTTGAACACGAGAACTTTATATTTGGTGTTTTGAATGTTGACGAGGCAGTTCCCACCCCATTTCAGAATGGTAGAATCATAGAATCACAGCATGGTTTGGGTTGGGAAGGGACCTTTGAAGATCATCTAGTCCACCCCCTGCCCTGGGCAGGGACACCTCCCCCCCCGAGCCCCGTCCAACCTGGCCTTGGACACCTCCAGGGATGGGGCAGCCACAGCTTCTCGGGGCAACCTGGGGCACTGCCTCACCACCCTTGGAGTAAAGAATTTCTTCCTTATGTTTGATTTAAATCTACCCTCTCTTCATTTAAAACCTGTGTCCCTGCGCTCCCCAAGCTCCCTTTCATGCAGTAGCTGCTTGCTTAGGAGAGGTTTAAGCACCTGTGGCAGGAGTGAGCTGTGAACGCGTGGATGAGCCCAGAGCAGGTCTCCATCAAAATATTTGGGGTCACAGCCCTTCTTCAGTCTTCATTCAGATAATCCATATTTTGTATCCTTTTAGAATTATTTAAACTGGCGAAGGAGTGAGACCCAGCAATTCTTTTATTTATTGTTCATCTGGACGGGGTTTCAGATGAATTAGGCATTGTGTTGGATGAGTTAGTAAAAATGGCCGCGTGATTTAACATGCCAGCAGATAAATGCCCATCTCTATGTTAAGACTGTCTCAGAGGGCAGTGTCTTGCGCTTCTACAGCATCTGAAGTAAAAATACTTCAGCGGTCTAAAGGATAAAAATAAGTCCAGGCCCCCTCTGTGTAAGAGAGTTTTTCCAGTCATGCTGCTGTACCTCATCATTTTTTCTGGTGTGGACATTTTATTTTTGGCTCAGTTTAAAGCACCCATGAAGCAACATTAAAGTGAGTGGCCGTGGTAGAAGACAACTTCTACAGTAGGATAACCCACGTGGTTTTGTATTGGTTGAGTTATAGCTATATACATTCACACCACAGATTACACTGAGCAGACAAGGCCTTTGTTCTAATCCATGTGGGTTTGAATTTAATGTAGAATTAATGGTTTTTATGTGCAGTTTCTGTTGTTTTCTGCTGGTTTGAATGGTACGGCTTCTGCTATTTTAGCTTGCTTGTGTGTCTGGTATTCTTCCAGCGATGGTGTCAACAGCCATTGATCATAGTTGACAGTACATCAAAGGAACCTCTGACACAGTCATGAGGCAACTGCACTGTGTGATGAGAGGGACTTTAGCCTCCTATTTTTTAAAGCACTTTAAATGACTTTAAAAATACTTCTGGCTGTCATCCAAGGCTTCTGGGCTAAGCTACAACTACCAGGAAATGTCTTCGCAGGCATCATCATATCATTAGGGGTTTCCTTACACCTGAAGCTGTTCTGGTTTCTGAAGGAAAACAGGAATACACTTTCCTTTTCTGGAGTGCTGAATCTAAAATTAATCACGAACAACTTTCCTTTCATCCCCTGTGCCTGAACCCCTGTTCAAATCCAAGTGCGGACCCTTCGGATGCAGAACAGAGATGCTTTGCTGCTGGGGTAGCAACACTATCAACAGGTTGGTAATCACCAGCAGAAGCTGCCAGTCAGGGTGTTTGCCCGCAAAGCCTGACTTGGATCAGGAATCCTTTGGGAATAATTTGAATATATGAATAACTACCGTAGGTTTCAACACTCAAAGATAAGGCTTCGTGCCTTTCAGCGTATGATTCTGGAGACGTTTGGAAATTTCCTGGGAGGAAAATGGGCAGGTACGGAAATAGCGCAGAAGCTGGAGAAGTAGAAAACCTACATTGAATGAAGCCAGCTCTCAGGTTAAACTAGAATTAGTCCGAATTACCACCTGGAACTTGTGGTGGTGTTGTGTGCACAGCTGGGCAGTTTACTGAAGAGCTCTAGTAGTTTATTGCCTTTTTTCCAGCTTATACCTACTTTTATACAGGCAGGAAAGCTTAAAAGTGAGGAAATCTTAATAGTGCCACCGAGGAAGCAAGTGTGTTTCAGACGTTGCAGCATGTACCTCGGACTCCTTTGGAAGGGAAGCCGTGGAGAGAGGAAAGAGTTTGTAGTAGACTGATGGTTATTAGACTTTGTCTGAATCGAGTGGACTTTAAATAAGCACGAGGATCTTGCTACTGATTATTCCAGTCGTTGCTTGTTGCTAACTGCTTCCAAAAATGCCAAAATTCAAGCAGGCACTGTGCACCAAAGCAGGAAATGTGTGCATAAAAAAAAAATAAATAAAAAAAAATGAAGTGAGCATCTGTTTAAATTTGCATAGTTGCCCATGAGGAGTATTGATGTTGCTTACCCAGCTGTCCACTTGCTGACTCAGAAATGCATAGTTTCAGCCTACTACCAATTTTATTTCTAAAAAAAAGCATTGGTTTTGGTGGCATGAGTTGTAGACTGCTTCTTTATTCAAGCAGGTTTCCTTCCAAAGGAAACAATATTGGAAGCGTCATCGTCTGGCAGTCTTGTCTCCTGATGAGCTAAAAGGTTACTACGCTTTGTCAATTATATTCTAGTCATATTTTTCTGTGGATAAATACATTTTTTATTTTAATGGAAAATACTTAAAGTTGTATCGCTTGATGGAGGAAAAACGGCAATATACCCTTTCAGAAAAGGCACGGTGGCTTGGAAAAGCCTGGTCTGCTGACATATTTCAGTAAGATTTTGCTTGAAATATTTTTTTTTTTTTTCTTTTTTTTAACCAAAGTTTTTCAATCTGCTTCAGTGTACCTCGGCATCTTAGCCTCTTCCTTACTGGTGCTGTTTGAATTGCTGCTATTTTTGGATGATTCTAATATAGCAATCTGAGTTGTAAACAGGGTTGGACAACAGCAACGTCTAACAGCCTTTTAGAGAGGATTGTGAGTTTGAAGGTGATTTGGCTTTAGCTGTAACCTCAGTAGGTTCGTAACAGTCTCACAACAGCACTTCCGCTGTTCCTCTAGTGCATGCCTGGATAGAAAACAGAAGTTTGAAAACATCTGTTTGTGGCCCAGATTAAATTTAGTTTCCCATCCATACCATTGAGGACCTTTTAGGGGATCTCCTAGTGTTTCATGGACAAGAAACGCACTTTCTTGGGGCAGTAATGTTAGCGGGAGTGTAAATATAGGAGATGTGCCTCTTCCCCAGCCTTCCCAGTACACAGGGTGATTCTAATGGCACGATCATCTTAGTATCTGGGCAGCTTCCAGTACTGGACCTGTATCCTGACACTCGTTTCTTTGTTTTAGCCACTAGACCATGCTTCCCTCCATCACACATCAGCCGGCTGCATAATTAAATATGTGACCAAGTCCTTCCTCCCATCTCAGTGGGGAGCACAGGTCACTAGTTTTAACCAGACAGACTCTTCCAAACTGGGACACCCAAACCAGTATCACCCTAACGTTTAGAATCTAGCTGTGCATTAGAGCACTGTTGGTGTCTCATGGATGAAAATCCACTGCCTAAATACATATGGTTACCTTCTGCTTCTATCCCTCGTGAAGATGTCAAAAGTAATGGAGTTAGCTTTGATGCTCCGCAATGAAGTTGGTGTTACGTGTGGAAATTGTTGTCTCTCACAGAAGCTGTTCGTTTTACGTGATTCTTGTTGTTAGAAGTGTGTAGAGCAATGGGGAGAAACTAGACATAGACAGATGTGTAAAATAAAGGGATTCTGTAATCTGGACCCTTTTTTTTTGTGTGTGTTCTATAGCTACAAACTCATGATCTCTAGGTTAGAAGGCAGGTTGCTGTGGCCTCTCTCTCTGGTCAGCGGAGGGAGGCTGGTACATCCCGAGGAGCTTGGCCTCTAAGGTCTGAATTGTCAGTTAGCCAGACAGAGTTGAGCAGGGCGAAAGGCTTTGGAGATTGGTTTTGCCTTTTTCGGAAGTTCAGTAACACTTTGGAAAGATGCACCTGGATTTCTTTGTATTAATAAATGAGAAACCGTGCCAAAGTGGCTAGGTCAGATTTGGTTTCTCAGGAAGACCAAGGCTGTTACTGTGGCTGCAGAAGGAATTAATATGTTTTGCAAATGAATAGTGGAGCTAACTCATCCTAAACCCTAGGATGTGATGGTTGGGAATCTTGATCTGATGAGCAATCAGGTGGCTGTCTGACTGCCCATGGCCATTTCAGGGATAGCACAAAGTTTGCAAAAGTCTCGGCTAGCTGCGCAAGTCCAGATGGGGTGATGGATTGCAACCACCCTCTGTGTGGCTGAAGTAGGGTGAGACCAGCATGGTTTGGTTGTTGCGGTGTATGCAGCGTTGTTCTTATGGTAATGAGTGTTTTGACTGAGGCACTAGAACTGATTGCCCTGGGAAGCTGTGGCTGCCCCATCCCTGGAGGTGTTCAGGGCCAGGTTGGACGGGGCTGGGAGCACCCTGGGCTGGGGGGAGGTGTCCCTGCCCAGGGCAGGGGGGTTGGAACTAGATGATCTTCAAGGTCCCTTCCAACCTAAACCATTCAATGATTCTATGACTTCGTACAGAACAGACTTCTTTAGGTTGTTCCAAGTCTTCTTTCAATATCTTGGTCCTGCTGCTACATCAGAAACTTCATCTTATCCCCTGTTCAACAACGCACGTGCCCCTGGCATTTGAACGAGAAGCTTTCTCTTAATGCTGTCCGGGGAATATTTCCCCTGAATTTGTGATGCAGCTTTTGTTCCCTGTAAAAAGAGATGTGCTTAAGTCAAACATGGAAAGTGGTTTTAGAAAGGGACCTGTTTTGAGGGAAGGACTCTAAAATAATTGCATCCCTATTTTTGGTATCTTCAAGTTGGAACTGCCTTTGGAAGAAGAGCTGTTTCATAAATGTCCATAACATTCAGTTCACTGAGTTGCAGAAGACATTTTGAGGCATGTGGAAACAAGCCTTTAGAAACCAGATGGTGATAGGGAAAAAGAAAAAAAAAATAAAATTAATCTGTCATATTTCAGCTCTTTGGTCAGTAGATGTGAGGTAGAAATAAATGCATCTAACTCCCAGTCACTCCCCAGCCTACCTTTTTGTCTGTTTGTTGTCTGGACTATGGCAACTGCTTCCTTGCTTCTGAGCATCTGCTGCTTAAAACGCTGCTGCAAAAGATACTTCTTCCTCCACAGCTTTGGTCATGCCTTGTCCCTTCATACTCTCTCCTGAGTTCAGACCAAGGCTCTGGTCCTCTCTTTTAACCTCCTTCTGCCTCCCATCTGATCTTCTATTCCTGTTTGCCCATGTATTTGCAGCTTCATCTGAGGTGTCCTCTGTCGTCCGTTTCTTCCATGGAGTATCCCATCTTTGTAATAGTCTCTCTTGCCATATCTCAATTATTTGGTCCTTCTTCGTGGATGACTATCGGTTAGTTTGGTCAAAATAACCCTCTTGACAAAGTGCTTTCTCCTGGGCTGGGTCCCAGTGTTTCATTGATCCCACCATTGATTCCACGGTTTGGTCATCAGGACGTGGTTTTTGTGTTCAATAGAAGTCTGGTGGATATTTTGCCAGGCTCAGTTTTTTTTCATGTTGATTAATTGCAAAGTGTCACATATTTATGGCACAATATGGGTAACAGAAGCCACTGAAAGCTTTTGAAGGGCAAAGCTGCATGTGATGGCATGGCTTGTCTGAGTTCATAGAGCAGTTACCCACCCATGTATCTGAGACCACTCTGTGGTCTGTGTCTGTGCTCCTAGCTCTCTCCTCCTGACAAGGTGAACAGGTTTCCACAAAGAGGGCGTCAATCAAGAGCTTTACATTCAACAGCTATACTTACGGGGTCAGAATTTGCTGAGTATATTTTATTGTTGCCTACAGCTGATCGTCTCTTTCCTTCTGCTGTTTGCCCTGGGGGTTTGGGGGAATCTGTTTTTGAGGGTTGATGTGTTAATTCTTCTAATGTAGTTTGAAAATATCTTAAGGATGTGCTGTTCCTTTTCCACAAAGGTATGCGGAAAGAGACCTGGGAGTCCTGGTGGACAACAGGATGCCCATGAGCCAGCAATGTGCCCTGGTGGCCAAGACGACCAATGGCATCCTGGGGGGCATCAAGAAGAGTGTGGCCAGCAGGTGGAGGGAAGTCATCCTCCCCCTCTGCTCTGCCCTGGGGAGGCCACATCTGGAGTATTGTGTCCAGCTGTGGGCTCCCCGGGTCAAGAAGGACAGGGAACTGCTGGAGAGGGTCCAGCAAAGGGCTACAAAGATGATGAGGGGACTGGAGCATCTTTCTTACGAGGAAAGGCTGAGGGACTTGGGGCTTTTTAGTCTAGAGAAAAGACGACTGAGGGGGATCTTATCAACACTTATCAATACTTCAAGGGAGGGTGCCGGGGGATGGGAACAGTCTCTTTTCAGTGGTGCCCAGTGATAGAACAAGAGGTAACGGGCACAAACTTGACCACAGGAAGTTCCATCTAAACATGAGGAGGAACTTCTTTCCTTTAGGGGTAGCAGAGCAGTGGCACAGGCTGCCCAGAGAGGTGGGGGAGTCTCCCGCTCTGGAGACATTCCAAACCCACCTGGGCGCTGTCCTGTGCGGTCTGCAGTAGGTGACCCTGCTCTGGCAGGGGGGGTTGGACTGGATGATCTCCAGAGGTCCCTTCCAACCCTGACCACTCTGTGATTCTGTATGGTAGACACACACTGAAAATATCTGCATACCTCTTGTCTTGTTCCTTCTGCACAGATTTATGTTCATGGCGTGTGGTCCAGTGCCCTGCTGACTATGTAAGCTGCTACTTTGCTCAGTGGTTTACCACTAGATGCATTAAATAAATATGCTTTATGTAATATTTGTGCTTGGGTTGTAATGATTTTGCCTGCTTCCGGACTCTAAACAAGCAATGCAACAAAAGTGGTCTCCAGAACGCAACTTGCTGCCAGTAAACTTCTATACTGGCATCTTCCTTTGTGTCCTGAGCTATTGAGGTTGGAGGAGAGAGATTGTGTATTGCCGTTGAGCATCTTCCCTGAAAGCTGGGTGTTGAAGTGGCAAAAATAAGTTCGAGCTTTCATCAGGCCTCTTGATATATAGTGGGTGTGGGGCATAAAATCTCAGGGCTACAAGGTCCTTAAAGGCCTTTCCTCCAGCAAAGATGACTGCCTCTGGGTGCCATGCCATGTTGTTTGGAAGTACAGATTTTTCAAAACTCTTAAACTTCAAGTTTCTCTTCTGGCTCCTCGTGTAGTCATTATTTCCCTCTCCTAGAAGACCACTGCCGTCAGGAGAGGTAATTTCTGTTCCCTCTTGGTCACAGCCTGCTCACGTAGCTGGCTCAGAAACCTTTGGCTGTCCTCCCTTACAGCGCATCAACGTCAGTAACACCTTCCTGTGTTTTTTTTTCTTCTCTTCTGACAGTAGCTATTGATGGAAGAACACGGGGTGACCCAAACAGAGCACATGGCCACCATCGAGGCCCATGCAGTGGCCCAGCAGGTGCAGCAGGTCCATGTGGCCACCTACACAGAGCACAGCATGCTGAGTGCAGACGAAGACTCGCCGTCTTCGCCGGAGGACACCTCGTACGATGACTCTGACATCCTCAACTCCACGGCTGCCGATGAGGTCACTGCCCACCTGGCTGCCGCAGGTAAAGTCAGCGGCATGCTCGGTGTCGTTTGCCTAAAGTAGCATTCGTGCAGAGGTTGCGAACAGCGCTTGAGGGTGGTGGGTGATCATCTCACCCCATGGAGTGCTCTGAATGCCTCCTTATGGCCCTGGCTTTAATAGCACTTCTTCGCAAGGTCTGCTGGCTGCTTGAATCTTGCATCGCTTTATCTGGGTGTAATATAGAGGTCCTGGGAATAAGAGACTGGTTTGCGCAATAAAAAAGGTCCCTGGTACATGCTGCCTCAAATAACAGAACTAAAATACTGAATATGTCAAAGAGCAAGTTTATTTGAGGCCCATATAAACAACAGCAAAAATAACCCAGGAGTGCAACGCAACCCTGCTTAGCCAGCGAGCTCACGTGCTGGGTCTCTCCCAAGAAGATGTCACCAAGGGTCCTGGCATATCTGGGCTGGGAAAGTATTTCCGAATCACAAACTTCTTCCAGTGATGCCCCTGCCAAATGTCCTCCAGATTTGCCTTTGTTGTGGCAACTAGGACCGCACTGCCGTTCACTCACTCCCCGCCACCAGGTAGGGTAGGGAGAAGAGAGAGAAAAAGGAAAAAAACCAACTTGTGGATTGACATAAGACAGTTTAATAGAACAGTAGCGCAAAAGAAAAGCATAATAAAAATAACAGTGGTAAAAGAATATACAAAACAAGTGATGCAATACAGTTGCTCACCACCCGATGATCAATTGCCCAGCCCATCCTGAGCAGCAATCACAGATTTCTGCCCCCCACGGCCAACCCCCGTTTATATACCGAACATGATTTCTGTGGTGTGGAATATTCCTTTGGTCAGTTTGTCCTGTCTGTGCTCCCTCTCAGCTTCTATGGGAAGCTGGAAAAGTCTTTGACTTAATTATAAGCATTACTTAGCAACAACTAAAACAATATGTGTTATCAACATTATTCTCATACTAAATCCAAAACACAGCAGCTACTAGGAAGAAAATTAACTCTGTCCCAGCTGAAACCAGGGCGGTCTTGTGGTGGATCTCCTTCACTAGTAGAAAAATGCAGTACTAAATAAGCATTCACAGACTTGCCTGACTCCTTGTCAGACTTTATCTGAGGAATAAAGCTCTTGGTGTGCTTGACCGAACCTGTGAAGTTCCACCATCCCACTGAGCATCCCATGCCCTTTGCCTATTAATTTTCTGACCTCAGCTCCTGCAGGATTTTTTCTTTCCCCCTTCCCTTCTGGCACACAAGCTTTTCAGTCCCAGGTGGTGGTTGGTGGTGGTTGCAGGAGGGTCATCTGGTGGTTCTCACCTGCCTGCGAGCCCTCCCAGTGCAGGGACTGCCCAGTGCCTCTCCAGCCCCTGGCCAGGTGGGCGCCCCGAGCCAGGAGCAGCCCCACTTCCCCGGGGCTTACAGCTGTAGTCGGTGTCATGGGCTGGCACATTCAGAACAAAGCTTGCCCGAGAGCTCAACGTGGCCCTTCCTCACTTCTCCGGAGCAAATGTTTTTTCCAGGCCCCCAAAAGGCAATGTTTTTATTCTTTTTTCACAAGCTCAGGATCATTGGAGCAGTATGCAGCGGTGCTTGCTGCACCCACCGTCGGTAGCGTTCAGGTAGTTTGTTACTGATTAACAAAAACTGGCTCTGTAGTGTCACCCAGAGCTCTGTCCATTACCATGTCCCATCTCCCGGAGCAGCTGCCTGGAGAGAACCTATCACCAGATGCTACTACTGTTATCATCTAGCAGCTTCCACCGATCCAGTGGCTTTGTTAAACACAAAAATATAGTGGTTTAGAATCATAGAATCGTTAAGGTTGGAAGGGACCTTTAAGATCATAAAGTCCAACCATTAACCGAACCTGACAAAACCACTTCTAAACCATATCCCCAAGTACCACATCTGCCCTTTTTTTAAAAACCTCCAGGGACAACGGATCCACCCCCTCCCTGGGCAGCCTATTCCAATGTTGGATAA
>VZSZ01010322.1:0-18138 GCA_013398815.1 Ibidorhyncha struthersii
TCCCTTCCAACCCTGACTATTCTGTGATTCTGTGAGTTAAGGGCAGGTTTTCCAGGCTTCAGCCGAGATCTGTGCCTCTTTCCTGACTAGCTGCTTTCCAGATGTGCTTTCTGCACTGTTCCAGCCATGGTCTTGCCAAAGTACTTTGCTGATTTTCTGTGGTGTAGGTATCCAAGTACTGAAATGAGCTCTCCCTCTTCCTGCAGGTCCCTGTGCAGCTAGTTATTTGCCAGGGACTCTTTGGTTTCATTCCCTGATGAATGCAGTCCCTTGTCCTCACATTGCAATGTGTGCTCTTGTTCCTACATGCAGCAACTTGCATTGGGTTGTACTGAAAAATACACGTTGCTCTATGGACCCCAGCTTCCCGTGCTTTCCAGATTGCTCTGCATCATTTCTGTCTGTCGAGCTTCTTACATTGCACCCAATCAATAGGACATCTGAGCCTCACTTGCTGAGGAATGGAAATCATAGTAAATATTTCGTAGTCTGTGCAAAATGAGTTGGCGATCTCAGTTCAGTTGCTTTTAGGTTTGTATATATTTTATATATATTATATAATATATACAAACAAAAAATATAATATATATTGTATATGTGGTTTGTGTATATTCCCTAAGACCACTCTTAGATTTGGCACCTGTTATTGAGCTTCTTGGCAGGCACTGCAGCAGGACTTGTGGCTGGATCCTCTACCTGCAACCCCCCCCTAGCAAAGCTCCAGCCTCTTCAGCAAGGTGATGCTTCATCCCTCAAAGAAACCCATAACCCAGTGGGCTCCCGGAGGGCAGCTGGGAGCGCAGTACTGCAGCAGGATCAGGACACTTGGGAATGCTGCTACTCATGTGCTGGCTATGTGGGGAATTACACCAGGGGCTTCAAGCACCTTCAACTACCCCCATGGTTAATGCTGTGATTAGATCTAAATGTATTTTATAGATTTACTTGAGGGCTGGGCAAATATCTATTGACATCAACAGGAATCTTTCTATTGACCTTAGTGAGCACTGAATGTATTTCTATACAGCTGTATCTTATTCCAGGTTCATTTTCACAAGGAGGAGCACAATAGTGGAATCAGTACTGTGTTCAGTGTAGTTATGCACCTTTTTTTTTGTAAATAAATGCAGCATCCTCTTCCTTGCACTAGTTTTGGAGAGTTTGAGTCTGTTTTTCCAGGCAGCCCTGTACCCCAAGACATACCACTTTTCCTTTCTGTGTTGTGCTCACAGCAGCGCTTCTAGCTTTCCAACTTCCAGGCAGGGTTAAGCACCCACCTCTACCCAAACCAGCATCCCAGTTTTTCTAAGTGGAGCAATTAGACCATGCAGGTGCATCCATCAGCCTCAGCATTGCCTCCAGCTACCCCTGGATCAGACAGGCTTGGTGGCAATCTGCAATGTCTTTCAGCATGCAGGCATGCTGATTGTAGACATTGATGCAGTCAGAAGTATTCCTCTATGAAATGGATGTTCTGGGAAATGTCTGACAAATGGAAGTTTTTGAATAAAAAAAGTGATGCTTGTGAATGGTCTGCTTGTGAAATGTGCTGGAAAGTAGCCTCATCCATGACACTGGCTATCTGGCAAAAAAAAAAAAAAAAAAAAAAGACAGTGAACTTAGTTTCTATCCTGCTTCAAAAGCACTTTTACTGTCTGATGATCTTTCTTATAAAACTTACTTCCTGTGCAGTAAGATTGTTCAGAAAAACGCTCATGGAGTTTCAGGGAACCTCTGCTGTGTGACGGAGCAGCCACTGAAATATTGCGAGCAACCATACAACAAACTGCTAGAGAAAAAGTGAGCCAAAAGCCAAAGAGGAGATCTCACTCATTGACAAGGAAGATGAGCCAGGGCTTCAGTGAAATCAATGGGAGGCTCTGCAGCTGCTGCAAAGGAAGAATCTCCATTGCTGTAGTGATGGGCAGCAGCGAGGCAGCGGCTGTGTCACTCTGCTCCTGGGAAAGCAGAAGTGACCACATACTGAAATACCCTAGTTAATTCTTGGCTAATGTTAGCTTTGTACCTTCTGCTTTTCTGTTTTTGTTTTTTCTTTTTATTACTTCTAATCTGTGCAAGGACCTTCCTTCTTATCCCATGGCATCTCAGAGCGCTCAGTGAAGGAGAATACTGGAAACATTTTGGGAAATCCAAGAAGATCAGAGCAGCTGTCTCCCTTATCCATATGCTTGCTAATTACTTCACAGAACCACCATAGTTCTGTGGTGGCAAAACCTCCCCTTACATAAATCATGCTGATTCTCCATGGCTATATCCTTATTCATCCATGTGTCCTCCTTTTTTAAATGCAAAATTCAAGAACAGGTACTAAGGGCGCTCAGGATGACTGGTTAAAAGCTTGGCAGGTAGTTCAATTTCATATTTCATTTCCTTTAGAAGGCATAAATCACTTTGCTAATGAGAAGTAATTGATTCCAGTGACTTGATTATTATGATTATTGTTTGTTTTATCTGTTTAGCCTCTTCTCCAGACACTTCAGACACAAGGTCCTGTCTCCAATTGTCCCCCATTAAGAAGGTTGTTGTGGGAAAAAATCCCCTTGCTCCAAATACTCCTTTTTCCTACTCCAGTAGCATGCTTTAGAACTTACATTCATGCCTAAATTCTATTGACTTCAGTGTTTTTTGGAAACTATATTTAGATGAACTGTTTTGAAAGCACTGGCTCCATTAGGAATGCATGCTAGACATTCTCTCCCAGACTTCTTTCAATGTTTCCTTTCTGTACCAATTATGTCCGGATCCAAAGTTAATCTGTGAAATGCAAGAGCAGCTGTATGAAGGCAGACCAAAGGCTCACCTAGTTTTGCACTCTATCTGTGACACTGGCTGGTAGTAGACGCTTAATGGAAGGAGTATAAAAACTGGCATTACACTGGCTCCAGCAAACTCTCCCAGCAAGCTGCAGCTTAACAGCTTACTGAGCTAGAGGTTTTTTTCTATTTTCATGTTTCCTAGACATTTTTGTTCAGCTTACCTTCCATTATTTTCGCACACTGCCTTTGGAGCATGGTCACTTTTCTGGCTTCCCCAACTGTCTGTAGCAGTGAAGCCCACGATTTGCATGAAAAAGTGCTTTGTTTTGGTTTTTAATCTGCCTCATTTTAAGAATGTTCATCAAACACTGCTCTCGTACTGTTAGAAGCAGTAACAATATGTTCACTACCACCATGCACCTCCTGATTTGATGAAAAATCTGACAGAGATCCAGGAGTCATCTCTTTTTCAGGCAGAGAAGTAACTGGCCAGACATAAACTGTAACTTAAGGGAAGGGATTTCTCAAGCCATTTCCCGGTGGTTTCTTACAGTCTGTTCATTCCTCTGCTTGGGAATGAACTGATATTTTTGTGGATTTGGATTATCTCTTTTCTGAGTGGTAATAACTAATGGAGAGACTATGGTAAGGTCAGTTTGGTTTTGTGCTGCTGCTTATTTATCAGCACCTGGTGTTCTGTTTTATTGCCGTGTCCTTCAGTCCTTCTGCAGCTCTTTGTAGACAGCACTTGTTTCTGCTGCTTTAAGCAATTATTTTTCTTTATCCTCAGAAAATTCCTCCTGTATCCCTTTTCCAGATCCTTTATGCTCTGAGAACAACCCATGTCACAGCCCAAACTGCTGTGGGATTCCACTGGGATTCCCTCCACTGTGAAAAATAACAATTTACTCCTACCTGTTCGTTCCTATTTTCTACCAGTTTTAAATTCACTTGAGAACTTTTCTTCTACTCCCAGGAGAGATTAATTTCCTAGGAGTCCCTGGTGAGGGAGCTTTTGAGAAACCAGAGTACATGGTATCAATTAAATTGCCCCTGTTTACATATGCATTGATGCCCACAAAGAATTCCCCAAGCGCCGTGATTCCAGCTACCAAAAGCATGTTTTTTCATCCTAGTTTTCTAATTATCTATAATGCTATTACGTAGCCTCTACTGCTTTGCTTGGTGTTAAACTCAGTGATAAGTAGCTCAATTAATTCCCCTTTGGATTCTTTCTTTCTTTCTTTTTTTTTTAAGTGGCCAATTCCCTTTTTCAGAGGCTGACAGTCCTGGACTTGATGTCTTCATATTCCTGGGTTATCCCTCAACTGCACTGGTATGCACTGGTGATGAGAAAAGGTAACACCTGGATGTGATACTATGCTTTCTACAACAGTGAGGGACAATATTTGGTGTCCCATGAACACTTATGGTATTACCTGTCATTTATGTGGACTATGGAGAACAAGTGCTTGGGACACTTCATAGACTTTCTCTTATCTTGGAATGAGGTGCTGAGGATTAACATTATGCCTATAGCTGCTCAGCGTGTCTGATGCTGCCAAGTAATTTTTGATTTCTAGGGCTACTGACTGGTTTGCTAGAACAGGCAAAGGAAGACTTACAGCCTTAGTCCTTCTCCTTTCCAGCAATGCAGTCAAGCTTATTCCACCATAATCAAACCTGGTTTTGTATGCACAGGTAGCCTCAGGAGGTCATATGCGGCAGAAAGTTGTCTCAGATCCTTCTGGGTCCTGTAACACAGGTGCCTGTTCCTTTCATATCAGTAATGCATTTATATGATTGTACTCTGTGGCCTTGCTTTGCAAAGAAAAAAATAATGGCTCTGTTTAAAAGTTGTGGTTTTTTTCCAACGCAGTGTTAGAAACACTGTTAAGGTTGACAAGCTAGCTCAGTTTCAGAGGAGGTGAGTTCTTCTTAAGTCTGCAAAAAGCAGGCTGGCAGACATTTTTCTTATAAATATTTTCAGCATTTCTTTGAAGCCACATGTTTTGGGGGTTTTCCAGCCCCTCCTCATCTCCACTGTCACTTTTTTTTCCCCGCGGAGGACATCTTATGGTTTCAGGAGAGATACCACCAGGGGCTAGCCCAGCATGGAATTTATGCTACCCTGAACCACTCTATTAGTGTTCTCAGGGCTGGATTCAATTGACAAGAGGCTCTGCAGCCAACCCCTTGGACTGCACATGTGTTTATTTAAATGTCAGTGGCCCACACAAGCTGAATATCTATTAGCTAGAGCATGCATTAAATCCAAAGCACAGCTACAGTTCATATTTATTGTTCAAAGTACAGATCCCTTTATTGTTGTCATTTCAGTACCCTTGTATTTATGGTATTATTCAGTCAGCTCTGAGAAGTTAACTAGCACTTTGCAGTGTTTCTTTACTGCGAGGGTATAATATCCGTCTATAATAAATATATAGGTAAGGGATTTAAGAAACAAAATAAAACAGCAACAACATATTGCATGTGAAAGCTTTACTAAGCAAATAAAACATTCCCCGGCAGAGCTGCAGAAAAAAACCCCAGCAAGATAGTATCATCTGAAGTCAGTTAATGAGCAGTAGATGTGTACTTCCAGTCTATTTTTTTTAACTTTGTCTTTTGTGATTCTCCAGTGTTTCTGTACCCTGATCTCTTTAACACTCCCATGCAGGCTGGAAATAAATTGATAAGGGTTGTAGCAAGGCTTTTTTGGTTAGGGCTGCTGGGAGCTGAGGACTTCAAGGCACCCGGGCTGGGTGTAAGTGCTGCTCTTCTGGTGTTTGGATTTTTTGTGCATGAATGATACTAGAAATGCAGCTACCTGCAGAGCTGTGTTAGCAAACCTGCTCAGCAGCAACAGGACAGAATTGTTTTTGCCAGCAAAGCTTGTAGTGGTCCTGGGAATGAAGTGAGCAGTTGTGGCAAATAGGTATGTTTTTGGCATAATCATCCCCCAAAATATGAAGAGTTAAACCAAGCCTAGAGAAATGAGGATGCTGTATCTCTTCTGAAGGTAGGAGGAAATCAGATAGAAAACACCTTTTGCACTTGATAGCCTCGAAACCTGCCCTATTTCAACTCTAGCATTTGGCTTGGTGAGGAAACATCCATCATTAAAAGATGCTTTCTGCTAAAAGTAAAGCTATTTCAAGCTGATTTTAAATTTCGCTGGCAACATTCACCTGTGATCTTTCTTAGACTGGAGTGATGATAATGCTTGCATTTGATTTGAGAGAATAACAGTTTAATTAAAGGGGGAAAAAAACTTTATATTTGGCTGGCGTTGTTCTGCTGATATGAATGTGAGTTACTCCAAGTGGGATTTTGGGCTCAAGTCCAGAAAAGCAAAAATGCTTCTTTAAAATTAACTGTAAGGCTGCTATTCTGTAACAGGGGGCTGTCCTGCTTGCCCATTAAAACATATGGAAGATGGGATGTATCAGGAGTAGGGATTGTTTTTGCTTGAGGTTGCTGGTTTGAATGTTGTCCAGGCTGGTAGCAATGGAAAGCTGCAAACCTCCGGTGGTTATTCAGTAACCGATTTGAAATAAGTTAGTGGTCTTGTTCCAGTTCCTGGCGGTCAGGTGTGTGCATCACAGAAACCACCACTTCACTTGGCATCCTCACTGAAAGCCAGAGCAGACAGACCAGCGTTTGAATCGACAGAGAAGGGCACTGAACAGCCCTACAATTTTAGGATTAAGTCTTCAAGGCTGCTGTTGAGAAGGGCTGGCAAGACAGTCGGAGGGAGCCTGCCTTGCCCTGTAAGGGGGTGCTGCTCATACGAAAGGAAATCCAAAACCAAAGCCTATCGGCTTTGCATCTTGCATGAGTGCTGCATTCACTACTTGAAAAATTAATGCTGATGGGTAAGTTGCCTTGCAAAAACACGTGTGGTAGAAGAGCTGCAAGTACATATTCTGCTGAAGGTATGCAGCTGTACCTTGTGTGCTGTACAGTTGTGTATCAAAGGCTAAGGATGCCCATGGTTTTAAAGTGGTTTCCAGGTCTGACTGTATCATTTCTGCATGAGGAGAAACCTCAGGGTAGATTTTTGGACTGTGACTTCTGAGGTGGTTTTGCAGACAGTCAGGCCCTTAGTGAACAGAGCTGCCGGTAACTGAGGCACCCCAAACGGATGGATGCTCCTGGTAATTCAGCTTTGAAATACGAAAGAGAGCTTTGGAGAACTTCTTTCGTGATAGCACAGAAGTCCCCCTTTCAAAATCCTCAGTCTTGTGGCGAGATCCATATCGCCATGCATGGGAGAAATGGGTCTGCAGTGATAGAGTAACGTCTGAAGTACACCCATGTACTGGTGTAGGACACAGCTTCTTCCTCTGGTCTGATAATTGCAATTTCTTTAGTTTTGCAACCTGGAAAATTTGTCTTTTGCTTTTGTCGTGTTAAGGGTATCCATTTCCATTTTATTTTTGGCTGTCTGTACAGCACCAGCACCTAGGCCAAAACTCAATGGTAAATCTGTGACAGCGTCTATCAGGAAAAAGAGAATAATGATTATGCCCTGGAGTTTTATCAGCCACAGCTGTTACACTGTTTGCTGGAGAAACTATTCTTTGAAATATATGACCAAAATAAAAAGTCTAGCATCTCTAGTATTGCGGATAATTTAACAAGTAATCTCCCCTGAAACAGTTGCCTGGATTTACCAAAAGAAAGGTGAGAAAAAGTATTCTTGTGCTTTGGTGCTGGAGATAAGTGGTTAGGGTTTGCAGGGTTCAGAATAAAGTATGAAACTAAGCAACGTGCCTCTCCCACTCTTCAGCCAGTCCTCCACTGCCATACTCTTAATTCTTTTATGTCCACTTGCCTTATCCAAAATACGAGTTAGTTCACGAGTGTTGGGTTTGCAATCAGGCAAATTACTGCATGTTCTTTGTTCACTTGACCAGATAAGCAGAAAAAGGAAAAAAAAAAAAGACCCTAACACTTTCTCTCTTCTCCTTGTTTACATAGAAGCACAGCCCAATTTTGGTCCACTATGCTTCCTACTATGTGATCACAGCATCTCGCATCTTTGTGTCTATATATGAGTCAGACCATGTCCTGCCCCTCGTTCCAGTACAAGGCAGAGGCTCTATTTATCACACTCACATTTCTTAGCTAGTCCAGTAGCTTTCCTAGAATTTATCCATATAAGCCTGCTGATGTGTGATGTTTGAAAAGCTTCCATCAGTGTTCATAACCGAGTCTTTAATATACAACAGGCCACCTGCTAACATGATAGGAAGCTCCTGCTAAGGATGAATTAAGATCTGTGTGTCTCGTCTCTTTGGCTGCCAAAGTATCACAGTGTGAACAACCTCAACCAGTTCTACTGGAACGATACGGACATGTCCCATTGTAACATCATCTCTAGAGCCACCTATTGCAAACTCTTCCTTTTCCAAAAACGAAAATATATGGCACTTATTATGCAGTGTAGGTATTATTGATCTATATCTCGATTACTTACATTCCATCTCTGGGTTGGTCTCCATTGCCTTGCAGCTTTTTGAAACAACTCTTCAGTTTTAGTTTCCACTCTATTCCATTCAGTCCTTTCCTTGAATCTAGTCCACGACACCATGGGGTTTCTGTTATCTGGTCTTTTTCAGAATGTGAAGTCTGCCTTTTTTCTTCCTTTTTTTTTTGTGGAAGAAAGCTAGAGAGATTTCCTGTTCTTTTACAGGCCTGATCTTGCCTAGTGAAGTAACTCTCCTTTTTGCCCATGTTTTATAGACACATACACAGACATTTCTAGGGCTGCAGAGGTTTTGAGTCTTCTGACCTCTCATCATAATACATTCTAAATATTATTTTTAACATTAACAGCTCAATACTTGTCTTAGCTTTCTATTACACAACATATCTGCAAATGAGAGTGAATCTAATTCAAAAGTCCCACCCAATTATAGTGCCCAACAGGGTCTGAGTATAACTCTTCAGACTTTTGAGACGTTCCTTTCATGATTTTGATACCATCTTCCGCAAGCCCATTTCACTGTTGCTATCCTGGACACTTGTATTTCTGTTGGCACCTCTTCATCCACTGTGATGCTTTTTAAGTCAGAGAAAGTACTTGTAACTAACAAAAGTTTTTAAGATACAATGCGTAAGGAACAAGCATTAGGAAAAAAAAAAGAGGAGAGAGAAGGATCTGAGCTCTTTCTCTTTTCAGATGCCTCTGTGTATCTGTATGAAGAGCTGAACCAGTGCTGCAGGAATGATCTGCAGATTACATATTTCAGCGCAAGACCTGTAAGTCCACAGAGAGCCTCCAAGTGTGAGCTCCAGAATTTAACTTTCAGAAATTTTCTAGATTATTAATGTGAATGCATTCAGGTATATTCAGCAAGAATGGATCTTGCTCCTTGCTATATTTTATTCTAATGTTCTACTCTGTTTTCTGAGTGCACTCAGTTGACACTTCTGTTCTGAATTGCTCAGTGGCCTGCCTTCACAGCAGGAGGGATGTTATCCTATGCCATCATGACCACAGCCCTTTAGGGAAGTGGAAGCTGACAGGCAGAAGACGGAAGTGAACTTGGATCTTTCATTTTGTGGGTGATCCTCTGGGTCCTACAAGATCATGGCGCAGATTCTCCCAGAAAAACTGCTAAGGCACATGGAAAATAAGGAGCTGATTGGTGACAGCCAACATGGCTTCATTAAGAGCAAATCATGCCTGACAAATTTGGTGGCCTTCTATGATGGGGTTACAGCACTGGTGTACAAGGGAACAGCAACTGATGTAATCTACCTGGACTTGTGCAAAGCATTTGACACCGTCCCACACAACATCCTAGTCTCTAAATTGGAAAGATTTGACAGATAGACAACTTGGTCAATAAGGAATTTGCTGGATGGCTGCACTCAAAGAGTTGCGGTCAACAGCTTGATGTCCAAGGGGCAACCAGTGACTCTCCTCAAGGGTCAGTACTGGGGCCAGTGCTGTTTAACTTCTCTGTTGGTAACATGGATGTTGGGATAGAGTGCACCCTCATGAAGTTTGCTGACAACACCAAGCTGTGTGGAACAGTTGACACGCTGGAGGGGAGGGATGCCATCCAGAGGGACCTTGACAGGCTTGAGTGGTGGGCGTGTGCAAAGCTCATGAAGATCAGTAAGGTCACGTGCAAGGTCCTTCATGCGGGCCGGAACAATCCCAAGCACAAATACAGGCTCAGCGGGGAATGGATTGAGAGCAGCCCTGAGGAAAAGGACTTGAGGGTGCTGATTGACAAGAAGCTCAACATGAGCTGGCAATGTGTGCTCGCAGCCCAGAAAGCCAACGGCACCTTGGGCTGCATCAAAGAAAGTGTGGCCAGCAGGTCAAGGGAGGTGATTCTGCCCCTCTACTCTGCTCTGCTGAGACCCCACCTGGAGTACCTGGAGACCTCCAGCTCTGGAGACCCCAACATGAGAAGGACATGGACCTGTTGGAGCGGGTCCAGAGGAGGGCCACAAAGATGATCAGAGGGCTGAAGCACCTCTCCTATGAAGACAGGCTGAGAGAGTTGGGGTTGTTCAGCCTGGAGAAGAGAAGGCTCCGGGGAGACCTTATAGCAGCCTTCCAGTACCTAAAGGGAGCCTATGGGAAAGATGGGGAGGGATTCTTTATCAGGAACTGTAGTGGTAGGATGAGGGGTAATGGTTCTAAATTGAGACAGGGTAGATTTAGATTAGATATTAGGAAGAAATCCTTTACTCTGAAGGTGGTGAGACACTGGAACAGGTTGCCCAGGGTAGTTGTGGATGCCCCATCCCTGGAATTGTTCAGGGCCGGGCTGGATGGGGCTTTGAGCAACCTGGTCTAGTGGGAAGTGTCCCTGCCCAGGGCAGGGGGGGTGGAACTAGATGATCTTTAAGGTCCTTCCAACTCTAACCATTCTATGATTCTGTAACACTTGAAAACGCTGCAAGCTCTAGGCGTCTCTAAAAAAGTTAAAGTGGCTCTAATTCAGTTTTTGAATGAGAGAGTGAATTGTGGGTCCCAAAGGAATGGCAGAACTTCCCTGAAGGCCTTAGTGACAAGATGTATTTAAGACTTGCTCCTGTGCTCAGCATTCCCCATAGACCAACTACAGGCAGCTGCATCGAGAACATGCTGAATTCAGGCCACTCGCCATGCTGGCCATTACGGATCCCATTCTGCCACGTGCTTTGCCTGTGAACCTATTTGCACACTCTCCCATAGAGTCCTGGGTCTAAGAGCCCTGGGTTCCCTTCCCGGGGCTGTAATTGTTGGCTTCACTTTTTATTTGAGCTTTGTCCCAAAGTAGATTGGATCTGCGAAAGGAAAGGCTCCAAGTACGAGCTCTGCCAGCTGCTACTTGTCTATAAAATCTGAAAGTTGCTTTTCCTTAAAGGCAGTTGCTGCTTCTGAAGCCAGGCATTTTTATTTGCATGAGAAAGCTGTAACCAACTGTAAGATAGCCTATGATCTTATTTTAAAAGAAAAGAATAAAAATAAGTTTAATTTTGTTCTTGCTCTGCCTCAATTTAGCGGATAACCATCCTCTTTTGTGCTCCCCACATTTTTGGAGAGCTGGTTGACACTTATTTAGGTTGGCACAAACTAAATATAACCAAGTGTGTGTGAAAGAGCACGTACTGGGTCACAGCTTCAAAAGCAGCAGAAAGAAGCATTCTGCCTTTCATTGCAGAGCAAGGGAGTTACAGGCAAAATACAGTGATTCTAAGACAGCTCTGTGAAACACACACAACCTGAACAAAAATTAAGTATTCCATTCAACTTGTGAATGCTTGTGAAATTTATTTTTTGCCAGCTTTTACAGTCCACAGCCTTCTCATTCAGTCTTGAATAATAGGTTTGAATTGAGCTGTAAAAGCTTCCGAAGTTTGAAGTCTTTTGACAAGTTAATTTAGCTGTATGGTAAAAAGTTTTTCCCCCAGATAGAATAAAGCCATCATATCATGAATGTAGTAGTCATCCAAGGGAAAGAAAACACCATTAGGATTAGAAATTATGGGCTTTATGGAGATAGTTTGTGGTTTAGTGTAATCTACTATCAATATTTCAGTAGAAAAATATTCTACTTGTCATTCAGCTGGAAGTCAATATCTTCACTTAAAACCAACACCCAGGGGCCAGACTACACATATTTTTTACTGAAAAAGTAACTTGTTGCTTTTTTGTCAATTTGTTTTCTTAGGCTTATTTAGATTTTAATTGTTTTTCACCCTGTATCATGCAGGATGCCTTTTTTTTTTCTGGTTGAAAGAGACAGACTAGAAAAATGAATCAATATTTCCTCTAAGGTTCCCACTGTAGAGACACTCGCTTTTCTCCCAGAAGCTGCCATGGATGAAAACAATTCCCGCCCCCTGCCTTTTTTTTTAATATTAAGAATCGTAAAACAATCACTGGTAAACTAAGTGTATGCAACAATAATTATAGGCTCAACATCACAAAGTTTCCATATTAATTTTAGACTTGTTTCTTTTTAATGTCTAAATGTAAGCCTTAGTGTGCCCCTAAAATTGACTGAACCGAAAAGACAGTTGAGGGGGAAAGGAGATCTCTTTCATAGGCTTAACTCTTCAGTTTAATCAAGAGGGATGATGACACTCGAAGAACCTTGCAACAGTGGTTTGTAATGGCTGCAGAACATTTCTTCTCTATATAATACAGTTGAGAATGTATCAGTTATTGCTAAATAAATAGGGAGTTTATAAAACCCAGCAAAAATTTTTCAAAACAAGTTTTAGCAATGAAACATATTTAAAAAGTATACTGTATTTATGACAAAATGACTGCCATGACAATCCCATGTACCTTCATTATCAGTCTTCATATGTAAACTTTTACAGTAAGTTTTCTACTTTTTCAGCTTATGTCTTCCTTACACTGACTTTTCAAACAGCAGCAATATGACTTTTCCTTACTGCAGCTCAAAGGAAGAGGTTGTCCCTGCTATCCAGGCTGCACAGGACAGCTATTTCCAGATGTAACTCAGGGGCAGAACATACTGGAGCTAACCTACCTGACATCTCTGCAGCAAACACGTGGGTGTAAGTTTCTAGCTGTGTTGCACCAAGCCTCCACCAAACCTCCAGCATGGCAAGTAAGTGCTGCGGGTTGTGTGGATGTCTAATCTACTGTCACTAATTATTGTATTGCATCGTGTTGCAGCGTAGTCTATTCTGTAATTGAAATAACTGAAATAAGTTTGATTTGAGAGACAATACATATAATGGAAGTTTTTTTAAACAGCGTAAATAGGAAGAGGAGAGCAAATTTTACATTGTGACCTTTACTTTGAACTTCACCTGTCTTTTTTTCTTCTTTCAAGAGGGGGCAGGGACTTGAGTTTGTCCAAGACAACAGCAATAACTTGTTTCTTACAGACTGGCTCTTAATGCTTCAGAATTTAAGGTTTGCAGTCCTTGAGCGATGAAGACATGATGAAGTGTTGGGTCTGCAGACAAGCTGGAAAAATAGCTTCTGCAGCCGAATACAGGCTTCTTCAGCCTCAACAGGCACTCCCTTAAGTGGAGGAGAACCACCTTGTTCTCCTTTACAGCTCACGTTAAGCCAGACAGAACCACTCTGCACAGAAGACAGATTTCGCAGCTTAGCAGAAAAGAGAAATCTCTCCCTGCAAGAGTATTGTACAAAGCTACAACGAGTCCAGCTGAAGCACAATTCACCAGGACCTCCCTCCCCAAAAGACAAGGTATGTCAGAGGAAAACACAGGAGGGGGATGATGTAAATTTAACATTCTCTGTTCCATTACAGCTGTGTCTTAAGTCTGGTTAGTTTGCTGGAGCTTTTTTTGATGGCAGAAAGGAGTAAATAAGTATGATGTAGAAAGGATGCAGAACAGATGGGAGTGGGAGACTAAGCAAAGAAGGGTGGCTGGCAGGAGAGAAATATCAAAGGAGACAATGATGGCAACTATCTGATCAGGAGGAAGAAGAGTAAGCAATCACCAGGTAGAAACTTGTGTCTAGGCTTGACCCTCTCTAAAGAAGCAAGTGGCACTGGCACTTGGAGTAGGTTTTCAGTGGCTTTCTTCCTAACTTGATACTCTTTTTCTTGGACATGGAGGTGGTGGGAAAGGCAGGAGTGGAAAGCTGAGGCACCTCATTTTACTTTCACCGGACCCATGTGACTAGAGAGGGAATTTAGGTGGAGTGTTTTGATGGCTGTTTCCTGCTTAAGAACATAAAAAATGGAACCATTCCTGACAAACAAGAAGTAGAGTTCAGCTAAAGATGAGGTGGAGGTAGGCGGGAAGTTCTGTAATTGCATTTTATTTAAGTCTTTATGAATTAGCTCTGCCAATTTATTTTTATTTTTATTTTTTACTTCAAATGGTTTCTGAGTAAATTTTTCAGCTGCAATTACAGTAAAAACAGACTATGCTATTATATAGAGTTGTATTCAAGATATAGGAAGAATACCTTTTTTTTTTGTTAATCTCTGAGCTCTAATTTACATGAAAAATGACAAGGTTTAATTTTCTGTCATTATGCACAGGTTAGCCTAGACTGGATATTAATAGATACACATATTCACACCCACAACCCCTAATACTGCATCAATCAAATTTTGAAGATAAAACACTCCATGGCAACTTTTAGGGCATAATTTTCTTCCCGTTTGCTCTTTTTAAACTATTTCAGCAATGCAATAAGGATTGGAGGCAACTGATGCAGCCAGGCAAGTAGCCTCTGCAGTTTGTAGCCAAGAGAATGGGTCTGCAGTACAACAACCAGCCCTTAGTGTTGAGGGTATGGGGACAGGGGACATCGGTGGGGGACACAGGTAGGGTACCTCTGGGCTCCATTATGTTTAGAAACTGCAATGACCACTTCAGGAAAATGTTGTTTGTAACCGACGTTGGTGACCAAACCATCTCCCAGCTGTACCAGAAATGGGGAGCCACAAGAGAGGGCAGCCAGCCACCTGGCTGCCCACAGGCAGGTCCTGTGCTGACCACCCATCATTAGATCCACTGAGGAACTCGTAGCCTTTGCAAATACTACTTTGTCAGCTACACAGTCAGCATTAGTAAACTTCTAGTCCTAAAGCACTTACACCCATACATCTCTTGACACTTACAAAATAATTTAGAAGATTATTTATACACACATATATACATCCGAGCACACAAACTAGCCCTGAATAAAGATAGCAGAACAACCATACAAGGAAACCTAAAACCTCACCAACCAAAGAACAACAAACGAACAAGCCCACAAGCCAATATAAGCTAAAAATGAAACAAAAAGAGCTTCAGCTTTATGTAGAAGCCATGCTCTTCATGCCAGCAGTGTTCTTAGGTGCATATTACATGGAGAATATTCCAAAACTTCAGATCTTCTACAAGGTCGGCCATGCTTCCTGTGTGCTCAAGCTTAGAATAATCCAAACGTAATGTAAGTGTACAGTAATAAATTAATCCTTTAAAAATAACGTAAGACTGGAAAGCTTAAGTTAATGGGATGCTATCGCTGATGGAACTGTCAGAGTAATTCTGACCTCTGCCAAGACCCGAGTATGTTGTTCACAGCATGTGAAAAAAAGCAAGTGTAGGGGTCAGATCAGTACGGCAAAGATTTTTAGACGGGTGGCCGTTTCAAATGGAAATGGAGTGGCTAAACATCTCAAAAAGAAAAAAAAAAGGAGCAGTGTTTATATACTACCATGTATATGCAAATTTTTAGGGAGGGACAAAGTTGTTAGCAATTCCCTGTCAGGTCCCAGAATTCATGTACATCCAGATGGCTGAACTGCAGGAGTTCCTTTTTCTTTAAGGAAAATCTGGAAGTTTAAAAACAATTTAGCAAGAGCCAATTAATCAAAACCACCAGAAGTGTGCTGGGATGGCTGCCTATGAATTGGAATGTTATGTTTCATATTGTCTTAGTCAAGGATGTTTAGAAACTCCTTGAAAGCTAAGTGGGAAGTCCCATGTATTTAATGGGCTATGAGTAGGGCACAGTGACAGCACTCTAGGACCCTGACTGCTACAAGAGGTGTGAAAGCAGACCACTGTACCCACAGGGCTGGTTACCCTTAACTCCTTTAACTCTGTGCAAGCCAAGGGCTCCACCTATATGAAGCACAAGAACCCTCTGCAAGCTGTACTTGGATGGGAGAATAGAGGTTCGAACACTGTGCAGATGGCCTTCACCTCAGACAGAATGGAACTGATGAGAAAATGGGTCATCTTTCTAGGACCACCATGGTGGTTGCTTACGTTCAAAAAAAAGGTTAACAGCCATCACAAGAAAAGGGAGTAATAAGATTTGATGTCACAGCATTTGAGGCTTAGGCTTTCCTTGGCCATTGGGGGATCCCTTCAGTGAAGCCTGAGATGGTTATCATCTAATGCATCTCAGGCAGTTCCCATCAGAGCATGCCTCAAGAGCATCCCCTGGTTGGGCTTTCTTGCACCAGCTAATACAGATGCTGAAATATTTTGTTTTTCATGATACGCAACGTTTGCAGTGCGACTTCTTAATTTCAGGCATTGTGCTAGTCAAAGGTAAAACAACAAAACACAAGTGAAATGAGAGTCATGCCAGCCATGGGCCTGGCCAATCAAGAAACTGCAAGCATAAAGGACCAGACAGTTCAATAGGGTAATTCTTCAGAAAACAGAAAAATCAATTAAATGTTGAATGATTGCTAGGAAAACATGGGTAGAACTAAGTATGCTTTTTTTACTCTTTGCAATTCAGGCAAAGATTTGCAAAGATTTTTTAAATTATGCTCCCCTCTTTTCATTTTTTGTAGTATCTTGATTCAGCTGTTTGCTATTAAAAGCAGTGTACTCAGCAGCCATTCTTTTATAGACAATACTTGATGGATAAAAGAAAAAACACACTTCAGGAGTGGGATCTTGGACACAGACAAAAAAAGTTTAATATTAAAATACTGTAACTACTATGGCTTGCATTTTCTATTGTATTTCTAGTTAATCCGTCTTCGTTATTATCCCCAGAATAAAAAAATTCCAGTTTTATATATGACAAACTACCTAAGGAAAGACAAAAGAACACACAACTTTTCTTGTTACAAGTGAAAGAATTAGCTTCAAAGGAATGCATCACCTACAGTTTTCTCTATGAGTTCTGTCCTCCACATCAGGTTTCTCACAGCTAAATTAACCTAGATTTGAGTTTTTCCTGCCCCCACGTTTCCACCTCTTAGTGGATACAGATGACACTGTGGAGGAACCTATCGGCAGTGGTGGCTCAAGGACAGATGGGGTAAAAGAGGAGTAGTTGCACTTGCATGGCTTTCTAGAAACAGCTGCCATGCACGGTGCGGAGGTCTCTTCGCTCCATGATGGTCCTTAGACACATGGAGTTTGTTCTCGGCCACGAGGCGCCGGGGTGAGGGCAGAGTAGCCACATGGGAGGGATGGTGCCAAAAAACCGCTCCATGGTAGCCCTGGCTCCCCTCTAGCCGTTCATACAGATAGCCGCGCAGTCACCTTGTGGCGCGGAGGCGAGATGCGGCTGCTGTGCGCAAGCTGGCAACTGAGGGTCCCCGCCTGCCCGGGCCTCCAACGCGGAGGGTGCCCGGCCTGCCCGGGAGCAGCCGGCCTCGGAGACCCAAACCCCACCTCGGGCTCCCATCCCGCCTCCCGAGGCCGGCTGCTCCGGCACAGGCTGGACTTCGCCGCCGCTCCCTACAGGGCTGCGGGCCCAGCGCCGACATGGCGGACACCGGCCTGAGCCCCCCCGCCCTGGACCGCGCCGTCACCTAGGCAATGGGCCGCGCNTCCTGATTGGCCGGGGGGGAAATGGTTGTACCACGTGACTCTCCATCTAAAAATTCCAAGATGGCGGATCCCGTCACGGGCTGAGTCCGTTGGTGGCACGCGCCGCGGTGTCCGCGCCGGGGCCATTGCCGCACAGCTTCCCCGCCTCGCCCGCCGCCACCCAGGTCAGTACGCGGCGCCCCACCGCCTCCCGCCCCGCTGGGCCGCCGCCGCCACGCCCGGCTGGCATCGGTGTGGCCCCTTTAAGGCCCCCCGCTTTCCCGCCTGCCAGCCTTTAATTGCGGCGGGACCTCTCCCGGCCGCAGGGCTCTTCAAGGGATCGGCGTCGCGCGGCTGTTTTGCCGCTCCGCTCCGCTCCGACTGCGAAGCGCGGAGGGTTCCGGAGGGGACAGGTGATGAGCAGCTCCTCACGCCAATAGGATTCACTCGTGCGGCAGTGGCGGGTGGATTTGAGCCGCTCGGCCGCTCCTGTCGCGCGCTGATTGGGCGGCGCGCTCAGCGGGGCGGGGCCGCCGTGTGCCATCACTCGGCATGGGTGTAGAGGAGCGGGGGGCGGGCCGTGGGGGGCGTGACGGGCAGCGCT
>VZSZ01010322.1:18797-45201 GCA_013398815.1 Ibidorhyncha struthersii
GCTTTTTTTTTTGTAACTAGGGGGATAAAAAAAAGGGGTATTTTCCTCAGCATTAGAGCGCTTTTTGGAAGTCCTGAGGTAACGTTGGGCTGCAAGGGAAAATGACAGGTCTGAGCCGAGGTAGGGCTCTGTCCTCCACCGCTGGCTGCGGCTTCTCCCCCCCAAAATACGCATTTTGGAGTGGTGGTGGTGAATAAAGTGCGTGTGCCGCTACGAAATGTAAAGTGTTGGTTTGTGCCACGGTAAATTAACCAAAAAAAGATTATACTGCGTTCGGAGGAGCAGGAGGGAGGTGTTGCTGAGCGGTTGTGTGGGGGTTTTGCTGCAGGAATTTATCAGGAAAGATGCTGTGCAATCCCTCGGCTCCTTAAATGTTATCTTTTTAGTGTTTGTGGCGTCTCGAACGCAGCGTGACATCTTAAGCAAGCAAATGTATTTACATAACAATTCTTTGACATTATTGCTGGGTGCCGCGAACCGTTTAAAGGGAAGTAAACCTGCCATTTATTCAAAACACTTGCGTAACTGTTTTGTGCATGCATTTCATGATAGTGGAAGGTTTGGGGTTTTTTTAGGTTGTCAATAGCCTGCTCTGGAAGATTTGCATAAATTAGGCTTGTCACTGCAAATGCTTGTTTTCTGGCCATAAGAGCATATTTCATGTTACAGGCTTGCCTGATATTCCAGACTAGATTACAGGTCTAAAAATGTTCCTAAGAAGTAGGATCTGTGTTGGAAAGGTGTGGGTGGATCCAGGATGTGAAAATCGCTTGTAAATCTGGGATGGGGTGTGCAACTCAGGGTGGTAGAGAGGTTATTGGAACTCTCTGGTCTTCCCCATTTCTTCTCAACAGGGATATCCAGGCAGCTTTCATGCTTGCTTCCAGCAGCTGTATTCTGTTGTCTTCATAATGCTAATTTGAGACTGAAGAGATGGAGCAAGTATTATTTTGGCCCTCCATGCTACAAGGAATTTCACTGTTGAGTGAATAATCTCCTTGCCAATGCATTTTGATTTACTGGTATTATGTACTGTCAATAAATGGGACTTGTGCTGTATTTGCTGCAGTCAAAGTGCTTTCGGTCGTTGCCAAAAGCTACCTGGAGTTAATTATCTGAATTGGACTTTTTTTCTAATGGCAATGTTTTTAAAAGCTAAGGAGTTGTGAAGTTTATATAATAATCTGATTCTTGGCAAGTTTTTTTTTTTTTTAACATAATCTGTCACAGCAGTGAGTTTTAATTGTTTCTGATGTTTCCACCACCGCTGTATGGAGTTTTCAACCCAAAAGCTGTGATTGTCGCTCCACAGCCTCTCTGAAAGAGTTAAGAAGGCATTGAATTAAGAAAGCTCAGCTGCTTGTATACAAATATACAGCAATTATGAGGCAACAAAGTTATTGCAGAATCCTACTGTAACCATGGCAACATGTTCACTCAATTACATTTGGAAATGTAAAATGCCACCCAGTTAGAAAGAATAAGTTTTAGCGACTGCAGATTTTCTGTATAAAGCGAAATGTGTAAGACATGGCTTTCCAGGATGATATACTTTTCTTCATATTTGGATGACATGCTTTAGTATGTGTGTCTGACAGATTTCCGTTGCTGATGTTAAGCTGTGGCCTTGGTTGTGTGAGCTTAGGGGGGAAAAAAAATTCAAAAATCTTAAAATATTTAAAATTTAACTTTGCCATCCTGTAATTTCTTTTATTTTGCTTCAGGACTTGGCTTTCGAAAGTGGACAGATTAGAAAATGAATGAAATGCATTTTGAAAATTACCTCAAGAATACCAGAGGAATTTGTCATTTAGTTAATGGGGTTGGAGGCAGGAAAGAAAAGCGTATGTATGGCATGAAAGCTCTTATTCCTTTAGGAGGAAATGTTTGCTGAGCAGTCTGCATTTGTGTAGTGAGATCTCCAACAGGCTCTCCTAAAGGAGAAGAAAATTGGCAGGTGTGAGCTACCGAACTTTGTGGTCAGCACCAAGAGAAAGCAGTGAAGAAGTTCTGGAGGATACCAGGTTGGTTCAGGACACCAAGGTGCTGATGTGTGATGCAGATGATTTCCTTTGTGGAAGTTAGTTTGCCTTTTGTTGCTGACTTAGTAGCAAAAAGAATAAAACAGAAAAAGTAATTTCTTGCCACATGTTGATCTTCGTATTGGTCAAGATGCAACTTTCTGCTTTGCTGTACTCATGTTTCTCAGGCAGCATCCCATTAATGCAGAAAAGGGAAAAACAGCAGTGCACTTAAAATTAGGGTTTTTTTAACTAGGAGTGGTGTGCTTACACTTGCAGATTGATGAACTTCTTCAGAAGTTACCTAGTAACAAGAGCTAATAACAGATATTTAGGTGGATCCAGATTGCAGCGGGTTGTCTTGAAGGAATGCTTTTTGCCCAGATCTTCAAGGGCTTGCATTCCAGGGTGCCTGTCAGACCCTTGGAGTATCTGGATTGGAAAAGGTTTGAAGGTCCTATGGACCCATGTTAGATTATGGATGGTTTTGGAAGGAAGCTTTGTCCAACCTGGCAGGTCTTCCTGCTTTCACCATGAGCAGATAGCTTGCCTGCCTTGTGGCTTCCACACACCTCAAAAGCAGCAGCTTGAGCAAGCGTGACTTTCTGCTTCTGTGTGCTTGTTTTTTGCTTTGACTTCTATCAATGGCAGGGGTGGAAGCACAGGAGCTGCCTGTTTGTATACTGCTGAAAAGGTGGAATTGCTCTCAGTCTTCAACCTTAAATCACATATTGAACTGCAAGGGTGGGGAGTAGGACTTGTTGAAAATAAAGGTTAAAATTGAGCAGGAATCCATGGTTTTAGATTAGATAGCCCTCTTAATCTGTCTTTGAAATAGCTTTGTGCTTTCTGGGTAATTGACTTTTTAAAGCCATCTTAAGGTGTATCTGTGATTCAGAAACTTGGTGCCATGCCTGAAACTTGCCCTCTAGGATCATTTGTATGTTGCAAATCTGATGAAGCTACAGACTTTCTATATATAAATGTGCCCAAACACATTTACAACAAAGCGTTGAGACAAAAACTTGCCACCAAATATATAATATGTGATAGGATCAAATATTCTAGGCCAAATTTTTTCATCTTCCACAGCTGAGAATAGGCAAGAGTTTTTAAAATGAATTGCTCACGAATGTGCTTATCAGATAACTTGTGCTGAAAGGAGTTAGTATGTGTCTCTTAAAACTTGCTGCACAGCCTTACCTTAAGGAGGGCAAACTGACAATTTAATGTGGGGTGTTTATGTTCTTGATCAGCTGAATATTGGGCATGCTCCGCTGAAAGACTACTGTCTTCATTTTTGGCACTTTTGGATTGCTTGAAGCATTCCTCGAATGCTTGGATGCCATACCTTTGTAAGGTCACAGTAACTAGTTGTCCTCGTGTTTTCTCAGGGGTAGCATGCATCCATCCGGGTTAAGTGGTGTGTGTGCTGATGTGATGCTCTCTTCAGGCTTTGAAAACCTGAATGCTCACTGTTCAGCTGTGCCAACTTAATCCTGGGGTTAAAACATTTCTTTGGTGTCCTCTTCCAGTTAAAGAAGTGACTGTGTTACACTCCTTGGCATTGTGTGTATTTGTATTTACTGGAAATAAATACTCCTTGGCATTGTATGTGTATGCATATATACATATGTGTGTAATATAAACTTCAAACCCTTGGGACCATATTTTTACTTGTCTTGCGTCTATGGTTGAGTAAACATGGTAATATTACCAGAATAGTTTATTTGCTGAATAGTATCTGTTGCTAGCCTGTTCCAAATGGCAAAGCTAGTCACAAACCACAAAGAAATATTAATTGAACATGTTATTTGAACAGTGATAGTGACATTCATTAAATATTTGCCAAGTGTTCTTGATTCTTCTTGCTGCCTTCTTTGGTGGTGTCATCTTATGCTTCATTGCTCTTCCAGTTTAACTTTAGCTTGTTTCCAGTTATCCTATTGCTTTTCTGTCATTTTTTTCAATCCTGCTACCTAGTCTACAACACCAGCCATTGGGTTTAAATCTTATCAGACTCCTTGCTGGAATCCTTTGAGTTTGTGATTTTGTAAAAGCATGTGTTACTGGACAGAGAAGCTGACAGGGTGTGTCTTGTCACTGAATTCCAAATTGTTTTTCAGTTTTGAGTCCACTTACCTAGTGGATAGCTTCTGTTTTCCATTTACCTTTGCTTCCAGGTTCTCCAGGTCCAAGCATACCAGTGCTTCAAAACAGTGAAAGGAACCTGGTTCTCCTCAGGTTACTTGCTGATCTCGGAAGTCTGGATAGTGTGGGGGGTGAAGCACCTGAAAATATGTGATTTTGCATGTAATTGTGTAAGCTGAGAAACAGCAGAAACACTAAATCTGTCTGCTTTAATAATTAGAAATGTGGCAATATTGATACCTAGTAAAAGGGGTAAATAGTCTTCTAAAAAATTAAAGTAAAAGCGTTGTGTGGTGGTGAGGGAAATGTGTCTTAGCATTCTGATTCGATTTAGATTTGTCTCTTAACATACATTGTGTCTATATTCGAGTCCTTGGATGAGGGAACTCCTCAGACTGCTCTAGTAATTAATGCCACTTGCATGTTGATTGTGTTATGCAGAAAACCAAAGTGGGCTAGGTTTACTTTATCCTGCAGTGGACCATGTTGATAAGGCAGTGTATAACAGATGATTCATGAAGTGATGCTTGTCATTGCCAGGATTTGCTTGAATAGCAAGCAAATTTGGGGCAATGCATCTTCACCGGAAAGACTTGGGCAGTTTAAACTGAAGGAAGGAGAAGAGACAAATATGTGCTGTATTTCTAGCTATCTTAAAGGAGCTGCCTTTTAAAATTTAGAAGTTGTTAGGGGGAGGAAGAAATGGGTAAAATAAGGGAAAATAAGCAGGAAAGCACAGAGAGTTTGCATAACGATGTTGAAAAAGTGAACAATTAGGAAAAGATTGTAAGATCTCTTGGAAAGCTGCTGTGGTTTTCCCTTTGCAAGGATTACAGCTTGGCCTTCCTCTATAAAAATCTGGGCCTTTTTTCATGGCATTCATTACTAGACAGATCTTGATCAACTTCATCTTTTTTTCCTTAATGTTTTCCTATTGGATATTACATCAGAAAATTTTGATTAAAATCTGTTTCAAACTGTCGTCTACTAGTGCAAAGGAATGTGTGTTGACTTGTGATCATGGGCACACTTAGCTGTCTGCCCTCATCAAATGATGGAATCTTTGTTCCTCATACAAGAAGTATTAAAAAAAAAAAAGTTGGAATTTGAAAACTGGATCTTAGTCTAATAAGAAACATTGTTCTAGTTTCGTCAAGATTATGTTTTGTTAAATTATATATATATATTTTTTTTTTTACACTAAGAATTCTCTGAGACAGCCATTTAGTTTGGTTGAGAACCAGAAAGGAGCCAGAGAGTTGTTGGGAGGAGTTGGAGGCTGAAGGCGATGTGTGCAGGTAATGTGGCTTATCCAAGGTCCGAGAAAGGAAGAGCCCCTTTCTTTGGGGCATCGTTCCAGTAGTTTGGATAAATGCATAGGATATGACAAAGTGTTGCTCTGGCAACCTGTTGTCCCCAAGGTGATGATGTCTAGGAAAACATTTAGCAAGTTTTTTAGCTCTCCATGTTGCAGATGTGACTTGCTGAAATGTCAAACTGAAGACCCTGCCTTGGGTACAATCTGGCTGTCATGTCTGGGTTTGCTTTGTTCACTCTTGTTTTCTTTCAGTTTGATCTCCTGTAGACCTTTCCTGGATGTACATATCAGTATGTTTTATAACAAGCAAGTAAGTTGTTGGATGAAAATTGTATTGTAAGGGTTTTGGTTTTTTTCAGTGATAGGATAAAATAATGTATAGGAGATTAACATCTTAGATTGGGTGCTGGCAGCATAGCAATGTATTGTTTTAAATGATCTTTTTAAGCTGGTCACTCTTTCATTCTGGTGATCGCTGACATCCAATTTAACTTAACTTCATTTATCCTTTATGAGTAGTGGAGGATTCTGATATTTCACACATAAGAAATAATTCACTTTATTAATTTTTCTGAAGAACTGGTGCTTTAATAAGGTGTCTTGGTAAGACTTAATTACTGTTAAATTCTGTGAACATTAGCATACTGTGACTTGTTCTATTTAAAATCAAATTTCATTTGTCAAATGCACATGACGACATTAATTTGCTGGTATAATTTGCATTAACTTAAATTTGAGAAATAGCAGTTATGAATAACTGGCCTGTCACTAGTACTAGTGTGCAAGATTTTGCAGGGTGTTGTACTTGCCTGAGCTGGTGCTGCTTAGTCCTCTCTTGTGTTTGTGCATGAGGACACTGGTAGGAAGGTGTAGAATCACAGCAGCGTCTGCACTAATGTCTTTGAGTGTTTCATGTTGAATAAGCAGTTATTCAAATTTGCTCTTCAGGATTCAAATTAGATGAGCATATTATGCTGTTCCCCTTTCCCCTAGTGTTTTCCAAGTTGTCTTCCCATTTGAGTTTTCATTTCACTTCCACCTGTAGCTTTCACAATGTTATTTCTAGTCAGTTAACATACTTCTACTGTGTTGCATTTTCCTAATATACTAAAATACCTTACGCTGCATTTTCTCAGTAGAAAAACATTCAAGTTAGTTCTGGTGTTGTTGTTGACAAAACTTTCCACCTTGTGTGCATCGCTCCAAGAAAAGGATCAAAAAATGTAAGCCTGAAACAATGAATTAATTTTGTTGTATGCTGTTCCCAACAAGTATTCAGAAAGGGAGTGTTGTTCAAAGTATTAGGAAAGTTACATTTTTTCCCCATGGGAGTTACACTTACCTAGTGTAACTAGGTAAAAACCTAGTTTTTGTTAGTGTTTGTTCTGGATTCTGTTAAAATCCTGAATGTGGGTAATTCTTGCAGTGAGGAAAAAAAAAAGTGGCCTGCTTTCTTGCTGCTGGTTCATAGGAAATGTAGAGCGGCGAGATCTGCTTTTGTGCTCAAATAATGTGCACAAAAGTGTTTATTGAATAAAAGTTGTGTTATTAACACCTTTTAAAAATAAGGATTCTGAAAAATGGAGTAGTCTGAGTTTTAACCTTGAAAGCTTGGTAGCTCAAGGCAGTGAGAAGGGAAGGGTCTCTACTCTGAAAACATAGTGGCAGTGGGACAGGTATTTCTGAATGTTGGTTAATTTGGAAGGAGGTGGGATGAGATGGAAGATGGGCTATTGGCCTTGACTTTGAATGCAGTGGCTCAAACTACAAACAAGTAAGGATGTAAAGATTATTTGATTCCCAAGGACCAGCAGAAAGGGAAAACCTGTGGTGTAGACTGTCAGGCAAGAAGGGTCCTAGAAGGAGAATCCATGAGTAAAACTGAGCTTTCCTGCAGGCTGGATTGTATTTCGGAGCACTGCATAGGTGGAACTCATTTCTTCAAACGAAAAAAAGAATTGCTTCTCCAGCCAGCATGGACTTTTTAAAAAAAAAAAAAAAAAAATTCCTGTACCTAGGGCTTTGGCTGNTGAGTCGTGGTGTGAAGAAGGTAGCAGGACTCTGACACAGAGGTTGGCCTCTTGCAGAACAGCAGGATGTACACCCTGCTGGGAAGCCTGGCTCATTTCTTTAGACCATTTGGGGGAAGAGGGAGCAAAGGCATCTTTCTGGAATATCTCAGAAGGTACTGAGTCATGTTTCTTATGGAGGTCTTGTTGGAGGGGATGAATGATGGCACCTTTTATAAAACTGGAGAGGGCAAAAAAAGCTGCCTTCTGCTACCTTCCCGAGGAGATGATGCAGTCTGAGTGTGGTTTGTGCTGCTGTAGCACCTTCAGTAGCAGTGAAAGAAATGTCTCTGTACGATGCACAGCCCTTTTTGCTACATGTGCAAAGCAGAAAGCCTGGTATGTTGCTGCTGTTAGTCAACCAACCCCTGGATTTCTGTAAACCTCACCTCTGCTGTAGGTGGTGATTACTGTCAGAAATTAACTGAAGTTCTCCAAGTTTAGTTCTGTTGCTGCTGCTCTAATTCAGCAGCAGTGTGATAAAGCAAGGCCCAGATGTGTTTGGTAGTGAGTATGCTCAAAACTGTGTGTCTTGTCTTCATTCTGTGATGAAGTGGAAAGGAGAGCAAGATAAAGAGGCTGCATGCGATCAGTATGTTTGAATCTAATGTTAGATAACCTGCTGAGTAACCAACCCTTCCAGTGGACTGGAACAGAAATTGGCTACCCTGATCTACATTTGCGTTTCAGTTTTTCCTCACCTACTTGATGTAAACGAGCCTCCTAAAATAAATTATTTTCTGTGTGGATTCTTTTGTGCACTTCTACCCAAGACGGATATCCTGTTTGAATCTAATGGTGACGAGTTGGGAGAAAATTTTACTTATTTATTTCCCCTGACTCTTACCTGCTGTCAGATCCTGGTGGAGGCTGAAGGATGCATTTGAGTGAAGACTGCCTCTCACAGGATTTTTAGCCTGGAAGCATGATCAAAGGAGGAGGGAGAGGACTAGAAGTGAACAGCAGGGTACTTACTCTGATTACATGTGGTAGGTATTGAATGCTTTGTTGGGTGCTGTACTCACCTAGCTTTCTATTGGGCTTTTCTTCATCCCTGTACAGGAGTCGTTGCTGTGCACTGCACTGAAGACAGGCTACTGCCTCATATGCTCCCTGTGCCTTAAACGGAGCATTTGCTGATGGGCTTAATCATAACTGTGAGTGAAATCCTAGCATTAGGAAAAAAGCTTCTTGCTTGACGCTCCACAAAAACTACAAACGTGTGACAGAGAACAGTAACCTGAGTTTTTACATCATAAATTATGAAACCTAGCATAATGCAGAAGAGCTAGATACTAGACAAAAAGGCTTGTGTTGATATATGTATTGATGTAGTTTCAGGCCAAAGTGTGACTCCGTTACTGGCTACAGTATACCTTGAAGAAGGTGGACTTGTAAGTTGAAAGTGTTCATGAGCACATACTGTGAATTGTTGAAAACAGAAGAGACTTTCACTGTGCAATTTTATGAGCAATCCACGCTGGTTTTGGGTGGGTTTACACAGATTACATGGTCTTGTTCACCTCTGTGGCTGTATGTGGGTACCCTTTGCTGATGTTTCCTGTACTGGGTTATGCTTTGTAAACAGAAATAGGTGGTGGTGGTACCAGATGAATCTGATTCTTGTGTCTCGTTCATGGCACTATGAGTGTAAAGATAGCTGGTGTTCTGATTGTGGTGGGGGGCAGGATCAAATCCTTCTCAGTGCAGAAAACTTGCATGCACATCAGAACACAAAGCATGATCCATTATTTTGACGGAGAGGTGAATGGTATGAATCCCTTTTGGGCAACATTGGGCTGATCTTTGTGAACTGGCTGGTAACCTGGGTGGTGGTGGTGTGGGCAGATAGGAGAGCACTGCAGTGAGTGCCTGGGGATTGTCGGTGGTTTTGGATGGCAGACATGTAGCTAGTACCAATTTTCTGTGACCATCAGACTATAGTGTCCTTATGTCAATTATTGACAATATTAGAAATTTCAGCTGAATTCAGTTTGGTGCTGAAAGTGTGCTGCTTCTAGTGCTTTTCTATAAAAATGCTGGACTAAAAATAAACTGACATACGGGGATGCTGAAAGCAGGGGAGCAAATGAAGATCTTGTGTACAGAACATAAGGCAGAGCATTTACTGACTGCAGAGATGGTATCACAGAGTAATGCTGACCGTGGCGTGAGTGAGGTCAAAGCAGGAAAGTTTTGCACAAGTTAATAATTCCATTGTAAGAGGAGGAGGAAGTCAGAAAACTGAGCCTCTGAGACAGACATCGACCTCTTCTGTAAGCCTACTGGCGGCTGGACTACGACATTTCAAAGGGTTTGTGCCATAAAAGCTGAAATAGCAGTTGGGTGATGAATATTACACTCCAGATATGAAATTCTGTAGTGTAACAGCTAAATTGGGCTGTTATTGTGCAGGTCCTGTCAGAAATTGGAGTCAGGACTGGATAGACAGTACAAAAGAAGTATTACATTCATGTTTAATTAGGTATTTACCTCATTTAAAATGGCAGAAAACCCAAGCAACTTGAGACACAGCCATCTAATGCTAGAAATGAGAGCATCATCTTTGCATGGGGCTTGTCACCCCTCCTTGTGAGAAGGATATCCAGTTATTGTATACTTTCAATTCCTAGATCTTCCCAAGTGCCATTATGAATGACATTCCCCACATTCTTTCCTTTGCTGGAAGGAGCTGATCAAGCTGGAAGGTTGGGAGGCACACTGGAAGCTGAGAGGTAGCCTGACGAACTAGAGCCTGAGCTTTCTCTTCTCTCTTCCAAGGGTATTCTCAGTGTGGTACCCCCCAGTGCAAGGAATTTGGTATGAGCATCTGATCCTCCTTGCTGCCTTTTTGCCCCAGTAAGAAAAATCTTCAGTGTCTGCATTCACTAGAGCAACTTTAAAAAGGAGCAAGTTAGGCTATATTTAAATAAAATAATAATAAAAAGCAGCATATTCTTGGCAATAATTTAGACTTTTGCTGTAAACTGTCTACATTCCCCAGGGGATGAAGTCTCTTTTTGTGAAAATCTGTTCTGGATTCAGTATATTTGACAATTTCTCTGTACGAGTATCTTCATTTTTTTGTTTTGGTGGTGTAAATGAGCAGACTAATGTGTGTGCTTCTAAGTACTCAGATTGAGTTTTTTTTTTATTAGATAATCAAAATAACCTCTTAAGTATACTGGGGACTGATGAGGCTTGCATTCCTAGTATTGCAACACAAGGTGTTCTCTATTCTAGACTGTAAATATTTATCTCTTGTCAAAGCAGAGCAGTTACTATTGGGAACTGATCTGGCATGCAAAAAGGTCTTCCTTAAGGAATTTGTTTCCTTTTATTTACAGTGTTATCGTATATTTAAATTCCAGGGCCTCAGTGTATAGCTCTGGGACTTGTTCTTAACACTGGCAATGAAAATTTAAACTATCACAGCCTCTGAATTTGGATAACTGAATTCTGAGCATATGCTTTAGCCAACCAACAAGTGTGGATGTGAAATTCAAGCAAACAAAGGAAAAGGTACTAATGTTTTCCTGCAGCTGCAGGAGGACTATGAAATGAGAGACTGCAAGCCATGTCACCGGGTGCTTTCTGGGAAGTTGGGACGTAGCTTGCAGTGATTGTTTGGGGTGTCTGTGATGGAAAGAGCATGTATTGAGCACAGGTGTTTCACAGTCAGGCATTTTGCAATTGCTTGTCTCTTCCCCTCATCTTTGTGGGGCTCTTCTCTCCTAGAGCAGGCCCTCATGAAACCTTTCTGTGTTTCCATTTGGCCTCCCTGCCAGCAAAAATGCTTTGTCATAACCTTTCTTCAGGAGCTTCAGTTTTGCTGAGTGATCTCTTGTTAAATAGCTATCTCTTATGTTTACCACAGGTATGGAGAGATCTAGAGATGGTAAGTAGTAATATCTGAACCCTCACTGCTGGCTACATGTCCTGCTTTTGCAGAGTTGTCGGTTGCTTTAATCTCTCTGCAGTGGCTTACGTTTCTGGGTAAATTGTTTCTGGGTAAATTGTTTCTGTTGTATTGTGCCCTATGTGGGAAGCTTATTCAGCCTGGAAAGGTCTGTTTTTTTTTTTTTTTTTTTTTTTTTTTTTTTTTTTTTTACATCTTCCTAGCTTTTGTACATACTTATTTTTTTGATACTGGCAATTGCTGAAATTCTCTGTGCTTGTTAGGTAGCTGACTTCCCTGTGTACTTCATCTCGGAAGAGAAGCCAAGAGCTGTCAAGCAGGTGTCCTAGTTGGAGTGCTTTTTTTCAAATGGGCAGGTTGAATGAAATAAGTTACTGAAGCTGAGTTCAGTCCCTGCCAGTTCAGTCCCTGCCATAGTAGGGAAGAGCTGCTTTTGCTCTTGCTTATAAGTGTGCAAAATGCATGTCTCAGGCTATATCCAACACTGGCCTTTGAGCTTGTCTTTCTGATTCAGAGGTAGTAGGCAGATAAAATGAAGTGAAAATAAAAAGAAATGTTTTCTTTGGCTCTGGTGTTTTCATAGGTTTATATTTATTTCACATACATATATTTCATATAAATGTATATAAATAGATCATATATATTTTGGATTTTCATGTAAATATATACATTTCTGCTTGGTGTGTCTCCCTCTCAAAACTTCAAGGACAACACATGGATGTCCAAGTACTGCCTTTTTGAAACAGCTCTTAGAGTCTATCATCTGCTATCAAGTCACGTAAACTTCAGTTCTTGCTCTGTAATATCTGTCTTCAGGGATGCATGGTCAATACAGCCTTTATTTTCTTCTCTCTGAAATCTGGTGTGAAATTTGCTGTTTGTGGCTTCTCGGAAACAAGCTCTTTCCTGGTTTGTGGAAGGGTTTGTAACTGGTAATTGATGCAGCTTTGTCAGGGTGGTGGTTTGCAGCTTTATGTAGAGTCTTTTTTAATAGCACTTCCAAAGTAGAGTGCTAAAAAGTAAACACCCAAAGGTATTCATAAATACCGTGGTATTCAAAGTTAACCCATTTTTTGAGTAGAAACCTTTGTTCAGTATTTCCTCGAATGAGAAGTAAAGCTGTCTTGGTCAAAGGGAATTGTTTGTATAGTTCTGTACTGGACTTGTCTCACTTTAATGCAATATATTTTTAGCATAAGTTAAGTTGTTTTTGAATGTTACTGGCTTCTTGCACTCTTTGTAGAAATGGCTGCCTATTTGTGTATTTACTGGCTTCTGTGCAACTAGATATGTCAGCAGCCTCTGCTCCTTTTCACTTGATCTTATCTCCCCATTCTATTTCAGGAAAAAATTCTTACAGTCTCATTCCCCCTGCCCCAGCCTTGGAGTGTGCTTTGCATGCAGAGTGTTTTGAGATAACAAGGAGTCACCTTTGCTTTGCAGCAGCTGTGTACTGTTGCTAGAATTTAAAACCGGTGCTGAAATGTAAATTTTCAGAAACAACTAAAATCCAAAGGAGTTACTTGTCTTTTTGTAGGGCAATGTAGCTAGCTTTGCATTTTCCGTGACTTCCCACTGAAAGGGACCACAGTGTTAGCTTGTGGTGGTTGCTAGTGTTGACTATCAGGCCATTTTTTTTTTTCCTCTGGCATAATATAATTTATTAATTGTTACGTTAATGGTAACACGAGGTACATCCAGATTAAAATTTAAAAACAAGAAAACCAAAGATTTTGAAAGTATCTTGTATTCCTTCCTGTTCATTTATTTTAGAGCATTGGACGTAGCAGGTGATAAAGTGAAAGGAGATTCTGTACAGCAGAGCTTTGGTGGCTAATGGCAGCTCATCTTGAAAGCCAAACAATTCCTCCTTTTGTGGTAGCTGAAACTGTTAGTGTGAAAGTTTAAGTAAGATATTTAGGAGCATGCAAAGGTGCAAAAACCCAAATCCCAGGAGTCAGAATTAAAGACCCTGAAGTTTGGGCTGTAGTGCTTTAATAATTGAGAGAGAAGGCTGAAGAGGGACAAAACCATGTTTAAATTACTTTGCTTGATGTCTGCCCTGACAGAGGAATGTTTTACAGGGAAGAATATTGTGTATATTCTATTTAGTATGTAAAGCCATGAACAGCTGTATAAATTTTAATCTAGACCATAGAAACTTAACAGAATTTGAATCCTTGCATATCTACACTAGGGGTACTGAGTTGAAGTCTATCTTTTCAACTGGCAACTGACAGTGTTTTAAAATCTACCTAAAAAATTCCCCATGGCAGACATGGTACCAGTCCTTGAAATATGTCCTAGTTTTTGTGGCTTTACAATCCAGTTTTTGTATTTCAAGAAATTGTTCCAATTTGTCTTGCTGTGTTTGTGTTGTGCAAATAGATAAAATGGGCTATATAAAATGTGGTCTAAATCATAAGGTAAATGGAGCTCTTACTTCACCCTGAGTTAAATAATGGCCCTGGTGTTGGAAGCAACACCTGGTAAGTGAACTCTCAAAAGTTTCATGGCCTCTTTCTCTCTAAAGGTAACCTGCAAGTACTACTTTAAAGGGTTTTGTCCTTTTTTGCTTAGACAGTGTTATAAAACAAACCAAGCCCAACCCCCTTGAAGTACGAGTAATGTCTTCTTCCTTCCTTGCTTTTCTTGCTTGTCAGCTGCAAGTGTGAAATATTTCACCAAAGAGTCTAGTTTTTATTAAAGCATGATGTTGGTCATTAAAAATTTAACCCTACTTACAGTATTTCAACATAGAAATTTACATTTTTCTGGTGATTGAGTTAATTGTCTATCCTGGCCATGTTTGTGGCTCAGGAGTGTGACTTGTAACCTAAAAATGGAAAAAGTGGAAAACCTGGAACCCCTGGGAATATAAAGGCATACATTTGCTTTAGCTTCCCGTGGGGATTGCTGCCCTTTGGTTACCAGCAGACTTGTGCTTGAAGTCCCAGCAGTTTTGGCAGATAAGCCAAAGGCATGCCCAGGACTGCCCTGCATCCTGAGGGGTGATCCCTTTTGCTTCAGGCATGACCCATGAGCAGCAGGATGGTCCCTGGGGAGCTGGCTGTGCTGCCCGCCGTGCATTCCCTGCCTGATAAACCTCATCCTGAAAGCAGTGTGCTTTAGCAAAGGTGGTTCTCTGGATTTTCTGAAAGGGAAGAAAATCACTGCTAACTAGCATGTCACATATCATTTAAAGAAAAAGATTCTAGCTACTGTTTAAAGTTTTTTATGTGGCAAAAATAACTGTTGACTGAGCTTTTAATACTCTATCAGTTATCTGAATTTCAGTGTTTGCCATCTCTGTCATGCTTTTACAGGTGTAGTGAGCATCACTTTTCATATTGTCATAATGAAAGGAGAAAAGATCGTCGCCTCCCCCCCCCCCCAAAAAAAAAGTTACATTGCACTTCAAAGGCGAAGTAGTACTGTGTTTGGGTTTTTTTCCTGTTCAGTGCAGCATCCTTTATGCACATATGTAAATTTCAGGTTTAAGTGATGCCCTGGCTAAGATCCTTTGAGTAAGAAGATATGCAAATACATAATGCACTATACTTATACACTGTAACGCATTTTTATTGACTGTAGGAAAACAGGTACATTAGAAAAAGAAATGGAAGAGTGACACCACAAGTCCATTAGGACTGGGCTCTGAATTACTGCATTGCTGTGAGAAGTGCAGTATTTTGGTAACAGTATTAGCATTCAGTGTAAGAAAGAAGCAATAAAACATACAAAAATGTAAACTTTGGATCCCACGATACTAGCTTTTGTGGGTGAGGGCGTGCCATTGTCTGAGCCCTGCAATAGCCAGATCTGAGGGTGCTTGCACGAGGTCTGCATGCTTTCCTGCAGTGTTATTTTGGCAAGCGTAGCCCTGTTTATGTGGGGCAGACTTATGGGAGGTGGAGTTTAGGAGCGAAAGGGGATGTGTGTATGGAGGGCGGTAGCTGGTGGTCCGTTCCTGCCAGTGGCGTAATACAGCTGCATTATAGGTGTTGTTTTGTAGGGAGTGTGTGTCACTCTCGGTTTAGAAAATGGCATTGGATTGTTCTCAAACAAAATAGCTTTTTGAAGGTTGACAATGACTGTTTAAGCCACTTAACTGGGGCATGGAAAAATGTAATAAAGAACAGAGCTAAGTGGTTCTTCCCAGACAGTGTGGCTGGACGAGGCCTGGTGAGCAGGCTCGAGTGCATAGAAGGACAGTTCTGTCTGGAAGGGAGGTGAGCTTGTGTGCTGGGTGTGGGGAGAGGGAGGTGGTGAAACAGGACTGAGATCTTCAGGGGGTGAGCCAGTCCAGCCTCTGAAGCAGTGAGAGAGTCTATGGGGAAGTCTGCATCATGCTGTATGGATCTTAACTGATTTTAATCTGATTTAGCATGATAACACTTGTTTTTTTTCTTTTTTCCTGTGCCAAAAAAATTTGGGTGTCTGTGTTGCAGATTAAAATGCATGAACTGTTTTAATATCTCTCTTTGTGTCACTATTTTGCAGCAAACAGCAGAGGGCTAAATGTCCACTTGAAAATGATGTATCTTGTTTGTGGAGACATTGAAGCGTGTTTCTTTCCAAGAGCATGACAAAGGTCAGAACTGAAAAAGCATGGTGGTAGTAGGTAGGAATAGCAGTGCAGTTAACATGGTGCAGTGAGCATGAATTATGTGAGAACATGCATAATTAAGTTGCTGGTTAAACTTAATGCTGGTTAAAACTATCATTGCAATGTAGTCAGTTCCAAAAGAAACTTGGGGAAATATTTTACTAGACAAAAGAATTTAACGAGTTATGTGACAGAGTTGTTTTAGTGTTCAAACTAAATTATTTTGTCATGGTATAGCATTCAAATAAAAAAAGAAAAAGAGCTAGACTAATCTTAAACAATGTTTGTTCTTTAAAAAAAAGTCAATATTCTTTTTTCAAGTTAATGAAGTAATTAACAATGATTGATGACACATGTACTCAGCTATTTTATGCTGGTAGACCAGATGGGTTAGGCACAGCTAGTGACCAGTAATTTTGATTCTTTGTCAGAAGGAACAAGAAGTTCAGATGTGGGCTGTAACAGCTGAAGTACATGAATAGAAAAGGTAGATGTTTGGACTTGATGATCTTAAAGGTCCCTTCTAACCTAGACGATTCTATGATTCTATGTTTTTCTCTCTGCCTTTCCCTACCTATATATGAATATTTGAAAAATGACCCCAGGTAAAGGATTGTGGGTTGTTCATTTTAGCAGTTGAGAAAGCTGAGCTAGAGTGAAAATGTGGCTGGCAAGCTGAAGGTTTTCACTTGTTTCCCAAAACTAGTTACATGAAGGTGTCAGTATCCTTTTTTTGGCTATATCAAGCTTTTGAAAGGGAAAGGAAGACTGTGTGTATGTGCACAAGCAGGTAAAGAAAATAAGACTCGGTTTGAAAGCTGCATTATTGAGGAAGTGTACAGAAAAGTGGTGGCTTGATCTGTGAGCTTTCTATCATCATTCAATTTTTCCCTCCGCTTGGTGTCTGCTAATTTTAGCTAATTTTAGCAGCATGGAGAGAGAGGATTTGGCGAATAGCTTAGGTGCAGCACACTGAGGACAGCAGTCAGCAAAGAAGAGAGATCTCAGCGCTGCTCAAATGGGACTTTAGTATAGTGATAGAATGGTAGTTTTAAAATGTTGGAGTACATTACAAGTTGCTGAAACCTTAATTTGCACAAATTAGGAGGGCATCTTAATATGTTGTTGAAGTGTATGTGTTTAGATCATGAGCATTGATAGGAAGCTTCAGCTGTTCTGGAGTTTGCATGGGAATGCTTCAGTCAGTAAGGTGAGCTTGCTGTCTGCTGGTCACACAAACTCTTCCTGGCACTGAAAATGTTGTTGGGGGATTTTGATTAAAAAGGATATACCATCACTTCAGTCAAGTATTTAAAAGGAGTTTTGATTTTTGTGCTTCTGCATTATTGTATATATAGAGATATATACAAGGAAGGAATGAAGAAATGAGATGAACGTTGTCCATAAACTTACAGTATATTCATTTACCTTCTATTAAAAGCTACTTTCAGCTATCTGATTTGATTTTCTTTCAGATGCAGAAGCACTAAGATGGAGGGAAAACATGGGATGGGGAGAGAAGAGGGCTTCAGAAAAAGCCAAGACAGTAGACTTTTATAGGTAGCTGTCCAATTTGTACTGACTCTTCCAAGGCTTCAGTAGCAGCTGGAACAGGCTCCTGAGGCAGACTTTTATCCTTTCTCCCTCCCACGCGGATCCATCTGTGAGACTGCTTGTTCTTGCTGCTCTTGCTGAGAAACTGGATCGAGCTCAGAAGCATCCTGCTCTTTCAGACCCTCTGCCAAAGTCTTGCTAGTCAAGGAGGGCTCTAATCCTGCAAATCTACATATTCCCAGGTTTTACACATAGTCAGTTGCATTTCTGAATCTGCAGCTCTTCTATGAGCTGTGTTTCTGCTTGACTCTAAAAAAAAACAAAAACAAAAACAAACAAAAAAAACCCCAAAACAAAAAACTTTTCCAAACTGTTAACCAGTTTAAGTTTGAGCTCTCACAGAGTGAACATGATGTATTCCCAGATTTGCTTGGGTTCCTAAAAATGATCTTGTGTTCATAGTCTTTGGTTACACATTGGAGGATTTAGGTCCACTCGTCATCCACTTGGTTGTTCCCAAAGCCTTGTTTTTTCACTTCTATGAGTATTTGAAATGCCTGCAATGCTACTTCAACAGCAATACTTGTTGAGGTCTAAAACCAGAGGAGGTATCAGCAGATCCCCTCTTCAGCTACTCAGTAGTATTGCTATTGGTGTGAAATCTGTGAAAGTAGAAATAATGTTAATACTCTTGTATACACCTAGCAATGAAGAAGGGCCACAAAAACTTTTGGGGTTTCACGGTGTCCACTAGAAGATATAAGGTTTTTCTTTTTAGGACATGGAGGCACCTTCAGCTTTCAAAGCAGCTGTAACTGTTGATCAAGGTGGTGATTTGCAAAAGTGTCTGTAGATGGTACCATGAGGGATTTTGTGCAGAATATGGAAAATGCGTATTTTTCCAAGTAGCCCTTGGTTTAAAGCTTAGTGAGGAAAATTTGCGGACTTCTGCTAGGCTCAAGCTCTAATAGTGGCATGTGTGTGTTAATTCGACATTGAAATGCGTGAAGAGGTCTTCATGTCTACTGAAAAATCCCTGTTTCCTGTGTTTCCAGTTTGGGCTAATGTCTCAGCATTGGGATTTACACAACTAAAGTGAAAGGGCTGCCACCAGAGATTGGTTTGAGCAGCTTGCTTTACTTTGAAACACAACTGAAAAGGGTCTGGAAAAGACAGCCTTACTTAAGGAACCTGCGTGCCATGGGGTGTTCCTTGACAACAAGAAGCAAAGGAGTATGAAACTGTAGAAAGCCATTTTTCTTGATTATTTTTATTGAGAATTTCTGTTACAAATAATTAGATTAATTATTTCTATATAGATTTGCTACCCTTGAATAGCTGTGGGTTAGTTGTGTGTTAATAAAGTAGCTCACAATTAGTTAATAGTGTCTTGCCATTTGTGGCTGTTCATTTTGTTTTAATGTCTGATGGTGACTTTGGTGCATGTATAGCACTGCTTATATTGCAAAGGCTTGCTTAACAAGCTACTGCCTGAAATAATAGCGGGATTGCTCCAAAAGTAAGGGGACTGTCTAGCAATGTATTACAGTCTGCCCTGAAGGAACTGCATAAATACAGAGTAGGTATCGGTTATTCTTGAAGTCTTAATGTACGTAATACTGTAATTTAACACTTAAGGCAAATGTGGTTAGAGATTGAATCTCTTTCTGAACATTATACCATACAAAACCTGTCACAAAGTTAAAATGTTTAGTGTGAGCATATAAGCAATAAATCTTCACAGCGTGTATTTGAAAGTGGAAGTTTAAGGGAGAGGCGGAAACACAATATTTGTTCTACTCTAGGCTGTCATGTGAGAGCAGTACTTGTAATGGCTGGCATTGAAATGTCAGCATTTGCTAAACAAATGTTTGGTGTTTTAATTCCTTGAAGTACTAGGTAATTTGTTAGCTGTTTAGTACATTTGAATCATTGTGTTGAGCTTTTGTTCTTAATGGTAAGTACCTCTGGTTTTGCTACTGCAAGTTAAGACTATGGAAATGAGTTTAGCAAAGATGGGATGCCCTAGTAGTAAGGGCTAGACTGGTCAGTCTGTATCTGTACTAACTGTGACATGTATGTACCTAGTATATTATCAGTGAGAAGCTATTTCTAACAGCTGTATTATGTTGAGTTTTCTGTTTAATTATTAGTTACACAGTCCTAACTGTAACGAAGGCTTCAGATACTCAAACTGATTTTGCTCTCTATTCTTCCATGTGGATACCCGAGTGCTGTGTAGATACCTCCACCTGCCAGTTCACCTGAGTATTTTCTGTAACTTAATGAATACAGGTGTGCTCCTCACTTGTGTGGAAACTAATTAAGAGTTTGGTATGTGATTTCGGTGCAATGCAGAAACTTATAAGGAGTAAACTTTACATTTTGCAAGACAGGACTGTCATGTCAGCATAGGACAAAGCAGAATTGAGTTGTTTTGATGACCATATAGGTGGGCTTTCATCTTTAAAGGTACTTGATTGCCACATTCTCCAGCAGCATCCAGGAAGGTGTACTTTAGGAGATGTTTCACAGCAGGACATGCACATGGTGACACTTCTCTGAAACACTCTCTTGTGAACCAGTGACTTGTCTCATGGGTTTCCTGCCCTTCTGCAGAAGCATTTGATGTTTGTCCTCTTTTTGAAGAAGTTTGTCCTTTGCTTTTGGAATTTAGGACGACTTTTGCTTTCTCCAGCGCCCTAAGTCAGAGTTTCTTAGTGCAGCTAAGAAGGAGCATGTAATGCCCTCTTCTTCAAGTTGCTACCTGAAGCATCTTTTTTGATACATTCATTCCCTTCTGTGTCCACCCAACTTCTCTCTCAGAAAAAGAATGGGAAAACCTTCTTGCTTTTAAAGAAATAGATGTAAAACAGAGTGATTGGTGACTTCACTGTATTAGTCATGATTCTGCATCACTGTAATATCCATAAGTCATCTCTGTTTTGGACTGAAGACTTACCTGCGTATAAGGAAACTTATACCACGCCTCTGATCACTGTTTTCTTGCCCTTCTTTTGAAACTCTTATACTGGGTCCTTGGAAATGGAGGGGGAGTGTCCAGATCTGCACAAAATATTTGCGATTTTGGAGGAACTGGGCTAATACTGCAGCGAATTTGCTGTTTTTTATTTTCTATTTTTATTTTCTATTACTGTCATGGTATCCTTGTTGCTCTTTTGTCCACCGCTGAACATTAAGCTCGTGCTATATATTACGGTGCAGCCTGTTATTCCTGCAATATGCGTTTAGAGACAGCAACACTGTCTTCAGAGTCTTAAAACTGTTCAAGAGAAAGTCTGATCATGTTTGAGGCTTGCAAATATGTTTTCTCAGAGAAATCTGTTTTGAGTATCATTGAAATGATGCAAATGAGCACTTCTGGAAGTGGGCAGTGCTTGTGAAACTTGGTCTCCCGGGGCAGATTCAGTAAAGCTGTATCCTGCTTGAAAAGCAGGAGTTGAAGTGATGTTGTTGAAGGGTTGTGTGGGTCATCAGGACTACTGCCACTGTTTTTGTCATCTTGCAAACTGGTGGCTCTGGTGACATGGTGCCTAGAGAGAAGAATCAGCCTGGGAGACTGTTTCACACTGCTGCTGCTGTAAATAAAGATATAGTAAATCATTTTGTGGTCACAGTAAATTATTATTGTTTTTAAGCAGCTATATGCCTCTTCCTTGTCTCCTCCTCCCTTCATATATAGGCAGCATATATATTGGCAGGATTTTTAAACAACTCCTGAAAAGCAAAGGCAGCTTCTTTTTTTGTCTGGGTAAAGTTTGGGATCTGTTGTCAGAGGAAAGATTTAATCAATAAGCTCCAACAGAGGCACTGCCTCTCATTAGGTCTGTGAGTGTGTGCAAAACACATGCATGTTGCAGCATTGGGTTGTTCTCAGGCTGCTTGTTATGAGTGGGAATCCAAGGAAGCATCAAGATGATGTCATCATCTTACATGGAACATGTGGAATTATTACTGTTTGCCTGTTAATGTGGCAGGGAAGCTAATACCTTTGTAGATTTGGGGGGAAAAAAAAAATAATCTTGTTATCAGTATTTAATCTGCAGTGTCAGGCAGAAGGATTGGTGCTAATGCTTTTGGAAGATGGGTGTTTCCATGGCTTTTGGAGACCAAACCCTGTGATACTGGAGCACTGCTAAATAAGTGCCAGGATGCTGAAGGCATTCTCCTAGCATCCCTTCTGCTGTCGTCTTCACAGAGCTGCCTTCCTTGTCCTGTTAAAAGGCAGTGTCTTCTGCAAAGCTTTTAACATTCAGGGGTCTGAAAGGCAGAGCAGCTTTCTCTGGACCTAGAAATAAACTTCAAAGCACAGCAACGGGTATAGTAGGTGTATGACTTACACCATTTGATGCATTGAGTCAGCAGGCAATTAGGTTTGTTTAACTGAGGTTTTCAGGTGATCTTGTCAGCTGGCTGTAGTGTTCCCATCTGGGGTTGTTGATGGTATGTGTCTGAGAAGGCCTGCAGATGAAACGAGGTCATCAATAGCTAGGTATCCTGAAGCAACCAGACTGACTTGACTTAAAAAAATCTTGAAACTTCACCCTTAGGCCAAGATTTTTATCTTGGCTGAAGTTCTGTAGCAATTTAAGCTCTGAAAAATGGAGCTTTGTAAACAAAGCTCTATCATAACTTTAATTACTGGTTACTGCACATCTATACTTGTGGCTAGTTGAGAGGCATATCTGGAGTGCGCTGAGAAGAGGAAGGTGAACATTTATATTGTCAAAACATTTGTATGGTGGAACTGTAAGATTCCTATTACTTATTATTGGGGGGGGAGATTTTCAGTAGCTGCAAAATGTATGGAAACAGACTTGGAAAACTGTTGGATTAGTTACATTTCCTAGTTCACATGCAGTGTGAACTCCTGTGTCTTAATAGTTGGCTAGATGCCCAGTGGGGGAAAAGTGGTCTTGGAAAGTGTGTGGAAGGAATAGTATAGAACTGAGTTGTGGAGCTGTGTTGTGTGTGTGCTTTTTGGGGGGCAATCCTGGTCATGCAGGTGGAGGGGAAGGTGGTGAGGGACCTTATGTTTTAGAGAGCTGTTAAACGGTTTTGTGTTTAGAGCCATATGCTTTCTCCCTATACACATTATTCCTGTGTATAGGTGGTTTGTTGCCATGTGTGATGACCCAGCCTGTTGATGAATTTGCCAGCATTTTCTTTGCAGCTCCTGGAAGAAGCAGTTAAGTGTTACAAAAGTGCTTTAAGCAGATGCATCCCTTCCTTGACATAAATGCTGAAAGGTCTGTCTGTTGTACTGCTGACGACTGAGCCTGTTGTGTGATGTACTCATTTGTAGGATGTGAATAACAGAGAAGCTAAAATGACCAACCGTGCCTGTAATCTAGTGAAGGTGTATAGTAAGGGATGATGGTTTGTTGAGGCACCAGAACAACTGAGAAACAAGGCACCTTTGCTGAGGCTGCAGCCCCTCAGTCTGTCTCTTGCTGTATGGTGACTGCAGATTTGGAGGCTTGTTATCAGCTGGTGACAAGGAGGTGACAGCACACTCAGGCCATGGCTACCTTCTAAACCACAGATGTGATGGGGATACAGTTGCAGATGCGTGAGCCTGCATGGCTTTATAGAGAGCATGTGCACTCAGTCATACCCTGTTAGAAGCAGGCTGAAATAAATAAGCATTAATTTGTTCTTTGTGCTCCTATTCCAGAGTTTTTTAAAAGTCTATCAGGAACCAGACTCTGAACAGTTCTTCTGAGAGGAAGAAAGATTGATCGTATCAGTCCTGTTTGATATACCTGATTAAATAAGAGTGTGTGTTTTTACGCACCTGCTTGTTTTAGCCTACAACTCTGCTCAGTCTTTCTGCCCTGTAGTCCGAAATGTTCAGTGCCATCCACCGTCTTGTGTGCAGATGCTCTTTGGCTGCCCTTTCCTCTGTGCCTAGGGAAGGACTCTGCATGAAGTGCCAAAGCTGGCACGGTCAGTGTGCCACTGTTTATTGTTTGCCAAGAAAACTCACCTAGCCAGTAGGCAATCCTGGGGCTTGTTTGGAGACAGCAGGCAGGCTAAGCTAAACGCTCCCGTGGCAGCAGTCATCCATCTCTTTTCTGCATGCTGGAGCCCAGTGAGTCTGACCTGAGCACGTGTGCAGCGAAACCTGCTGTGCCTGTGATCCCGCTCCCCCCGAAAAAGGAAGGTGAGCGACCTGTCTGGCCAAAATAGTTGGTTATGAAGTTACTCATGAGAGGACTGTGCTACTGTAAACAAACAAATGCTCATCCCTATCATGTACGGCATGTGTCTGGGTTAGGCGTGGGCAGTCTGCCTTAGCAGCTCATCCTGGCCATGACCCAGTCCTTGACTGTGCCTGAAGAGCTCGTGTGGAGCATGGGGTGGACTCGCTGTTCTTATGACTGAGATGTGCAGGCCAGAGGTGACTGCCCTTGTCCTGGAAGGCAGTGGAGTAGAAGTAAAACAAGCTCTGATTGTTTTGTTTGGTTGGTTGGTTTTTATTTTTTATTTTTAATGAGAGAATTTGCTTGGAAAACCCTATAGACCTCCAAATGTCCTAGGCGTAGGGGTAGACAGCATTTTGCTTTTCCTAATTTGAGAAGTGTTTTTGTGTGTGAGTGGCAAAATGACAAATTTATGTAATTGTTGCAGATAGGGGCCTGAAAACAACTCTTGACCACTTTGGAAATGTCTCATTGGACTGCATTGAGATCAGCACAAGTGGTAACTGAAAATTAAGGTCTTGTGGTGAGATAAGTTGGGAAATGACTGCTGTCTGTATCCTAGAAAGCTCTGTTTTGTTTATACTTTACTCAGTCTTCTAGAAGAAATGTAGGAAACAAGTATACGTGAACTAAATCTGTAGCTTGTCCATCTAATAATCATTATTTTGTTGTCTCTGCTCTGACCAGGCACTAGTATTAGTAAAACCTGCAGAAGCTTAATATTTTTGGTCTGTCTCACATCTGACTGAGTTTAGATGGACCTCTGGGGGAGGAAGTGGGAATAAGTAAACTGGTGGTGCTGTTAAATGGATTTTCTGTTACTGTTTTGGTCCAGTTTATTTGGGAAAATGCATACACATCTTTTCCCTGTTCATGCTCCATACTTCAGTCTTGCACTGTGAAAAGGGGCAGACAGAAATCTGTTCACTCCATTCCAAATCCTTCTTGTCTGCAGCTGAGTTTGCGTATGCTACAACATTACCTGCTGTTGTTATTGGAAATAAATGATGTTAATATTTTGCTAATGCCTGGTCTAAGCTGACCCAACTCTCTTCAACATGATATGCAAATTAATGGAACTGGAAGATCTTGAACGCTTGGGATGGCAGACACCTGCAGGGATTAGAAATTACTCTTAAGTAATTTTCTCTTGAATTTCACGCATAACATGAAAGAGTGTTCCGGGTCTCTCAAAATGCAAGATAGGCAGAGGAACTTGGAAACTAGTAATGCTGGGACACTTGGGGTAGAGAGAAACAGCCAATTAAAGAGGTTTGTTAATGAAATGCATCAAGGAAGGCCTCTTTGTTCAACTATGTCTGCTTGGGCATTATTCTGCAAACCAGTGAAGTACCATTATAAAGCAGGGCCTCTCACAAGTGATGGTGATGGTATTTAAGTCTTAAACCTGTTTTTGTTGCTTTACTGGAAAGGTACATGCATATCTGAGCATGATAAGAGCTCTTCCAAGAATAAATGGGACTACTTGAAATGTAATGGCACAGATAAATTGTGGACAGATGCTCATTTTGCAAGTGGCAGTAGTAGTTACTATCATAATCATCTCCCGCCCAAGGAATATTATGTCTCTGTGCTGGAGGTCACTGCACCCTCATATCTGCTGGTAGAGCAGTTTGGGGTGAGTGTTCCCTGCTCCACATTGAGCAGAGTCAGCTGGATTAATTTAGATCGGTTAACTAGTTGACTTCTGACAGCAGTCTGACTTCATGTCTGAAGTGGGTTAGGGAGTGCTGGGTATAAACTGTTCTTGCTAGCCAAGCTGCCGAGGGCAGAAATGCCTTGTCAGGGCAGCAAGGAACTCCTCTGGGTACCAGCCGTCTGTTAACATGTCATCCTCAGTATCCAGGAGAGATTATCTGTTGGGAGCCTGAATGCTCATGACTTTCTTGGTGTAAAGAAGGGAAGTAACCTATGGTTGTCAAATACTTTGCATAAAGGACATAATTTGGTTTAATCTGTTTCAGTAGCTTTAGCTGGTAGGATGTATCAGTGTCAGGTCTCTCTATGTACATTAAACCAGAGCAATCTCACTGGCAAGCTTAGGAAGTGTGGGATAGATGGATGAACAGTGGGGTGGATTGAGAACTGGCTAGCAGATAGAGCTCAAGAGGGTTGTGGTTAGTGGTGCAGAGTCTAGTTGGAGGTCAGTCACAAATGGTGTCCCTCAAGGGTCAGTACTGGGTCCAGTCCTGTTCAATATATTCATCGATGATCTGGACGAAGGGATAGAGTGTACCATCAGCAAGTTTGCTGATGACACTAAACTGGGAGGAGTGGCTGATATGCCAGAAGGCTGTGCTGCCTTACAGCGTGACCTGGATAGGCTGGAGGGTTGGGCAGAGAGGAACTTAATGAAATTCAACAAGGGTAAATGTAGGGTACTGCATCTGGGGAGGAATAACCCCATGCATCAGTACAGGTTGGGGGCCGACCTCCTGGAGAGCAGCTCTGTGGAAAGGGACCTGGGAGTCCTGGTGGACAACAGGATGACCATGAGCCAGCAATGTGCCCTGGC
>VZSZ01010322.1:45838-59911 GCA_013398815.1 Ibidorhyncha struthersii
TTAGGTTGCTAACTCAGTGTTTTTTTTTTCTCTCTTCTTCCTCCCTCTAATGTACAGCTTAAAGTAATTTGCGAACAGTGGATTTTTTTTTTTTTCCTTGGGGCAGTATGAAGTTGCTTCTTAATAATCTGTTGGAGGCATGGGCAGAGTGGGAGTGAGATTGATTGTGTGGGTTTTTTCCCTTCCTGCTCCAAGACCACTTCTTGGCACTAAGGAATTTTTCTTTAGACTTCTTTGGGGAACAGATGCGTGAAGTACAGTTACCACTCATACATATGGCTTTTAAAATATGGAAGCTGTTGGACTGAAGTGGCTTCATATGGTGCTGTTGGAGGATCAGAATTAGCATGCAAGTTTAGGTTTTTAAGACTTGAATGTGTAGCTGAAAAGGTTTTTTTACTGTTTTTTTAAATGATGTTGAATATTAGTCTGCATTTTTATGGTTATTAATTAAAATTACATCTATAACTCTGAAAATTATTCCCTCTGCAACCTTAATGCCTAAAATAGTATCCTAGTTTAATCTTCTGGGGATAAATATGCTGTAATGTGTAATTTAAATGGTTGTAAATATTAATTCTCTAATGTAGACATATTTTTCTTTAATTGCAGGTTCCCATTTTGAAAGCCACTAGAAGATATTCTGCCACCGTATTGGATTACTTCCTATACAACGCAGCATGTCACTGTGTCCTGGATTTTATAAGGTGGCCATGATTTAATCCCCACTTCGAATTTTTATGTATTGGTGAAGCATTGGAGCTCTCTAGAGCTGCTGTTACTTGTGTGGAAACTGAACCATCTTGAATCCTTTCTCCAAAGGACTAGACGTTACTAGCAATGAGCTCCCAAAGCCATCCAGGTAAGGGCAAAACCACTTTAAATCTAGTAACAACAGCAAAACACCGATGTGTTTGTTGCATGAACAAGCTTTATTATTATGTTGAAATCCAGTTCCCCCTTACTGTAGGACTGCTTTGTTTAAAGACTTTGCGTGAAGGTGGAAAATTGTGTTGCTATTACCAGAGTTATGAGGAAATCTTGCCATTTAACATTTCTAATTGTTGCGTTACATATCCCTGAAAGTTGTAGGTATTTTCTGAGATGTTAACCAGATGTTTAGTTTGTTAAATCTATACTGATAAGTCTTAACTTTATGTAGTGTGGCTCTAAGGAATGGTCGTGGTTCTGCTGGTGTGTCTTTATTGATATTTAAGAAAACTCTTTGACTTTCAAAGTGCTTTTTAGTAAGAAAGAATAGTGTAGCTGGAACAAGAGTGAATTGATCCATCTCAATATTGACTGGAGGATTATCCGTAATGTGTCTTGTAATTTAAGACATATGATTCATCGCTACAAAATTGAGCATTTGTGTCTGTCAAGAGGATCTGTAGATACTCAGTTACCTGCTTTCTAGCTTAAAGTTGTCTCATACATTTGTATTTAGTGAGTTGCAGGTAACTTTCTGTTAGGCAGAGCTTTGTGAGCTTGTGCTTTGGAATGAGAATTTTAATTGTGCTCTGATATGCCTGCTTTGACTGTTTCAGTTTACGGTAGAGAAGATGACTGCTGGGAAGCAAGTAATCCAAAAATGACATGGCACATGAAAGTACTTACTTAACTATGCTTTTGAGAGATTACTTTTGTTACTTCTTCAATTTAATCAGTTTTGGGTTAATAGTCAAATAAGACCGAAGTTAAAAGCCAATGAAGAGCTCCTAAGATTAAGGAACTATATATTTGTGAGGGAAGAATTTTATATTCTCTTCAGAATTACTTCTAGCAGCCCATTTGTATTTCTGGGGCTGGGTATGAGAAATGCTTTAGTAAATAGGGATGCTGGAGTTTACAAGCAGTAGTGCTGAAAATCTGACACTTAGTAGGAACTGAAATGAATTTATAAATCTCTAAAGTTACCAGTATTATTGAAAAAATGCTACTATTTCCATAATGTAGCAGTCTCTTGTATTTTGAAACTTGCGTCTGGTACTATGGAGAGCTGGGAAACTAAATATATTCATATGAGTAGAGTGCATATAGGTATTCACCTGTGACACATTTCTTGCAATGTGATGTTTTTCAAGAGCTCTGTTCTTCAAATAATGGATAGTTGTTATTTGAATGCTTTCCTGCCTCAAATATGAGTGAGACTGAGGAGCTAATGGCTGCCTGCTTTTTTCTCATTGTGGTGGGATTACTTAAATATATACCTATATTCAAAAAACAACAAACAAACCTAACTTGATATTGTTTTACTTAAGGAGCAGCTCTCCAGGTATTTGGGAAAGGGAGATGTCTGTCTTAATGGGGCTGTTCTCTTGATTCAGGGGTATTGGAAGCCTGCTGCTGGTTTGTCTTGTTTTCATTTACTTCATCTGCTACCTGTTTTTTTTGGTCTTGCCTCCTTTTATTGGTTCTGCTACTCTTGCTCAAGTTCTGTGCTGATGGTGTAGCAGGGAGTCACGTAAGAAGGGCTAATGAAAGAAGGCAAGAAACTCATGTAAGAAGCCTTTCTGTAGTGCTAAAAATCAGTTCGAGCCTACCTTTTCTAAAAACCATGTCTAGAGCGTCTTTTGCTGAGAAGGCTGGTCTAATCAAAACCTAAGGAAGTGGCGCTTAGCTTGATGGCTTTGGATGTGTGTGTTATCCTCCATTGCTGTTGCTAAACCTTCTTGGCTCTTATCACATAAGGCCTTAGAGTGAGGTATGCGGTGGCTTAATGCAATAGAAGTTGTGACTGCTCTGTGAGTCTTTGGTAGAAAATAAGACTACTAATAGGGGGAAGTTTTGTCTGCTCTGGTAGTTAGCCCTTTCAAACATAAAGAAAATGTTGCAGTTGTATTATTTAGAAATGTAGTTCAAACATCATATTGACAGTAATCATTGAAATGAAGGATGTGATAGAAATTCAAGACCCATTGTCAACTGTTGCCCTGCAGATCATTTAAAGGGTGAAAAACTTTCATAACATTGAAAAAGCAGAAGAAATGATCTTGTGGTGGTATTTTTTTACTGAATGGTGTTCTGTAGGTGTGCTTTGTATAAAATTATTTACAAACGATATTAAATTCCACAAAGTCTTGGTTCTCATCAAATGTGATCAAGAAATTGTCCCTGTGCCCTTCCTCAGCTTTGGGCTCTTATTTTGGTTGTATTTCCAAGCATTGGGTTGAAATTCTACAGTGTATCATGGTGGCTTTTTACCCCTGGTTTACATTGTGGTATTATTATTGCTTGTTTCCCTTTTAGAGTTAGTTTTATAATAATTGGTGAAATATTTTTCCAAACCTTGCCAAAGATGACATCTGGACTTTTCATGTCAGTTACGATAGCTATTTTGATTATACAGCTACAGGTAATTATTACTAATGATGTTCATTGTTTAAGGGAAGGCTCTGGCTTAACTCAAGAGCTTATTAAACCTTGCTTCAGTGGATACAAGTTTTTTTCTCTAATCTCCAAACCTATCACTAATAGGATGTTTTAGGAACAGTGCCATAAAATTGTTGCAGCATAGATAAATGAAAGTTTGGTTTGGTTTGTTGTGTTTTTTTTTTATTTTTATTTTTATTTCCACTCTGCAAAGCTCTCTTGTGAGAAATGCTCATTCTTCTCCATCGCTGCTACTTTTTTGTTATATTTTGCGGTGAATTTTCTTAGAGAATGAGAAGTAACAATGCCCAGGTGGGAGAAGTTAATCCTCAAGAACTTCCAAAGGGTAAATCAATCTGTCTTGAGCTTTAGACATAAAGACCTTGACCTTTGTTTTCTGGGCCAAAAGCGCTCCTCACAGTCTCCTGCTTGAGCCCTGTGTTAAGTGCTCTTGTGAACTGAATTTGCCACAAAAATGCACATGGGTGTGCTGTGTGCATGAGGAGCAGGAGAAGCAGATGGGCTGCTGGTGTCCCTCTTGCCACAAGCACCGTGCACCCATTGTGCCCATCTGGAGCAGTGACCAGCTCCCTGCAGGTGTTCATAGGTTTTGTGGATTCCTGGGCAGGAATGGGAATTTGGGTGGAACTGCTGGGCAAGACGAAGGGGGAGGGGAAAGGGGCTGAAATTGGAGGGTGGGGTGGGAGGGGGACATGCTTTCACCTGGAGTGATGGGAGTAGGAGCTACATAGACCTAGTCAAGGCAAAGCTCAGAGGCATTGTATACCCTTTGGCTTTTGGCAGAGGAGTTGCTACTTCTTCCAGCGCTGGGATAAATCTGAAAAAAATGCTGAAATTGTGCTATAAAAGATCCAAGTTGCTGCAAAGTATAATTAAGAAAATTAGGCTAATTAAGATAACATTTGGGATTATGACAAAGCTTGGGGGGACAGGAGAAAGCCTGTTTAGTTTCACTTCTTAACCTGTTGTGTTGCCCACAATTTAAATTTACCTTACATGACCTGTGGGGCTGATGCTGCTCATCTTACCCAAGCTGACTGAGTTGTATGTATGGGTTTTTTTTGTTTTGTTATTTGTTGGGTTTTTTTCTCTATTGACCTTAAATGATTTCTTGTGGTCACCTTCTACCTCCCCCCTTATTTTTCAGTGGCTTGAGTTTCGCTATCATTTGGTTCTTTATCAGTAAAGATTGTTCTGCTGATACTAGTTACACATAAAGATTGGTTTAAAAAACCAAAACACTTAAAGTTAATCACTAAACTGATTTGTATTTGTTTAAAGTTCACTTTCCTTTGTAAAAGCTGAAAATCTCCATGTTCAACGAAGCATTTTGTTTATGAAATGTTATCTTGCAGGGATTAGCCTGTCTGAATGCAAATGCTATATTCTTTCTTCAGAGCCACTTTTGCGGAGATGCAAATTTTATTTACATTTTGAAATGCTGAATGTTTGATAATTAGGAATATTGAAGTTTAAGAATGAGCTGCCTATCTGATATGGAAAAATCTGCAGCAGGACCATTAAGACTGAGAGGAGATACCAGAGAAAGCAGAAAGGTTCATGATCGCACAACAGTGGGAAAAATGAGTTAGCAAGCCATGTGCTGTGATTTGCTAGATTGATAAGTACTTTTGTACGGCACTTTATCTGCTGAGTGCAAGAAGCCACTCTCCTTTCATACTCCATGGCTCAATGAGGCATGGAAAGCCATTTCATGCAGTGTATGTAAGAGCTCTCCCTGTTACTGTCTCAAACATTTTGCACCATTCAATAAATATTTTATGTGTTCTCTTTTTAAAGATTAAGAAGTTTCTGTGAAGATGCATTTCAAACGGGCTTTAAATGACACTGACCTACTTTCTGGCAGTAATGAGTTTGTTTCTGTAAGTTATCTAGGGGCAAGAGCATTCTTTCAAAAAACCTAAGCACTAGAGGAGTAAATTCCAGTCCTCCTTTAGCAGGGCTGGGGCACAACTGATACTTGGTGGCTGTTGTCTGGAAGAATATCTGGGCATGGTGTATCACTGCTTCCCCCTACCTGCCTGGTACTCCAGTTCATTACAGCTGGATATTCTAGACTGGGCATTCAGGCTCCTGTTTACAAGTAAAACACTACTGGTAGTGAGTATACATAGAACCTCATTGTCTCTGATACTGTCTCTTGTCTAGAGAGAAATACAAAGATTTCTCCAGACGTGACCTCTTCCCACACTGCCATGTGTGTGGGCTTCATGGGAAGTTAAAGTTTTGGGGAAAAGTTCAACTCTTTGGCAGGCCCAGCGGAGGTGACAAAATCTCCTTTGAAGGGATGCTACCGCCTGTCCTTTACAGCAGTAAGGTAAGGTTGAGCTTGTGGAGTAGGAGCTCAGTAGCAAGAGCTACCACTGTGCCTTGAAGCTGTTGCCCTGAGCAGTCTGGTCCCCCAGGTTTGGGGCGACTTTGAGGTTGGTTGAGAAGTAAACTTGGCAACAAGAGCTGACAGTGAGAAGCTTTGGTTAGAAGAGCTGAAAACCCTTGTGGCTGCGAACTGGGCATGTCTCTGTTTTCTTTCTTCAACCTATGACAGAATACCTATTCCACCTGCATTCTGATTCTTATATATGTGTAAGCTGAGCCTGTCCTGAATTTCCTCTAAGAACGGTGTAATTTTGAGGACCTTGAAAGTTTAAGGCTGCTACCACGAAACCTGTCAAGTTTTCACTTTCTGGACCATCAAATAGTTGAGGCTTTCTGTACAAGATTTTTCTTGTACCCTCAAAAGAGAAGAATTGTTTTATGCTTCAACATGAACCCCAAGTTGAAGTTCCTTCTAGGTCAGTGTCCCTGCTAAGTACGTTCCTCTCATTTCTACTTTTTCTTTAAATGCAGTTCTTGCACTTTGGAATTCTTTAAAAGCCTGTTTCTAAAGTACGTTTTTTAGCCTGTGATGTATCCTGCAGTGCAAAGATGAGAAGCAGGTACTTATGATGAGAGGCAGAGAACTCTGCATTATTTTGAATGAGGTACAGGGTAGCAAAAGGATATAAAAAACGTTGTACTTTTAAAGTCAGATGATAATGTTCGAGATAGTCCTTGGGACCTTGTGTCTCACTTGAAAAGGAGAGAAATCTTTTTCTATACAGTTACTGCATTTTTGTTATTCACTATTGGTCAACCTCAGTTTGACCTGTACCTTATCTCACATATACTCCCCCAAATTAATTTTTTTGCTGGACTATAACAAGCAGTATATTCTTAACATTTATTTTAAATTATCTGGTTTGTTGCCTTCGTGCCACGCTATCGCACTGAGGAGGCTTCATTATGTGCCTTTGTGGTCAGATCAATTAGGACAGAGCTGATGTTGACGGGATGTTTCGGTCATTCCACTGATTCTGAAAGTGATTCAAGAGCAGGGGCAGAAAATCCACTTGTTATCAAATGGATGTCAGCCATACATGGCGTTTTTTATCCTTTAAGTCTAGGAATTTGGCCGTCTGGCTACCTGTGCTTTGACAGGTACTGCTTACCCTCACTGCAAAAGAAAAGGTATTGCCTTATTTTTGAGAGCTCTTGGACAAAAGCTTTTGAAGTGTTTATTTTTTTTTTTTTAAGTTCTCGCATTGTTGGGTTGGGGAGAAGAGTGGAGAAATAACTGCAATGACGTTTCTTCTTTTAGTGTATTTTTTAGTATGTGTGTTTTTCACCCCTTAATATCTGTAGAAACTGACTTTACAGTCAGAAAATATCCAGGAGTGACTGAACATGCAGTAGCAGCAGATGCCTTACTGGAGAAGGAAAAATTGTGAACATGGTAATTTTACCATCCTTTAGTAAAGGCTTGACAAGTCCCTTTCCCGCCATAGGTTGCAATATACCATAAATTTCACCTCACCCTTTGTTCTTTTCTATTTAAGCTGCTAAGCAAGAAAGGCCTTTGAAGTGCACTGACACCTGCAAGGTTTGAGGTACCAAGTGGAGTGGTCAAAAATGTGGGTAAAGTGTGGAATACTTTTCTTGGCAAAACTGTGGCAGAAATACATTATTACAAATAAACAGGAATGATCTTATTCGTAGGTAACACCTATGAAGTACAATACCACATGGATTTTAGGGTACCTCTATATGGCTGTTTTCTAGTTTTCATGAATTTGCACTTAAGGACCTCAAAGATGCTCAGTGGGGTTAGATCTCAAATAATTGATCTAACTAATTAACTAGTTGTGTTGCACAATTACTGAAGTAGGATGAGCAGAGCTTAACCCTCTCTGCAGTATGCTTCAGAGTAAAACTGCAGCATCCAATTTGTTTTTTGAGCCCTTGTCATGGTCTGGCTGAATGGAGACTTGGTGGCCAGTTGTGCAGTGTGTTGCTGTCATCTTTTCTATTCGCATCACCTTCTCTTTATTTATTTATTTTTTTTTAATTTCTTGAACTGTGGTACTTGCTTTCCTTTTCCTTGTCCGTTGGGGTTTCTGAGAGCTAGAGGCTGGCTCGGGCAGGGGCCATAGCTCCGGTGACTTCCTTGCAAGAAGAAAACAGGCAAGTGAATCTCTGTTAGCATCTTTGATGTGCTAACTAATGAGACATGGGGCATACAATTCATTCTTCCTTTAAGAAAACTAAAATTAGTGTATCAGCAGATCTTTTAAACACTCGGTTTCTATAACCAAAATTGACATACTGTTGTTTCATCAGTTACTAGGAAAATCAGATGCTTTACTTGCAGTGCCCTGGCTCAGTGCTGGGGCCGGTTCTCTTTAACATCTTTGTCAATGACCTGGACGAGGGGATCGAGTACACCCTCAGTAAGTTCGCAGATGACACTAGGCTAGGCAGGTGTGTTGATCTGCTTGAGGGTAGGAAGGCTCTGCAGAGGGATCTAGACAGGCTGGACTGATGGGCTGGGGCCAATGGTATGAAGTTCAACAAGGCCAAGTGCTGGGTCCTGCACTTGGGTCACACCAATCCCATGCAGCGCTACAGGCTTGGGTGGAGTGGCTCAAAAGCTGCCCAGCGGAAAAGGACCTGGGGGTGTTGCTGGACAGCCGGCTGAATATGGGTCAGCAGTGTGCCCAGGTGGCCAAGAAGGCCAACGGCATCCTGGCCTGTATCAGGAATAGTGTGGTGGGCAGGACTTGGGAAGTGATCATCCCCCTGTACTTGGCACTGGTGAGACCCCACCTCGAGTACTGTGTTCAGTTTTGGGCCCCTCACCACAAGAAAGAAATTGAGGTGCTGGAGCGTGTCNCAAGTTAAGCGAGGGGAGTTTTAGATTGGATATTAGGAAAGATTTTTTCACTGAAAGGGTTATCCATCATTGGAATAGGCTGCCCAGGGAGGTGGTGGATTCGCCATACCTGGAGGTGTTTAAAAAAAGGGTAGATGTGGTACTTGGGGTTATGGTTTAGAAGTGTTTTTTGTCAGGTTAGGATAATAGTTGGGCTTGATGGTCTTAAAGGTCCCTTCCAACCTCAACAATTCTGTGATTCTATGAAATGCTCAGTGGGTCTTGGTGTTCCCCCCAGGAACTACTCTCAGGGTTTGGCTAAATGATGTTTGATAGGCTGATGTGCTGAAATGTTGAAGCAAATTATTCGCCTTTCAAAACGATGAAGTTAATATTAAGCTTTGCAACTATTAAAAGCTGAATTACATATAGAAAAGTACTCGTGGGCTTTTTTGAGATCCTCCTGTCTCCCTGTGATCTCTTTAAAACTGAACTAGATCAAGATTACTTAATAACTTCTTTCAAACAAAAGAAGTGTGTGCTGACAATTTAGGAATTTGTCTTGAATTTCAAGCACGATTCAAGCTTAACTTTTTAATGCTCAAAACCTAGATAAGTAGTTTGTAAAAAGCCCTTTGGGACTAGACCAGATCCAGCAATACCCTGGAAAGCAGCTTATGATCCTTATAGCACAGCCATGCTCTGCCTTCACTTGATTCCGTGGGTTACTGGTTTGCTGACTTCCCACCTGTGCTGCTGTCAGCCCAACAGGAGAGTCCATGTATCAGGACCATAATTGGGAATATTTGCTAGTTAATACACTTGTATTCACAAGTTCTGCAGCTGAGTCTGTTTACAAAGGCACTGCTAATCTGCTTCTCTTTGGTTGTCACTTTGCTAACAATGAGTCCTTCTGAACGTGAAGGCCTTTCCCTGTCCACCAGCATCTGTGGAGAAACTCAGCTTGAAGATACTCCTGGTGGCACCAGTTCTTCTGAGTGTTATCAGAAGCCCATGCCTGGGGCCGGTGGGGGGGCGGCACATTCAGTGGAGCATTGTTAATCCTCCTTTGAACCCCAGCAGCACAGGCTTTGCCAGGGAATCGACAGACTAGACTTAATCTTCCCAGTGTTTTATCTGGTCTGCTCAACTTTGATGCAGCAACATCAGATTTATTTTGAAGGCATAAATTGTGAAGTCTGAATTCATTCTGGAAGGACGGCTGTGCAAGATCAGCCCTGGGGAAATGAGGTCTGGGACCCTGACCGCATCTAGCTGTGGATGCCTGGGAAATAGGGTAAGAACAGGTAAGATTGTAGCAACAGCCATTAATATATCCTCTCAACCTCTAGTCGTGTGACTGTTGTTTTTTTTCTTTTTGCGGGGGTTGGGTATGCTAAATTTTACTTTATCAGTTCTTTTTTTGTTTCTGTCATCTACCCAGTTGCTTTTGGAAACTGCTTAAGCTTTGGTATTTGCAGGGAATTACACAGTTGGACCTTGCTGTGTGAGGAGTGTTGTCTCCCTGTGTTTCAGAGCTTGTGTGGCTGAAATCTATGTTTCTGCGGGTCTGCTCCCTTCCACTGAGTGAGGAGTGGAGCGGTGGCATCAGAGGTCTTCACTGTAAGCACTGGAGCTGGGTGCTGGGTTACTGATGGAGACCAGTTATAAAAAACTGTTCCATCAGTTCTGTTTTGCACTGTTTTGGTTGCACCAAGGGCTGAATAATTCCAGCACTGAAAAAAAACCCCTTCCTTTGTGTATTGATACTTGTTGACTTGAACATGAGCAAACAGGATTTTGCCAGTGCCACATTCTCGTCCAGCAGAAACTCCTAATGATGGGCAAGGTAGAGCTGCTTGTAGTGGAGGGAACTACTGGCAGCTCTCGCTGTGCTATAGCTGTGCTCTGTGGTAGGGCTGGAATCAGGATGTTGGAGAAATGACAGATGAATTCAAAGAAATCGTTTTTTGGTTGTTTGGGGTTTTTGTGTTTTTTGGGTGTGTATTTTTTTTTTTTGTTTGTTTGTTTTTTTTAAAATCAATCCTGACCCTTTCAGTATTCAAGAATTTATGTACTCGTTTTGTTTGTAGCTGTTACGCTGCCAAACCACATAAATAGCTTTACAGGGAAAATTGTAATAGGAGTGAGGTCTAGTTTGTGAGCTTTGAACTGCTAGCTTTGGCTTCGGGTAACCGTTTTGTTCTGAAAGGCTGCTGCTGTAGTCGTGTAACCCCATCAGACTTGTTGTAATAGCAAGGAGTATGAGTGTTGGGGTGAGGGGGTCTGGGGTTTGGTGCTTCTCTTGGCAGTGTACTCGTTGTATTGTGTATTTTGCCTTTTTTTAATAGGTATTACTGTCCATGAACTACTGTGTAATGACTCTTTGCTGTCAGGTTTCTCCTTCTAATCAATAGACCAAGATCAATGCAGTTATTTGTATGTGCGGTCACTTTAGATTTACAGCTAAGTTGGGTGCAGCTGGGAGCTAGATAATACCCCCTTTGGTTGGTTTATTTGTTGAGAGATTGGAGGGCAGGTTTTTTTTAAAGTTGGTTTCAGTATTTTTGATCAATTGACAATTCTTCGGGCAGAAAAACATGGTCTGTTTTTTCTGGTGATTTTAAGATAATCCATGGAGAAGGATTTTTTCCTATTCTATTTCAGCATTCAAAACTTGTACTTTCTAGTTAAACAGACTTTCCCTTCTCCTTTAACTGTTGACCTTTGTTTTTATGCTAGCTATAAAAAGAAACATCCTAGTTTAAAACTTTTTTCACACTAGTGCACTCCTGTTCTATAAAATGCTTAAGCTGCTCTTGTGGGAAGACATAAAAGCCTGAAGTAGACCAAGCTAATACTCCTTCTCTTCGAGGGTCAAAAAATAACCCAGAAGAATAAAAATACCAGAACCCATACACCAAACTCCAATTGTGCATCTTTGACACTTGTCACTTCAGAAAAATCTCTGAAACTTCCAAGTACTTGCTTTATTCTAAATAAGGTACCACTGGTCTCATACAACCTTTGCCAGGAGAAGGCATGTGATCCTTACAGCTTAACAAACTGAGAAGCAGGGATTCAGCATCTGTTCCCCACCAGCAGCAAGTATATGATTGGCATTAGACTTTTCTTTTTTTTCCCCCAGCAGGTGGAAGGCCTGTTCTGCAGGCTCGTAACTCTTGACAGTTTTATCGTGATGGCTTCTTGGCAGGTAGGGGTGATGCTGTTCATTCAGTCTGCCTTAAAGATGCTTGTTTGTTTTGTTTGTTTGGTTGTTTTTTTTTTTTTAAAGTGTAGCTTCGTGCAGTAGCTTTTTCAAATAGGTCATAGGACTTCTGCCTCTGGTTTACTCCTTTGTATCCAGAATTGGAGCAGGTAGAGCCAATGACCAACTTGCAGGGTCAGTATACCTTACTGTCACCTCTGTATCCCCCAGATGTGTTTGAGACAGTGTGATCTGGACAAATATAGCATCAGTTTATGTTGACAAAGGTTTGGGAACACTCTGAATTAGTCTTCTCATGTGTTTTCTTTTTCACAAGGAAAGATATGCATATTAGTTCTGTTCAGGCAGTAGCTTCTTGTGATTTCTGAAGTCTTTCTAAAGAAGCTGCTGTGTAAAAGCATCCTTTTGATTTGTGTGGGTTTTTTTTTTTTTTTGGATCATGCTTGTTGTGCAAGACCTCAGCTGCTTGTTTTTAGTAGTTCACCAAAATGCTTTCTAACCAGGTGCTTAAAGAGAATTCCTCCTCCTCCACTGATTAATTTCTGGCATGGAGCATGAAATAGCTCTTGCGTCAATAAATCGTCACAACCTTTGCCTGTCTCTGTCAACGTAAATACAGTTGGACTCTAACATGCCCCAAAGTAGGCCAGAGGTTGCTAATTTTGCAGCTGCAAAGTGGTTAAGTCCAAGAGAGTGCTGCAGGATGTACATGCTTGGTGGGATATCAGAGCTGCTGCATTTCAGGTTGCAGGTTGTCCCCCCTCCCCCGTTAACTTTTTAGATTCTGGAATTATATTTTATATAAAAAATACTGCTTTACAACTGTCTTAGAGGATAATGTTTTTAGGTGCATTTGTGTTGGTTACTAGAACAAATATGTGTGTTTTTACAGCTATGAGCAAGCCAAATGCCTTTCTCATCATACCTCAGTTGCTTGGGTTATGTTTGTGCTAGTTATGAAATGAAGATCACCAGCCTGCGTGACCCTGGTACACAAGGCTTTGCTGATTTTCTTCAGTGAACTTGGCTGCTCCTCACACCTGCTTATCCTGCTGTGTGTCAGTTGTTTCACAGCTCAGCTGCTGCAATCCTCTGCTCTAAGGCTACCTGTGGGTTGTCACTTTGGAGATGCAGCCAAGCTCAGAAGAGCAGCTGCGATGGTTCATGGCATTTTTCATGCTCTCCATCTTTAAGGAGGCTGCTGAGTGAGTCTGAGACCTCTTTTCACTTCTTCACCTTTGGTCACTTGGGAAGGCTCTCTTTTGAGCTGGTTGCTCAGACTGCTTTTTTTCTTCTGGTAATTCTGCAAAGCAGAACTGGTGTTTGCTTTTGTCAGGGAGAATATGGATAGCATTGCACAAAAGAATGGGATGTTTTGGAGATAATTGCCTAAAGTAATTGGGCAACAGTTACTTGATCTTTAGATATTATAGCAATCGGATGAAAGAAACTTTCAGCAAAGCAGTTTTCTTCAACAACTGCTGTTGTGTAAACCAGGTGCTGAATGCTTCAAGAAATGGAAGGTAAGAAATGTGGTAAATGACTTAACAGATTTTAAAGATGGGGTAGAGCTTAATTTTTGGGAAATGTAGTGTCTGTATTTATTAGGTAGGAGGACAAAAACTTGGATTTAACTGCCAAGACGACAGCATATTTCAAGTATGCCAGTCACTGCTATCTGTATGCCTGTCTCAGTTAAGAGATGCAGTTGGAAGGCTGGTCTCATTTAAAAATAAAAAGTACAACTGAGCAGTAAAGCAAATACTCATCTTTAAGTTGCTTTCCTATTGCAAAAAGCAGTGCAAGGTGGTTTTGGTTTTTCTTTGGTGTTTTGTTGTTGTTTTGTTGGGGGGTGTGTGTGTTTTTTGTTTTTTTTTTTTTCTTGAGTGAAGTAAAATCCTTCTCTGAAACAAGCTTACTATTAGTGGTAACCAGGATGTACTGAATGTAACCCATGTGTTGCTGTGTGCCTTGTGACAAGCTTTGGCAGTGGCAGAATAAGACAAATGGTGCCACTTGGCTTTTGGGGTGCTGTGGATGCCTGCAGCTTGGTATCAATGTATGACAGTGGCTAATAGAGCTGCCTCTTTGCTGGAGTACTTGCTAAAGCCATTGCAAAAATTGTCAGTAGTTTATTGACAGTCTTCCTCTTAACTCTCAGTAAAGCAGGAAAGAGCAAAGTGAAAATGTGAAGTGTTTGAAATGACTGAATACCACGAAATATTGCCCTGCTGATTAAGGC
>VZSZ01010322.1:60010-82585 GCA_013398815.1 Ibidorhyncha struthersii
TCTGACACTTCAGACTCAAGTCTGCTTTCTGCATTTTGATTCTTGCAGAGAAGCTCGAGGGAGCTGGTGAAGAGGCTGAAATGATACATGTGCAGCTGCTTGTGAGTGTGAATCAGAGGTTGGGATGAAACCTGCTGGTCCCCAAGAGTCCAATGATTTCTCCTCAGAGAATGCCCTGATGAAACAGCCTATTCAGTCTTTCTGGAAGCATCTTTCTCTTCCCACTTGCATCACTGTACCAGTGCCCCTGCAGCTCCCCTACCTGTGAATTAAGTAGTTGAGCAGTCTTGGACCCAACTGCAGAGAAAACGTTAAGACTATTTCTAAACTTTAGATTATTTTTAATTATTATTCTGTTAATCTGTATCTAAATACAAACAAAAACTGCTGGTGGAGAGACAGGGGAAAATTCCTAGACATCCCACTCCTGGATGAAAGCTTTTGAAGTTATTTTTGGCAATTTTGAGGAACCAGCTGTAGCTGCTATCAAAAAACCTGTTTCATAATAAACTTCTGCAAGTATTCTTTCTGCCCTTTGAAAAACCATCTGTTGATCCTCATGCCCATGTCAGCCTACTGCAGTCAGGAGGAAGCCTGAAAGGGCAGGCCTTCGTGTGATTTGTATCTTTAAATACTTTAAGTGATATAATACTTGTCTATTCAATGAGAAAACTGCCCATTTAAAGTTGACTTTACTTGCCAGAAAGGAAAGTGTGGCTTGTTCTCAGCCCGAAGTAGGGACTTGACAAGCTCTGTATTTTCTAGTACAGGATCAGTCGTCTTGTGCCAAGTGTTGGAGCTACAGCATTAGTGTCTCCCCTTTCCCTTCTTCCTCCTCTCTTTAGTTGTAAACTAATATTCATAGTGAGATTTACATATTTTGGTGAAGTTTAATGCATAATATGTGCAGAGAATATATGCGTGTGTATACAAGTGTGTGTATATATGTCTATCTTAACTCTGCCTTGGTTACTAAAGCTTGAGTTTGTGAAGGATTCTTTGTTGAAGTTGACTGTGGGATCACCTTTTTGTTCAGATACGAACTCTGCAGTGGGTACAGATCAGCTCCCATTTGCTAGTGTGTGTGATACAGCTGTTCTGCCACTTGTCTGTCTGTTTGGGCTCCTCCTATCTGAACTGGCAAAAGTTTATTCCTTAGGGCCGTGTTTGGCTCAGGCTGTGGTTTTCTGTAGCCTTCTGTTGGATTGGGGTGTTGTAGTCTGCTTATCATGCACACTCTCATTTTCCTTGTTTCAGGTGTCTGATATGCCTTTAAAGAAATGTGGTATCAGCATGGTGTGGTATAGATGATAAGTGATGTTGGGCCAAAGACAGACTTCTTAATTGCTGTGTAAAGCTGTGTGTTAAATCCAGGTATGGTTTGCTTTTTCTTTTCCCTAGGAATTGGTTGCTGAAGAGCTGGAGATTAAATAACTGCGTTAATCAGGCTGGGACATGGCATGGTTGTTTTCCTCCACAGAGGTGAGGGTTGGTTCTGGGAGCTTTCTGGGCTGCTACTTGAGCAGGGATGGAAGGTGCCCAGCACTGGCTATCACATGTTGAGTTGAGTCTGTGACTTCCTTTGTGCCTGAAGTCCCAAGTTGTGACCTCTGAGAAGTTGATGCCCTGTCTAATGGCTGCTGCAGTATCAACTTCACTGGTGCTCATTCCTGGATCATCCAGCATGCTGGTAGTGCCCATCACAGCACGCACAGAATGAGAAGAAATGGCAGGATGCATCTAGCATACACTTTGGTAAATTTTGGGGTTTAGCCAGCTAGATACCATCTAGAGCAACACCAGCTTTGGTAAGACTTAGATGAGATAAGCAAGTTATAACTGCACACACACAGTGCAGCCTTTGCCTAGCCAATGAGTTAGTAGTGCATTTGCTCTGGGTGCGTTGGTCTCAAAGTAAGGGTAGATGACACTGCTGCTGAGTAGATGCTTTCAATGCAAACCAGTCCTTATTTGTCTTGCTGTGGTCCTGTTAAGACCCTCAGCAGGTCTTTATCAATATTGAATTGTAAGGAGGGCAGCCCACACATTGATGGGGACTTCTAACAGGAGCAAGGGGGGCTTGTTGCCTAAAACCATATTGGTTTCCTTCCTGAAGCTATTTTAAAAGCTTCATATGGCCACTAAAATTCTTTCTTTTCTGCTTATTTTGGTTTGCATTTTACTGTTGAAGCTGCTTTCTTTGAGAGCCTGGCTGGGGAATAGTTGTTCAGGAATTGGCAGTTGGGAGGGTTGGATTTTTTTTTTTTTAGCTGCAGGAGCCTGACGGCCTGCTGTGCTGTGGGTTGAGCCCTCCCTCCTGGGAAGGTGAGCTGGGAGCAGGGCTGGCATAAAGAAGTGTGGTTGCGGTGTTGCGTTTAGCTTTTCGAGCTCCTAAAGCCTACAGAACTCCACAGAAGGAGCTTGTTTTTAATATTGAAATAATTATGGATGTACTTGGTTGAGACACATGTATTTGTGGCTTTAGCAAGCAAAAGTATGAGACATAGTTGTGTTGAAGATTACTTTTGTTATGCTAGAAACTCCTTTTTTTCTCTTTCAAGAAGCAAGTGTGGGACTATTTCTTTTGAACTGTAGTGGCTTTCTTGCCCCAATATCTTAAACTGGAATTATTTTGCACTACGAAGTAGTAAGTAGTGTTTAGAAACTGTTGTCAGTGAGATTGTAAATGGCTCTTATTTCAAAAAAGGCAGAATGCTCGGTATTCACTCTCTTAATTTTTTTTTTTTCAGCTGTTTTCCCACAAGGCTGCATTTTCATCATGTGTGAGCTTGACTGTTTTTGTCACATTTGCAAGTTGTTGCTGACATCCTGGTTTGTTAATATATTTTTTTGTATTGGCAAATTTTAAGTGATTTATCAGCTTAGATCCCCGTTATTTACCACTGCTACTTCCAAGTTAATAATTTTGCTGACTAAGCTGTGTAGAGGATACCTTTGTGCACAGTGAAGAGGCAGGGAGGAAAACTCAGACACTCAGGAGTGTGTCTCCTCCCTTCTCCTCCCAAACTGAAACTAACTGAGCCTACTGGACAGTTTCACTGATTGCGCACTGATACCTTTAATTAGAAAACTTCTGACTTGGAGCTTCCACATAACCTGTTTCATTTGTTAGATGCAGTTAGAGCTATTTGAGCTGTAATGCTCTTAAACATGACTAAAGCAGGCAGCCCTACTTCTGGTAGAGAATGCTGGGCTATGTGCACTGTTGCTGATCTCCAAACTTTAGTTTCAGCTTGAGCTCTTTTTTAGGTGCTGAGAAAATGAATTCGACTATGCGGGTTTTCCCCTCCACCCCAGTACTGAACTTGCAAAATGCTGCTGTGGACCTCTTTCCAGGATAACACATCTAATTACGGATCAGTCTCTCATTCCAAGCTTCACGTGCTCATAGGGCTTTCTGATACATTGCGCAGATTCTTCAAACCACTGACCTTTGCAGAGTGCCCTTGGCCGTGCTGGTAGAGAAGCATGCTGGCAGCTTAAAGATGTTTTTTCTGACATTTGAGCAGAAGTGAAAACTTATTGCTGCTGGAAACAGATGAGAGGGCAGAAAATGCAATGTGTGCTGAGGTTTCAGATGCCTGGCATTGTCTGATGGTGAATGGCCATGGCAGTTTTTTCTTCGGTGTTGAAAGGGGATGTTAATGGTAAAAGCTCAGGGAGCTAAGCATAAATTGGACAGTTATTATGACAGCTGTGTTGTCAGCCATGGTTTGCTGGCTGTGTGCAGCTCTATTAATTGGGCTGTCTTATAAATAAGCAGTTGTACACAGCCTTACACATGCAACTCTGCAACGCTGCTGCACTGTAGCAGAGCAGTCATGTCACAACTCGCTCCTGATTGCTCTCAGCAGGTAAAGCTACAGGAGGAAAACACCTACAGCTCTGGAAGACACAATAGCTGAGTGGAGGGAGCTGGGGGTGATGTGTGTGAAGGATATGTGATTTGTGATACTGGAGGCTTAAAGGCAAAAATAACATCATTTATAATAGTAAAAGTGAAGGCTTCTTCACTACGTCTTTGCATTCTGCCAGTCTGTAATGAATGGAGGAGTAGTTTGCTTACAGATGACAAGCAGGAATGAATAACCACTTACAATTTTGGTGCTGAAGAAAGTGTTTTCATCATGGCCTCTGAGAAAGCCAGAGCCATGTAGCCCCTTTTCTCACACTGTTGCTGCTCTAAATAAAAATGTCAGGAAGCATAAAATTAAGACTTTGCATCCCTCATCCTCCCTGTGGAGTTCACTGTTCTGCTCTTGGTGTGCTCAAGGACTTGTTATGACTAGAGCTGTGTGCTGATTTTTTGGAGAGGACCCTTTTGCTGCCTGTCTCCCCGGTCCCAATCAGCAGGAGGAGGTATTCAAAGAACAGTCCACTGCTTTGAACTTGTTTGCCAGTTATAAACATCTTGTCAACATGGGCTAGGAGATGAGCTAGACGTGGTCTCATTGGGAGTAAGTAACGGTAGTGCAAGCAAGAGTTCAGCTGGAGGATAACTGAAGTGAGTCAAATTAGATGTTAGTTTATCTATGCCAGAATGTGAAGCTGTCTCTCCTTTTGGCGAGTGGGTAGTTGCCCTGTTGCCAATGCAATGGCTTTCCCTGGGAGTGTGTTGTGTCCTTCTGTCTCTAGCATGAATGTTACGCAGAAAGGAAAGCTGGATCCATTGCAGGTTTTGCAATTGAGATAGTGGCTGGTGTAAATGCAGCTTTCTTTGCTGACACAGGGTATTGGGAACTGAACTTTTCCCTAGTCCAATAACAGATTTTTACCCCGATATCAAATTTTGCCTTGCCAAACTACCAAAAAAACCCAGGCTACCTTTGAGTAATACACCCAACTGCTAGGATTTCTGAGATTTGTAAGAAAGCTCTTGCAGTTAAATTGTTTTAGGCATGTAATGGGACCCCGATGAATTTTAATAGATGGACATCTAAAGAACTTTTGAAGTTGAAATGGTGGCATAAGTGCTTTAATTTTGATGCTTTAAGAACAAGAGGAAATTGGGGGTATCTCAGGGTAGGTATAGGCTACGTGTTGGAGTAAGGAACTGCTGTCCCTTGCAGTCTCCTGTACAGCACTGGGGCTGTTGGCTAGAGCAGCTCTGCTTCTGCTGCTTGCTGTTTTCCTCTGGGCTGATGCATCTGTGCTTTGTTTTCATCGAACCTTCTTAGGAGACCTTAAATATCTTAGTGTTTGGTGTTTTGTAATGGGATTCCTGTTCCCAATGGTATAGAAAATATTTTATTTTTAGAAAGTTTTTTTCAGTTCTAATGATTAAAAATGGTAATTGTTCCACTTCTACTAGAAGCAAGGTTAGAAGCTTGCAAGCCTGACAGTAGAGAAGTGCGTGAAGGCATCAGTTGCTGCATTTGCTTGAACCCCTTGTGTATGAAAGAGGAGTTGCTTGCAACGTGATTCACTAAAATCTTTAGGTATCAAAGGGATATGCATCCTGCAAAATTTCCTGTGAGTGGGCTTATGCAGAGAAGAATGATAATTAGTTCTTATAAGTGGTTATGCATGATATACAGTTAAAGGCTGCATGATAGGAGTCTGGATTTGTGCAATCTATGCTGTGTGTTAGGCCTCCTTTTCTCCATATAGGACTTGTTTGGTCCCTTTGCAGGACAAAATTTATATCCTTGAATTGTAGCGATTGTTACTCTACCTCTTTTATTCTTCTCAGGCGGAGTAGGTCCCCTGTTTGCTTCTTTTAAGAAGAACTTGTGATGAGGTTGCTGTGGGCCAAAATGGGAGAGTCCCTATTGCAATTGGTCTTTACTGAAGCTATAATCTAATTATAGAGTGTTGTAATTTAGCAGGCTGCAGGCATATGTAATCCAGCATCCTGCCTGGTAGCGAGCAGCAGGAGATGTTTAGGACTGCTAAGAAACAAAACAGAGAACCCAAGATGAGGATAGGGTAATGTAATATATTACAGTAGATGAGTATGTAATTCTTGCCATTATGGTGCGAGAACCTGGATGCTTTTGCTGGCCTGAATGTTCTACCTGTGCTTTGCAGGACATGAACGCATGCAAAAGTACGTGTAAAGAAGTCCATGCTGACAACTTAAATTCACAGTGGGAAGCCTGGGGGTAACTTGCAGTTTGGAGTCACTTGCTGTGTGTTCAAACTGTGGAAAATATTTTATGGATGCAATTTTCTGGGAGTGTGGGATTTGTAAATGATTCAGAATTATTCCAGATGAAACTTCAGCATCCTGAAGCAGAGGACCATCACAAGCTGTGTAATTTTGCAGCTCCTGCGTTGTTCATTACTGTGTTGTGTTTCAGGGAGGAGGGATTCCTTCAGACTTATGGGGTTGGGGGATAAAATTGCATGTTTGAGCACATGGTTTAGAAGCTTCAGAGATGGTATTGTGTGTTGCTGTAACTCCACAACTGCATTATTATGTCTTGTTTCTGAAATACAGTATACAGTACAGTAATACAGTATATAACAGGTTCCGTTGCATCTTGCAGCATTGAGGAAGCAAGCACACGGAGGCACATTCTGGAAAGAAATTGATAATCTGTTTTGATAAGGTATGCTAATGGTTTTGTCTAGTGAAGACAAGACTGAAACCTCGCTGGCATGTGAAGATCACCTGTATTCAGCTGAATCAGCTTTATAACTGCATGACTTCCTGAATTGCTGCAGAGGAAGGATGTGCTGTTGACTCAGAAGAAAGTTTATAATGTGTGTCTAGGGACAAGGTCAGCAAAGTAGATGTCTGATTTTGACAACTACACATTTGCCATACGCTCTTAAGACTGAATCAGCATGACAACAGAAGTGACTTAAAAGTACCATTGTCCGGAAAAAAAAAATAAAAAAATTATCATTTCACAGATCCAAATTAGAAGATGGAGGGGGGACATGAGCAATGTGGAGTTGCATTTCATTAGATAACAGTACAGTGACAGGGCAGAGTGGAATTTGTGTTTGCATCATTAAATTTGGCAATTGCTTACCTAACTGTTTCACCCGGTTGTAAACCTCTGTGTTCCCTGTGGCTTGTTACTGTAAACTTTGTCTGCACAGCTGCAAGTGCTGTTATGCGCAGATTCAATTTCTGAACTGGATTGTGAAATGGAGTATTTTCTATATGTATTTAAACATGGCTCCCTCCCCCTGCTCCCAATCAGTCTTACTTTCTCCTTTGAAAACTGCTCACTTGTCTTTGCCTTTGTTTGTCTCAAACACACCCCTGTGTGTGGCATAGCTTAAATTTTTATGAACAAGAATGTAAACACCAAATCCACACAAGACTTGCAGAAGAACTCTGTAGCATTAGTGCATCATCTGTTTGTTATGTAATCTGATATAATGGAAGTGAAATAGAAACCAGATGTCAAGGCAGAGCAATTACAATTTTTCATTGTGAGTATTACAGTAAATGTACTTTGTATTCCTTTCCCCCCTCCCTGAATACAGGGTTTTATTTATTGGGGGGCTGGGAAAGTGCTGCAGGGGACTTCAGAGCTCTCAGCATGGTTCTTGCTTAAAGACTTTGTTATTCTGTACTTGTGTTCTTTCATGTAATTAAGGTCTGTGTGCCACTCCAGATCTGGGAGCTAGCGTATTTCCAATTTAAAATGAGCTGGACAAAACTGCTTAGTCCCTGGAGACCACCTTTGCATGTCCGGCTCTCATGTCAAGCTGTAGACTTGCACTAAATTTAGCATTCAAAGTGAAGCTGCTTTACTTATCGTACTTGATTAAGTTTTGTAAGAAAATCCTATCAAAACCGGTTTGGTGTGGAGTCTGCTGTGGATTTTTTAGCTGGAGAAATACCTGGGAGGAGAGCAGATGGGAGCTGCAGTTAGTTCGTTTTCTCAAATGTGTTGTGTGACTAGGAGGATAAAAGGGAAAATGGATAATCATTGATCCTTTCTGTTGGGGAAATGAATTCTTCCACTGCTAATTTATCCAAGAGGTTTATCTCTGTGGCCTTCCATTAGATAAGGCAACCCCTTGGTTGAAAGAAAAATCAATAAACATCTTAGTTTCATCTTCATATGCATCTTCACGAGTCGAGGCATATATATGATCTCACTGAGTGGTAGCTGACTTTAATCTTCCTCTTTTCTTCTCTCTTTTTTTTAACCTCCTTGTTCTTTTGTTGCTGAAGATTTATTTTCTCCCTTCTGTATTGCCCTGTCTGGTTAAGCTCAGAAGCCAGCAGTACCTTGATGGTGGAGTCCGTGCTTTGAGAAGGCAACGGGGGCTGGAGATGCAGTTTTTCCATGGGAGTGGGAGGGCGCCAGGAGCCACGTCAGGCATCCCAGATGCATCCTGCGGGCCACGTTTGGCACCGCTGATTTACGGCTTCCCTCAGTGTGCTGCTTCACTGACGGCTGCGGGTATGTTATGGATGAAACTTTCTAGTTCCACTGAATAAAAATCTTTCTGTTCTGCACCAACAGCTTTTTACTGGGTGGCTGCTGTGTAGTGTATCTTAGATGCTAAACAGGCCTTTACTTTCTGTCTCTATGTGAGGAATAGTAAGTCAGAAATCTTTCATGAAGCTGGTATCTTCATTTATCTGTTAAGTACAGATAACTTAAAAACTCTTAAATCAGTTTTATGTTTAAGCTGAAGGAAGTGCTGGCAATGAATTAAAGATTCTTGTTCCTTTTAAACAGCAAGTTTCTTCCTTTAGAACCCAGCAAAGGAGGAGGATAGGAGATCAATGTGAACACTTGCTGCAAGCCATTACAAATAGCTTCCAATCCGTACCACCTTTCCTTTCAAGGACAATCTGGAAAGAGGACGTGGGTCCATTAATATGTGGTTACTGCTCGGCTCTCCTAACACCAAGTAATGACTTCAGGAAGTTCCAGTGACAAGGGATGTAAGCTCATGTGTGGTGGAGTTGTTAATATTTGTGAACAAGCCACCCTTAGAAAACAAAATGGGGGATTCTTCCATTCCTGGAAAATCGGTAGCAAGATGGGCTTTGTGTCAGGGAATGAGGCTTTTGTAGCGAGAGCTCTGCAAGTTGCTGGAGGGTGGGCAAGCAATCTTTTGAAAATGAGACCGCTACCATGTGAAGCAGTGATGACCCTTGATAATGCTGTACCTGGACTGCTAGAGAGAAGGACAGAGGGGACTTCAGGACTTAGTGTAGTCTCACTTTGGTTCCAAGCACCCTATGGAAATATATGCTTAAGCTTTATCCTGTGTTGAGTCTGTACCAAGCTTTGGCTTGTATAGAAGGTGGCAAACATTAAGGAAAGGAGGCTGGATGGGGTGAATATGTGAAAAATGGTCTGTGTATGCTCTTCAAAAAAAGATATGCTAAATTCTCTGAAAAAGTTGATGGGAACAGGGGCTTGGTTGTTAAAAGCTATTTCAGTTTCCTCCTGTGACTTGATTCTGATCTGAATATTTCTATTCAACCTTGAAATGCTAATTTGCAATGTGGATTATATTATAACTTTGTATGGCCTACCTTTTCTCTCCTGTTCTTTGGCTAGTTGTCTCCTGCTGTTGTCTCCAGTAAGGATGGAGCTTTATGATTGAGTCCATTCCCCTAAATCAGAGATTTAACTATTAAAGACACTTTCCCCCCACATGAAGCGCTTATATAAAACTTTACAACTGCAAGGAAGCAGCAAGGCCTCTTGCACCTGTGAAGTCATTGAAATGGCAGTGAAGCCAGAGCTGGCGGCAGCATCAAGCGTTCCCAGTCAATCACTTCCTTTGTAAATGGAGACCGTGGAGCCCAGCCTGAGTCCCCAGGGTTACCACAGAGAACATCTCCCCACCCGCAGGTTAGGTATTGTGGACGTTGGGCCAGCTTGCTTACAAAGGCACCTTTCTGAAGGTAATGATGTTGTTCTCTCTAAGGTGGTGCTCTGCAGGGCTGGAAGACTGGGAAGCTCTGCAGCTTGTTCCATGTAAACACTTCTCACACTGTGCTGACTCTCACGTTGTTGAAACTGGGACCTGTGGTAATGGGGCTTAAAACCATAGAAATGTGTAACGGGAATGTTGGCCAGAGAGTGCTGCTAGAGAGAAATTACATTGAAAAAAGTAAGTCAGTGGAGGATTAATTTTGAGAAGGAAAAGAAGTCACTCAAGTAGGTGTTGGGCTTGCTTTCTCTGCTGTGTCACTGTCATACTGGTTGTCACCAGCCTCCGTGACCTTAATTCTCATCCAAGGGAATCTGATTGTGCAGCGTGTTTTCTGGGGACAAAAATACTAGCGAGTCACATGTCGCCAGGAGCTCTTACTATAAAAACAGCAGCTCTGCTGAAAGCAACCTTCAGCATGGCTGCAAACATTCGTGGTGTTATTTTTAACCTGTCTGGGTAAATTTCCAATACAAACGCTAGTGCCAATCTGATGTGTATGCTATCCCAAATCCTTATCTTCTGCTTTCTAGTGCAGTAACGCATCGGACGGACAGCTGGTTTTGGGGTTGGGTATAGCTTTGATTTTATGTCTGCAGCACCAGAGAGAAATAAATACTTCAGCTCTGTTTTACTGCTATATAGAAATTTTTAAAGGGATTTTTTTTTTTTTAAAGATGAGTTTTAATGGTATCTTTTTCATTGTTCTTTAAAGAAAAATACTTTAACGAGGGTTTAAAAATAGATGAAGTCTGCACTTTGATTAGGTTGCTCTGGCACTGACGTCAGTGTGTGATATTTATCTATGTACGGATTTGTCTCCCTGTTGACTAAGGCTGTATTTACACAAATGGTGATATTTCTGTTCACTGTGAGGGAAACGCAGAACATCTCTGCTCAAGTTGTGCCCTTAGTATTCTTAGCCTGGCTTTCTCTCCTGCTGCTTGATTTTTGTATTGGAATGGCAGCAGCGTTTTTTTTACATAAATGTCCAGGCAATAGGAAGCTGGCTTGGTGGAGAAGCATGCTGGTAGAGCAGTGCTGAACTTGACTTGGAGAGGTATATAACATAAGGTATGAGCCTATATGGGTCCTTACTGGCTGGCTTCATTAATAGACAGGTAATGGGTATTCTACAAATAGGAATTACAGAAAATACATCATGCAAATGTGAAATACAAATGAAGAACAGTTAGCAGTTTCAGATCAGCACAGTTCTGCGTGTAGCACCTGTATTTATCATTTCATGTTTTTATTCAGAGTAGTTGCTCTAATTCATGCTTTTTTTTAGCTTTAATTATTGCCAAGTTAAAAATCTCTTTTTATAAGGATGCCAACATAAAGCTGTTGGTCTGTCAAATACCACTTGGATCTTCAGCTGCTAGAGCTTCTCAGAGCCTCTCTCCTCTCTCCACAAAGCAACACTTGAGGTTTCCCTGGCCCCAAATCGCACTGTTTGTAACAGTAGCAGAAATCACTAAATAGTTTTCTATAAGCATTATTATCTAAAATCTGGTTCCTGGAGCATGGCATTTCCCAAAAGTAACTTTTTGGGGGCATATATGTAGTTGAAATAAAAGGACAGAGAAGAATACTTGTAAGCTGTTCTGTTAGTAGCATTGCATATTACCAGTGTAACTGTTGTTTATCTGTGTAGAACTTGGCTCTTGCGTGCTCATGCTACTACATAAGGGAGCTACGCGAAGCAGGAAGGTACAATGTCATTCCCCGACTGCTCGTGTTTGTTGCAGTGGAAGGGCTCTGACTCAAAAGTAACGGTTACTAATTGTGAGACAAGAGAGGGGTTAGTGTTCTGGCTGCATGCCCCAGCTTTGCTGCGAGTGCAGCTGATCACAGTCTGAGGAGGATCCAGAGCAGCTTAGTTTGACCCTCTACTGCAAATTAAAGTTATTGCTGGTTTACGCTTTTCAGACTTTAGGCTGTAAACTGCAGTGGCATGGGGAAAGATCCCTCTGTGGAACGAGGTGCTGCGGTTGGTTGGGGATGATACTGTTTTGGATGTCTTTGCCCTTGGGGTAAAAGCCCCAATACTTTTTCAGTGCTGTCATGATCATGCAGAAAACAAAGCGCTGTTGCAATAGGTTGGTCCTCTTCATATTCGGATCAAATAAATGACAGATTCCAGAGTACCACTGCAGCAGGTTGCGCTGTGCTTAGGACTAAGCAGACAATGCTGTCTTAATGCATCTGTTTATATTTCCATTTTCTGTTTCTTTACCTTTCTTTGATTAGAAAGGCAGCTTGTTGGTACTGCCATCCCTTTTGAAATATTTTTGACCGAAGGGTGGGGAAAGAAAAAGAAGTGGGTAGACTCTTGAGCATGTGAACAGATGGAGGCAGGATGACCATTTAGATGTTTAAAATCTAAATTTTTTTGAAAAGGTTTTAAATATAAATCTGAAAGATTTTAAATCTAAAACTTTCTGGACTATTTGTCTTTTCTTCTGGGGAGCCTGTAAGAATCTGGCTGATGAGCTCAATACACAGGTAGAGTGGGTTCTTGATTTTGTTTTTGCTTTGTTATTTTTTGTTTTGCAAATATACAAACCTTTCTAAGAAAAGCTAAATATTCCACCCCCCATGTCACTTTTAAAGTATTTGGGCAGATTCTAAATCTAAAACCTTTTGAAAAATTTAACCTTTTCTATGGGAATTCAGATTTTGCTGTTTGAGATAAGAGGAGTGCAACTCTGGTGCTGGTTTTGTTTTCACTTACTGGTTTGGGGTTTTTGCATGTATTCATGTGGAAGCAGAAGCAGCTCATGGAGAAGAGGTGTTAAGGCTGTGAAGGTAGCGTTTCTCAAAAATCTAACTGACTGGACTCAAAGCCCTTAAATGCTTTACTTGATCAACAAAACACTAAAGTTGCAGTACATCATACTAAATTCCCTAAGTCTAGCCTGAAAGATGCTTAAATTACGGCTATAAGAAAGAACCTACCCCACAGTGCTGGCTTAAATATGCAGTATGGCTGAGAGAGAGGCTGCTGCATTGCAAAGGTATGATTTCTTAATCATGCAAGGTATAGAGCAACCAAAACGGCATGAGCTAAACAAAATGCTGGATGGGTTCGGGTGCTGGAGGAGTATAGGATTTATTGGAACTGTATTGATCAGCAAACTCATGGGAGTTTGTGTCTGCATAAAAATGCCTTAGCAACCCACCCCCAACCACCAAATCATGTTTTCAAGCATGTCTTAAATGATTTGCATTGAACAAGTTAAAGAAAGTCCACCTTGGAGTTTGTATGTGTTTGAACCTCATACCAGTCTTGTACTTAGGCTGACTTTTATGGGCACTGGAACAGGCTGCCTCTAGAGGTTATGGAGTCTCCTTCTCTGGAGATATTCAGAACCCACCTGGGATGTGTTCCTGTCCAGCCTGTTCTAAGTGAACCTGCTTTGGCAGGGGGGTGGACTAGATGATCTCTGAAGGTCCCTTCCAACCCCTACCATTCTGTGATTCTGGGAAAAATTCAAGCTACTTCTAGAGATGATAAAGCTTCTGGTATTGTAATACCTGATTAAACAAACCAGCTAATGCCAAAAATTGAGTTGCCGATACTAAAAAACAAGTTTGGCTCTCATGCTCAGATTACATTACCCCACACCTGAAACATTTACCTGTAGAGCCATTAGATGTCTAACTGCGGCTTTATGTGTTTGCAGAGCTGCTGCTTCAGTTTTCTTGACAACTACCTAGTCCAGAGCTAGACCAGTTCTCCAAAGGGTGCAGCTTGGGCTGATGCAGTGGTACCCACTGAGGGATGAAGAGGTTGCAGGCATGGCCTGGGGGCTGTGCTGACCTACTGACATGGTGTCCCTGTGTTCCGAGCTGGTTCTTTGTGCTCAGTGTTTGTCTGGGTGGAGGGAGCTCTTGGCTGGCCTTAATTCCTCCTTCTCTGCAAGCTCCTTACAGTCAGAAGTGCAGGGTGAGAGTGTAGTTGTATGTATGACATCGGTGGTTAAAGCAGGAGTCCTGTATTCTTTTGCAGGTGAAGGAAAAAGCTGTCCCAGTAGACAATCTCCTTAAAGGGGAGCGCAGTAAGTTTTCCTGTGCAGGTCTTGATCTTAATGTCAGTGCTTGTGTACCTGCCCTGGCAAATCTGTAGGCAAGAGTTGCAAACCAAATGCAATATTGGGCTCCACAGGGCTGTCTTCTTGCTGAAATGAGTGTAGAAAATACAGAGGAAACATCAATACCTTCCTTGTTCCTGTCCACAAGAAAGGCTAAATGTAAAAAGTGCTCATAATGCAGAAACTCAGGATAAGGTGGTTAGTTGAAGCTTGAAGGAAATGAAGCTTAGTCTCCAGGTTTTTGGTATTGTAACTGTATTAGACAGCAACACATAGGTCAGACTGTCATGTAGGGCTTGCGTAGATGCAAGGCTGGTGGTTTAGGCTCTAACAAGTTCTTGCCAATTCTGTCCATTAATATAAGGATTTTGTTATATGAAGGGTGTGCTTTTTGATCTCTCAGCTGGGTGGGATGAAAGCACAACTCAGAAGAATTTTCCACATTTCTGGAGGTCAAGTAAGTTTTGTCTCAGCTGCACATGCTGTCATTAGCTGTGCTGCAGCTTCTCCCTGTGGTCCAGGCTTTAAATTCAGACACTGTCCTCTTATAGCCCACCCCAGCCTATAATCATGAAGTGACTGTGCAGCCCCCACATCAGATCTGTCCATCAGGTCTGTATTTGCCCATCCTGTAAAACACCAACACCATTTTCCCAGTATCTGGCTGGTATAATCCTAATCCCCAAGGGAGTAAGTCTAGCAAGGGTCCCTTTGTCCCCATCTGGAAAAGAGAGTCCCAGCACCACCTTGTGCTGCAGAGCTTCTGAGGGTTTGGAGTTGTCCAGCCATGGCAGGTCATCTGACCAGGGAGCAAGGGTATTGGTGAAAGGAGAGAGAAAGTCCCCGTGTCTTATCACAGCTTCCCCAAGCCTTGCTCTTTCTATCTGGAAGTGTGAATTCAATAGTGTCTTAATATTTGCTGTTTTTTTTTTTGGCATCACCTTTCTATTAACTGTAGGGTAAAGGATTCAACACACAACCTGCTATTAGTCCATGCAGGGTAAACCTTCAAAATAGTACTGTCATCCAGAGTGAGTTTTTTGCCCTCCCAAACCAGCCAAGACTGTCCTGTGTTTTGCACAAAAGAAGGTACAACTTCCAGTGAAAACAGGTAAGAAAGTGCAATTTGAGGAGATACATTTGATCTGATATAGCTGGCTGATTTTCTGTCATTTTTATTTATCCTATCATGATATCTCTTTATTATATAAGATACAAACTTTTGCAAAAGAAATGGGGACTTAAATCCTTTCTAACTTTTTAATGTAAGTTTATTAAAAATGAAAAATTAAATTCTATGCATTTCCTTGAACTTCTTTATAGGAGCTGATTCGACACTACTTTAATAATAAAGATATATGTTTGTGTCCTGGTTTGTTATCTGCTTATGTAAGTCTTGGCCTTCAAGGGAAATTTGTAGCTGGACTATGAAAAAAGTTGAGGGGGGACTTGCTTTGTGGATTGCTGTTGAAGGGAGCTGTTAACTCAAGCTGCTAATCCAAGTCAGGCAATTTTCTTAAAGCCAGCGTCTCTGGTGCATGGTACGTAAAGACTGTCAGGGTCTGCTTACTCAGACTTTAAGGAGAGTATTAATTTTTCCAGCAGTCTCCAGCTCTGGCTGTTGGTCTCTTGCCCTCTTCTGGATAGCCTCAGGTGAAATCCCCTGTCCATGGGCAGCTTCTCCATGGTAGGAGAAACTTTCATGTATGCATAATTCAAAGGTGATGGCATTATTTGTACTTGCATATGTGGCCTTCGTGTACGTGTTTTGTGAGCTGTGCTGTGGAAACACATAGATATCAGTGGTGGTGAATCTCAATGATGCTTGTTATGGATATGCACTTGACATCTTTGTAACTTTTAATTTGTCCTTGACACTGAGACAATAATTAAAAGAAAACCACTAGAAACTGTCTTGGTTAAAGGCGATACAAATTAACTTGCAGACTTCATCAGTTTATTATATTATTATATGGCAGTGCTGCAACAGTCTATCTTCAAATGAAATGTGGGTTTAAATCCATAAACCTTTTCAGACCTACAGGGGAGGGGGTTTCTGATGTCTGCTTGCTTCAGGAAGGCATGAAATTTATTGCTGTCTTCTGAAGCTGTGAAATTAACTGTTTCACTTCTACATGATGGGTGCTGAATCATTATTTAGCGGATTAATTGCACTGACTTTTGCATAGTTTTTACCTGGCCCTTATCCTTTGGTAGGAGAGAAAGGAATACTAACTAATGGCCTGTAAACAGAGCCTGCTGGTAGAGGACTAAATTTTGGTGCTAGTTTCAGACGGTGGATAATGTGCTTGTGGAATATTTCCCCCAAATTTCATGCTGGATGAAACCTGCTGAGTAAAATGCCATTATCTCTGCTGCTAACCCTTATATGCTTGAGGATTTTTTTCCAAATAGCAATTCTTTAACCTGCACTCACCTGCAGGCTTGCTGCCACTGCTGAAAATTATGATTTTTTTTCTCTGTGAGCTGAAACATGGCACAGAGTCAAGCCAATCATTTCACGTCTCACCCTGAGGCAGCTGCTGCTTTCTAAAGCTTTACAATCTTTCCCTAAAAAGCCGAGGGAGCTCAGAAGACCTGCTGTCCCATGGCATCCATGCTGGGGAGGGGGCTTGCTTTCACCCCTCACCACATTCCCCCTGAAATCCAGCTTTTCCAGTATCCTGCTTGGTAAGTGTCTGGATGAAAGCTGTAAGATAGTACACCATTTTGGGGGCATTAGGCAGATTAGTATAGTGGTAAACTTTTATCTTGCTGAAAAAGGGGTTGGGGCCTCATGTTTTGGATGGCTATTAAGGATACGGGGCTTTCCATACCAGACACTTTTCACTTGAGGATCTTTGTGCCTTGTTAGTTACTCAGTACGGCATGGGATGGGCTTGCATAAGGCGGGGCTGTAGTCTGTGCTTTGGATATCCATTCCATACCTGGAGTAGATGATTTTTGGACTGTGATGTATGCTGAGAGAGTATATTGGAGCGATGTCATAGGGAGGGAATAGCTAGGGATATTCTCCTGTGAATTTTAGAAGATGAAGTAGTATGATCTCAGAACAGTGCTGGTTTAGGCTTTTGTACTGTTTTGTATCTCATGTTTTTTTTTTCTTAGAGATATAATGTATTGCCCATATGCACAATCCTTGCATTTATAAATTTCTTACTTTGAGCATTCACGGAGTGCAGATGTTCATAAAACAGACATTCATGTCTTGAAAACTCTGCTCGCCTGTGGTGAATGGGAAGCTTTCCCAGGTAAGCTAGAGCTCACTGTAGTCGATTCCTGAATAAATGAACCTTTCATCATTTACGGGAGGGAGTCGGGGAGAACACCACTTTGCTGTGATGGGTGCAGAGAGTGCCTTCCAGATCATGAACATGGTGCAGGCGAATGCAGCGCTGTCTTCTCTGCTGCTGAGCTCAGGGGCCTGAGCAGTTGGGAGCTCCCTGCAGCAGCTCTTCAGGGCAGGTACCAGGAAAAGGATGTGGAATATAACAATTTCTTGGTATCTGTGCAAGGTGTTTGGCAAATACAAAGGTCTGTCCAAATGGAAGCAGTATCAGTGGCTAATGGGGTTTTCATGATAAATGGGAATTACTACTGATGTTAAATGTGCTTATATATATAATTTCATACATATTGAACATGCATATATACATATATGCAAATGCATATATGCATCTCCTGTGCAGAAACAAGCATCTTGTCTTCATACCCCATTTGCCCAGAGGGGAAGACAGCAGATGTCGTGCAGAGACAGTGCCAGTTAAACAGAATAGCTTCTTCACCCATAGATTCTTTGCATACAATCAGCCAGGGCTGACTTGAGCTTGCTCCTCTTGAATCTAAAGGAGAAAAAAAAAGCCTCCTGGGCACTTCTTATTTAGATTCAGGCTGTGAAGAGGCAATGACTTCTCACCTGCTGAGGCTGCAGCAAAACATTTGTGGAGTCTGCGGAGTTTGTGTTAGCTTGGAGGTTGAATGGTTTATGGCTCTTTGGGAAGGCAGCTTTCAGGCTCAGAGGGTGTAATAATGGATATTTAGGTATTTCTGTTCAAGAAGGCCTGCTGTTTTAGTGCTGGCTGGTCAGTTGAGATCCTCTATGTTTTTAAAGCAGATGCTCAGATGAGAACCTTGTGGACCCCAAAAGATACCAGGGAGTGAAGGTATCTTTCTGAGTAATGCAATGCCCTTAGTTCAGTTATTGTGTTTAAAATTGATGAAAAATAGTCTCCAGCTTTTATGGGGGATTTATGAATGTTTAAGCGATCACACAGTCCTTGTAAGATGATGTTCTTCACTCTGTGTGTTCAAAGGTGCTTTGGTCTAACTCTGGCACAACTGATGGTTGGTTAGGGTGTTAGAACTCTGATCCATTGTTTTTGCCATGGGGCACAGCCTTGCAATTCAGCTGTGCTTTCCACATCGTGTCTTGGAATAAGCTCCTGTTCAAAGGTGTTTACATTTGAACAGGCAAGAGAGTCTCCAAAACTTTTTTCCTCAACTAAATTAATGTAGTATACTGCTTCCTTAACTTGAAGGGGTGAGTGTTCTCTAGGAACGCCCATCATTAACATTTGCATTTGGTTGTTTGCTGCTGTTTTTGTATGAATCTCTTAAGCACGATGAAATAAACTTCTCAATCAGAGGTGGTCTCACAGGATAGAGGCAGGACTTGATTTAACTCTGCAAGATGAACTTCCAGTCTCAAGACATAGCAAAGAAAGGAGTTTTGGCTTTCTCTCTCTGCAGTGTCATTCCTGAGCAGTGATGTCTGTGGGCTTGTCACCTCTTTGAGGAGCTCTGCAAAGGCCCATGGACTTGGTGCCAGGATGTGCATGCTTATCACAAAACGAATATTTGTGGTTAAGGACAGTGAAGCTAGTCCATAAAGATAGTGAAATGAGTTGCTAGAAGCAGAGCTGAACACTGGTGTGCAGCGGTTTGTGTTTATTGCAGTCAGCTCTGCAGTATGTGTATTCTGCACTTCCCTTCTGTAGTCCTGAAAAGCAGAGTTACCAAGCTGAACCAGAGGGAGCTTGTGAGGAGAGGGGTATTCCTGAGTGCATTATCCCATGCTCTCAGCTTCATTTGCAACAGTTATAGACCATATTGCTCAACAAGCAGGCAGGTATTTAGGTAAGCATTGATTTTACAGTGCACAGCTAGCAAAATGAAACTGGGTAAATCACTGATGGGAAAACAAAAGTTTGGTATTGTTTTTTTCCTTTCTTCTAGTGTCTTCTACCTGTGGATGAAACTAAGTTTCAGAGCCCCGAGCTCTGAATGTGTGCTAACCAGGTTACAGCCTTGGTTCTTTTCTCCAGGTTGTCATTAAATTTTAAAATTGTAAAGTATTAAGGAATCTTTGTGCAGGGGACACTCCTGATACCATAGAGTTACCATAGAGTTGCAGCTTTTGGATACTGCTCTGATGAAGCTCTGAAAAATCTGATGAATCAAAAAGGGGTGAAATGTGCCCTGGTTGATGCCAGATAAAACAAAGCATGCGCATGCGTGGTGAGCAACTCAATTGTTTATTGTTCTCTACCTGTTTATAGGAGTTTTCCCAGCCTTCATTTGTTTCGGTACAATAGTTGGAGAGTGCTGTATGGTGGCAGCAGCAGCAGAGGCAGGTGCTCTGCTGGGCTGTCCCTGCAGGAGGAGATGTGCCTCCAGCCCTGCGTCCTGCTCCTCATGTGAGGATGGCAGTGGTGGTAAAGGCAGCTGTCAGCCCTGTGTCAAGCTTGATGTGATAAATAGATACAAGAAGACTTTTTTTTTCCTTCTTCCACAAGGTGTTGGGGAGAAAAGGGGGGTTGTCTGCATTTCATTTTGTTTAGGAACTGGTGTTAATTGCAAAGGCAGGCTTAGCTCTGGTCTTTGCATATGTATTTCAGCACTAAACGTGAGCTGTTGCTGTAGTGAGTTGTGTTTATCTTTTACCTTTGACCACCTCACCCATTGATCTCTGCCCGGTCACCAGCTATTCCTGGTGCTCTGAGCCTGAGCAACAGCGATCCCCAGAAGGCTGTCTCACACGCGGTGGTTCGTTTTCTCACTGCTGGTATGGATTTTCCACAGTCTTAAGAAGTGAAACGCTCTCTTGACATTCAAAGGTTGGTCCTGCACAAGACTTTTTAAGGCAGGCTGTTTTGCAAGCCCACAGAGTGTTATGTTGCAGTCCTACAGCACTGAGAAGAGAGAGGTGGTCAGCTTTGGACACGCTGTGTTTGCTTCCAGGGCACAATATAGCTGTGTCTTCTATGCAGAGATGAAGAAAGGTAAGGATAAATTTATAGAAAATAACCTATTGAAGTAGAAGTAATAACTTTAAAAGAAATTGGACTATCTTTTCTGCAAACAGAATCTGGATACCAAGTTTACCATCAAAATATTTAAAAAGACTAGTGCAGATATGCTTAAACAAGGATTTGTAGTGAGTGAAACTGAGAAAATTGGCATTATGTTTTTCTAAACCACAGAAGAATAGCGTGGAAAGATATTACCACTCTTTTCTGTGTAGGCATACAGCTGCACGCGGAGGCTTTGCAGCTGTATTTTCTGAACATCTTTCCAAAACTCACCTAGGGTTCCCAGTTAAAGATGTTGCAGCTGCTAACAGTTCTGCTGTTTGAGAGCAGCTGCTGTATTGACAAGTGCATTTTATCATGGGAGATGCTGGTGGAGTGGAAATAAGCAAGAAACAACTGTTTATATAATCCGTGCCCTATAGATCAATTACTGCAAAAACAAGCCGTTCACTTGTCTGCAGCAATACGCACCTTGAACCACACTTGCTATAAATAGCTGCAATATTGAGCAGCAACGTTGAGCAGCAGCATCTTCTGAGAAGTGCCAACTTGAATGCCTTTGTGTTCTCCTGGTGCAAGCAGGGATGTGGTGAACTGCTCTTTTAAGTGAGTGTAGTTCCTACAATTGTGAAAGCAGGTGCTGTGAGAGTCTCTCTACTCATGTTTGTTTAGAGGTTTGAAAAGTGCCCCTCCGTTACCTGGAATCCTGCTATACAGAATTTCATGCATATCGTAACACTTCCTTCTTATTTCTTACCCTAATTGCCAAAATGGTATTCAAGCAATACAAATGATTTACCAACCAAAGCTCTCCTGGGACTCTTTGTACATACACAAAATTCTCTCCAGTTTTATGTTTGATAATGGGAGTTGGTGGTTCTTTAAGCTGGGATTAAAACTGCACGTGTCAGGAACATGCTTGAGGTCAGCTCTAGAGATATGTTTCTGCATGGTGGTCACAATTCTTTCTTTATTTAAGTGGTTGACATGTTTTTAATCAGAATTGCTGACAAGCATGCAAAAAATAAACAAACTGATACTAAGAGTTTCAGCTACACAAAGTACAGAGGAGTCAAGATATTGTAGCCTTGAGCCACAGCATTTACGGTGATACCTGATTTCTTAATTGCTTCATCCTATTTTCCCCTCATAGACTAGTAACTTATTACATGGACAGAAAAGCTTTCTTTTTTTCTGGATCGTACAATGAGCCAAAGCTTACTTCCATGGTAAGCTTTTTGATGCCAGATGGAGACACTGATGACCATGTCAAGGACTCTGCTTTTGCTGGCTTCCAGTAAACCGAGATATTTTTCTTTACCGTAATGGGGGTTAGGGAAGTTCTTACATGAGCGTTCCTGTTAAAGTTGGATCGGGAAGTCCTGGGAGGGTTTTGTGGTGCAGCAGGATCACTTGCTTGGATAAATGCCCTCTCCAACAGAATGCTGTCAATTTAGCAAAAACAGGTTTCCTTTCCATAATCATTATTTCTTACTCCTTTCTCTGTTCCTCCTTTCTGTTTCTAAAACAGAGGTTCTCTAATGTCAGAGAGAAGGGCTCAAGCAAAATCTGTTACTGGTTTGGGTTTTTTTTCCCCAAATCTCTAAAGGTTTTCGAACATCACTCATGCTTTAAATTTCTTTTTTAAAAAAAAAAAACAAACCCAAACAAACAAACAAAACAACAAAAAAAAACCCACCAACCAAAAAACCACAAGAAAAAAGCACCACCAAAACAAAACACAACCAACCTATACTTCTTCAGATTAGATAATTTGAAATTATCCACGTGCAGCTCTTCCAGAGGTGCAAGCACATTTCCTTGTACTGGTGTCTCTTTCATCTTGTTTGCTGTTCTGAGATATCTAACGTGGCAATAAATTACCTAGTGCTGTCCTTGCTGCTTAACCTGTTCTTGCCAGCTCTTAAGGCTAATTAAGGTGGTGGTGGGGAACACCCTAAAAAAGATCTGCACTCTGAATATACTTCTCATATTTATGTAGCATACATGTTTTATTGACTTTAGTTTTTTAAAATGTCTGTTATTCACCAGGTGGTAAAGCTGTAAGAGCTGTCCTGGTCATGCCAAACAAGTGTCAATAAAAAGTCCAACCGCACTACTTACTAGATATTGTAATTNAGGTTCTTGGGAAACAGGAAGGTAGGCTAACACTGCACAGGATTTAAAAAGAAGAAAATCTCTGCTAGAAGTGAGATCCTTTCTGAATAAACAAGACAGCTTCCCCCCCCCCCCCC
>VZSZ01010322.1:82605-157163 GCA_013398815.1 Ibidorhyncha struthersii
AACCTAATTACTACCAGTAGGTTGTGTGACTGGCTTTGGTTGTGAATTGTGCTTCTAGAGCCTTTTTTTTCAGTATGCAAAGAAGCTCTCCTGGTAGGAGTACCAGGATGCTAGTCTTGTCTGAAAGACTGTGTTGAGGGAACTGGGAGCATGGCCCAAATAGGATTTGCTTGGGAGAACTATATTTGAATTATATTCTTCAATAATGTAAAACTCTTATGATGTAAGCCTTCAAAAACATTAAATTCAGGATAAATCATCTCAGATTGCAGTGTCTTTTGTCTGTTAAGTAGCAGCCATTAAAGAAGTAAAGGTTTTAAAAAGTGAAATGGTTTTAGGCCACTCAGAACTACTGTGCTGTTTGATACCCACTAATCCTTCCATGATTTTTAAAGGGGACAGCTGCAGCTAGCAAAGGTTTTAGCCTTCCAGACATCCCTTAAACTTACTTGTTTTTTAAGATCTTTCAGCAAACTACATTCCCTAAACCATGCTTTGTGCCCATCTAGGGCAGCAGAAAAAATCAGTGGGGCAGGGAGGCTTTATGGGAGGCTGTTCAGTGGGGTCCCAACCATAGTGCTTCAGAGGCATCTGAGTACTGCTTATAGTTTAGATGAGACCTGTAAGAAGTTCTTAAACTGTACAATGTTGGGGATCCTGAATTGCCTCTGGCTTCTCAGAAGGAGTCTGGGGTAGCTCAAAGTAGCCGTAAATCCCCTGAAAGCCGATAAAATGAGGTATTTCACATAAGAGCAAACAAAATGTGCAGTAATGATCTCAATTGGGAGGGAATAAGGGACAAAGTCATTGGGGTGATACTGCACGAACACTTGTTTAAGTCTGGGGAGAGTGGGCAGGACTTTAAAGCCTTCAGACTTAAATCATGGTAGGAATGGTATCTGGGGTTTCCCTCACTTTCCATATATAAGTTAAATTGTATAGCGTTTAGATGGCAAATTTGTGGAAAGCAGTTTAAATCAAAATCACTTCCCATGCTAAAAAAATCTTGAATCTATTCAGATGCTTCCTCTAATGCCAGTAATTGGATTGTGTGAAATCCTAAAAATGTTGAGCAAAGTCAGAATCCATATTGCCCAATGGTATTCTTTTTGAGTGTGTTCTTGCTGGTTTCCTGAGTTAGAAGTCTTTTTTTTTTTTTTTTGATATAACAATATATATTGCCCTCTGACAGTCATTTTTCACAGTGGTTAATCCTTGATGATGAAAAATCTGTGGTCATGGGTGTACAAAGTACAAAACTTCTGATGTAAAATACTAGGAAAAGCTGAAATACAAAAAGGTGATGGAATTGCTTTGAAAATTTTTTTTTTTTTGTCTCTTTTCACAAGGTGTCAATGAATGCTTAAGCATTCTTTGCAGCTGGGAAGAATGCTTTGTTTTTAATTTCAGCCCTGCTAATAAAGTCTTGTCATGTATGTCAATGAAACAGAAAGAAAATTACTACGGAGCTAACTGTAGGTTGTCATTAAAGCTGATTTTCTGTGTTAAGCCAAAAACAACGCAAGATTTAATTTCTGGACTTCCTAAATATGTTAGTCATGCTGATTTTTTCATAAAACCCAAACCCTAAGAGCTAGAGAAATTTACTATGGGGACTGCATTTGAAAGTATTTATTTGCTCTTATCTGTCACCTTGTCCTGATCTTCGCATGTTGATCTTCTGCCTTCTCTATATTTAAGATAATGTGCTTTGACTTCCAGCTGTTGACACTTGCAGACAGCTGCTTGTAGGGTCCTGCCTGAAAAATTCCTTCCTCTCTTCATTTGGCCAACAAAATAAGAAGTGATCTGTTGTTTGGAGAGCACAGCTGAAGTCGCGTCCCACCAGATTATTTGGCAGCAATGTAACCGGGGAAAAAATCCTGTTGTAACTGCATGGGCACTAACTAGTTTGCTCATAGCAATTGAGAACTCAACACTACTTAAAAAGTCTTCCAACCACATAATTTGCTATAAACAGAGAAAGGGGAGTTTCCTGGAAGCTAACTATATAAAAAATAGCAATTCTTACGTTTTTGAAGCTCGGATTATATAATTTGTTCTAATGCTGTCCCTTTGATAAAAATCTGCAGTCTTATTTGCATTTTTACCTACTCTAAAATGTGAGCTTCCAGAAGGTTTTTGGGTGTCAGTTATTTTAGTGGCTTGTAATACTGGGAGCTCTAGAGTGTATTCAACCCTACTGGCTTGTATATTTCACGTAGCACTTAAAAACAAGGGACTGCATGTATTTATACTGAAAAATAACGAGTCAAATTAGCTTTTTAATTTCCTTCTCAGCAACATGCTTCAGTGCTTTGTCAGCGAACTTCATGAGGCTTTTGTGCTTTGAGTTGTGGGTTTTTTTTAAATGATGACTAAACCAGAAACCAAGGAGAGATGACAACTGCAGTGCTGCACTATTAAACTTGCTGTAATTCACTCTTTCATGCTAATGTGTTTCTGAGAAATCTTATTTCCTTGTTTCCTACCCCCCACTCTATTTTCATCCTGGCAAGTTAGATCTGATATTCTTGTGTTGGTGGAATGACTCCTCCTTAGGCTGGTCCCAACGGCAGTAATGCAGAGATGTTGAACTTGAGTGCCTCCAGCCTTTTAGACTTGTTCCTTTTCAGCCAACTGGAAGGGGTGTGTTATACTGAAAGCTATTTTAGGTCTTACCATTCAGTTAAAGTATCGTCTCTGTAGCAGAGCAGCACTGTTTAAGTATGGCAATAAGTGGCAAAGGCAAGACAGGGTGCAGGCTATGGAGGGTCTCTGGGCAGGCAGCTCAGTGCAGGAGCAGACCTGGTAACACAGGCTGTGTCCATGCTGGGAAGGGGCTGGTGCTGAAAGGTGTGCACGTGTCTCACAGGATCTCACTTTGTACCTGCTCTAATCTAGTTTTCTGGACTGAATATCCACAAGAAAGTCCATTAGGTGTGCTTGTGGAATACCTCTTCTGTGTGAATTTTTTTCAGAGAAATCTAGTTTGTGCTGAAATGTCTCTGAGATACAAACCAGAACACGGTTTAAGTGGTGTGTCCCAGGAGATGCCCTCCTGAAGTGCGCTGGCCCAAATTGAAATGTTGATGTGGATGTACTCTGTGTCTAAGGTACTTGCTGATTTATTTTGGGTTGTTTTTGTTGTTGTTGTTGTTAGTGTGTTTTTTGTTTCCCCCAGGATCCTGGATGTAGCTGCCACCTTGGTTTACTGTTTTTTTTTCCAGCTAACTTTAAAAAAATGGTGGGAGGAGGTGAGCCTTGTGGACTTGCGATGGTGGGCATTTTCATTGCTTAGCCTTTTCTTTACCTGCTCCTACACAGAGCTAGGGGAGCTACTTGCCCTGGGTCATTGCAAGGCAGCTGGGTCCAGACTCCAGCTGGAACGAGGGGTGAGGAGCTGGGAAACACAGGTGGTGATGGAAGAGTCCTCAAAACACCAGAAGCTTGGAGGGCTGTGGGTGATGTGTGGATCAGCAAGTCTCTTTAGGGAGCCCAGGTGTAGAACATAGGCTTGTTCCAGCAAAGCCAGCTCAGGATCCAGAGGCTTTGGGACGGACTGACACGCTAGCAGAGCTGAAGTTTGAGGGGCATAGGTTTGGTGCAGGCCACTGGGCAGATCTTGACTCCCTTTTCCAGCCCTTCAGAGGGAAAGATGGTGTCTCATTTAGGCAGTCTACTGGAGGAGAGATGCATATTGTTCTAGATACCCTGCAAACCTGAGTATCATCAAGGTCCATCTTGGGTTTAATTGTTACTTCAGAAGTCATGCTTGTTTAAATCTTCTTACCTATAGCTGCTTTTGTCTTGAAATGGTTTATGAAAAGATTAGTATGAAACAATATCTTCAGTTTATTTTGTGTTGTTGGCAGGATTTTTGTATATTCTCTTTTGTTTCCTAATTGTTTGCAGGAACATAATGGTGTCATTTTCATGAGTTAATTATGGTAGAAGTTTGTATGCTCTGTGTGTTGGGGAGAGCTACAGCAACATAGCACGAGCCTGCTGCTGGTGGCAGGGACCCTTCTATGGCCCAGTAGCTCATTCCCCCAATTCCCACTCTCTTCCAGCTAGGAAGAGAATTGAGGTCTTTGATCTATGTTGTTTCTTCCAAATTTGCAAATCCAGTCTAGTCAGAAGGTCCGACTTCTTTGAGTGCTTTTGTAAGCCCTGTGGGTGTGGTGGTAGCATACCCATCTCTTACTTTTGGGGCAAATGTGGCATTACTGAAGACAGAAGTGTGCTTCTGACTCAACCATCTTGCTGTGAAAGCTTGTCAGCTCCTTCAAGAGAAGGCTGCAGCTGTCACACAGCATGGCTAGACTGCAGACTTCCCATCTGGACTGCTGTGAGGATGAGGACATGGAGTCAAGTCATGTTTGCTATTCGTGGTGTCTCTTCTAGCTGTCTCATTGCATGACTCTAGACTTCAGACTTTCCAATTGGACTGCTCTGAGGATGAAGCCACGGAGTCAAGTCACATTTGCTTTTCATGTTTTCTCTTCTAGGGAAATTGGACTGAGATGCACGGAGAGTATAGAAAGATCCCAACTTTATTTACATATGTGAATACCCTGTGCAGAGCCCATGTGAAGTGCAAGGAAAGTGGGACCAGTTTAGAATCAGCAAGAAAAGCTGTAGCTTGGGGTCAGGTCAGATGCTGCTTTTGGTTCTTTCCTGAAGGCACCCTTATGAAATGGGGCAAAATGTTTCTGTCCTGAGCCACAGACCTGTCTGGTCCTGCTCTTCATGCTCCTGTGAAGTTTATGGAAAAGGAAAAGAGAAGGGAAAATGTTTACTGTGGAGGGAGAGGGAGTAGACTTAGGTTGGGAATAGAAAGGTCACAACACATGTCTGACAGTGTGGCAGCCCTACTGTCAAACTGCAGGAAATCAGTGGGATCTGGTTATGGGTTATCCCTTAACTCCACTGGGATTATGCCTTAAATCTCTTTGACATACTAATCTTTCCTGCCAAGCTGTAGGGAGGTACAGCAACATGCTAATTACACATTTGTGCCTCAAGATTTATTACAACTCCGTTACCTAGGAAAATCCAAAATGTCTTTTAGGGGGGAGGAAGGGGAATAAAACCCCACCTTATCATGAGTGGTCTGTTTGACTCTAATGGCTTTCACGATAGTGCTGAGCATTTGAGTGCATCAGCAAGTTTGTCCACATGCTGGTTTTATGCAAGTGTTACGGTCTGACAACTATGAATCAGCCACTCAGCTCTTGATTTGCGTCAATCAAACCACATTTAAGAGAGGCTTTGTTCACAGTTTGGAACACAAGACCAAGGCAAGTGTGCGAGTGACTGCTTCGAGCAGATCCTCTTGAAACTGGGTTCAATAGTCCAGGCTCAAACTCTGGGAAGAGAGCCTGTGATTTAACTGGCAGATGAGAAGTTGATGTTCTCTTCCTTCTAGTCCCCCAGACCCCTCCTTCTGGTATGCTGGGTTACCACTGAACTCTTTGAATCTATAGGTCTTGGCTTGTATGGGAGACACTTATATATCGTAGAATCCTAGAATGGTTAGAGTTGTAAGGGACCTTAAAGATCAGCTAGTTCCAACCCCCTGCCCTGGGCAGAGACATCTTCCACTAGACCAGGTTGCTCAAAGCCCCATTCAGCTTGGCCTTGAACACTTCCAGGGATGGGGAATCCACAACTTCCCTGGAACAGGTTGCCCAGAGTCTCACCACCCTCAGAGTAATATCTATGTAGGTTTCATTCTGTAAGCGTGGGGTTTATTCCCAAGGTTGTTGTCATGAGTGTTTTTATGTAAAGGGATATAGGTTTGTCTTTACATTTAATTATTCTTTTTTAATAAGAACTTCAATCAAATTAAATTCATTACAGAATAATCTTTCTGTATCTCCAAACGTGGGAGTCCTTTCTGGCCTAGAAACTGTTACTGCAGCAGGATTGCAAGCCAGACAATGTCAGTGCCAAAATGGAGCTCCCACCTTCAAGAGGACTGCAAGCCCAGAAATAAATACCTTTTGGCAAACTCAGCTTTGGGGTAATGAGCAGAAAGTCTTTTGGAGAGGCATTACAAAAAAAGCTACAACCCCCAAACCCACAACAGTCTTATCTGCCCTTCACTTAAAATTGCTGGTACCTAGCTAGAGATCTTTAAAATAGTTACAGAGCTGTTACTGGAAGTATGCTGAGGTTTTAGTTGTTCCCTTTCAAAGCCCTCTTGGTGAAGGTTTGCCTAGCAGTTAGACAAACTGTAAGGTGCACACTGTCTTGTTGTATGCAAGGTCCTCTGTAAATCCTTTTCCTTTTATTCCACCTCCTTTCACTTGTAGGTGAGAGTGACCATTTTTCTTCCTTTCAGCTCTCCTCCCAGCCTTCAGGACCCATATCTGAGGTCCTCCCTAGAACTGATGTTCCTGTGCAAGCATGCTCTGCTTTCCCTTGTCCTAAACCCACCCTTGACCTAGTTCATTCTCAAACCACTTCTCTGCGTCTTCCTCTCTCCATGCTTTCAGCTCAGTGAAGTCATTTCTCCTCCTTCCTGTCCCCCTCTGGCACCAGTCTTTGTGCTCATCAAAACATTGTTCTCATGGCGTGTAGGCTTGCCAGCATAATAAGGCCACTGCTCTTCCAAACACTTTTTTTTCCCCTCTTACAAACACAGAAACGATTCTTTTCTTCATTGGACTTGCTCTCACTATTTTTCAGGCTGCAATTAGAGGATTAGTTCCTGCTTTCCTACTGACAGTCATAGAAATGAGCTAGTTTCCAAGTGTCAAGATGCTAGTCCTTATCTCATTCAGTTCCCAAAGAAGGTAATAAAATAACTATAAGACTAAATTGCTGTAGCAGATGCAGCAGACAGGCATATGGCAGTCTATTAATTACCTGTGTTCTGTCCAACTTTTAAAGTAAATCAGAAAGTGTTGATAAAACACTGGAGAGCATGGCGGGGAGGGGTGTCTTTACCCATATTTTCTTCCTTTGGACTCTCTGATCATAAATTTTGTCTGTTTTTAACTGTCTGGTTTTTGGACAACCTTAGTGTTTTGCTGTGGAAATGAACGCTAACAGGCCTGCTTGTGTCTTTCTCCAGACTTGGGGATGTCATTACTAGCTGGTTCTAATCCTCAGAGGCAAACTAGCAAGGAGGTAGCTGTTTTATCAGCTTGTTACATCATATATTTGCAGTATGGTAGTTCATAGCATCTATGAAATTATTTGGAGGTAAAGAGGAAACAATCGTCCTGAATGTTGCAAAGAACCTTCATGTGCCCAACCGTTGTTTTTTTTTCCTTAAGCAAAACTCTTTTTTTGTGTTGTTAGAACAGTCATTGTCATGCTCTTCAGTATTGTTTTACTGGTCAACTTGATGGACTCTTGTTCATGCTAAGTGTGCTAGCAGATAGATGATCCATGCATTTGCTAATCATAGAATGGTTTAGGTTGGAAGGGACCTTGAAGATCATCGAGTTCCAACCCCCCTGCCATAGGCAGGGACACCTCCCACTAGACCAGGTTGCTCAAAGCCCCATCCAGCCTGGCCTTAAACACCTCCAGGGATGGGGTCTCAACAACTTCTCTGGGCAACCTGTTCCACTGCCTCACCACCCTCATTGTGAAAAATGTCTTCCTAATAGCTAATCTAAACCTACCCTCTTCTAGTTTAAAGCCATTACCTCTTGTCCTATTACTACATGCCCTTGTAAAAAGTCCTTCCCCAGCTCTCCTGTAGGCCCCCTTTAGGTACTGGAAGGCTGCTATAAGGTCTCCCCGGAGCCTTCTCCTCTCCAGGCTGAACAACCCCAACTCTCTCAGCCTGTCTTCATAGGAGAGGTGCTTCAGCCCTCTGATCATCTTTGTGGCCCTCCTCTGGACCCACTCCAACAGGTCCATGTCCTTCTCATGTTGGGATCTCCAGAGCTGGAGGTCTCCAGGTGGGGTCTCAGCAGAGCAGAGTAGAGGGTCCGAATCACCTCCCTTGACCTGCTGGCCACACTTTCTTTGATGCAGCCCAAGGTGCCGTTGGCCTTCTGGGCTGCAAGCGCACATTGCCAGCTCATGTTGAGCTTCTTGTCAATCAGCACCCCCAGGTCCTTCTCCTCAGGGCTGCTCTCGATCCGTTCCCCGCTGAGCCTGTATTTGTGCTTGGGATTGTTCTGGCCCGTGTGAAGGACCTTGCACGTGACCTTATTGAATTTCATGAGCTTTGCACACACCCACTTCTCAAGCCTGTCAAGGTCCCTCTGGATGGCATCCCTCCCCTCCAGCGTGCCTGTCTCGCCAAACAGCTTGGTATCATCTGCAAAGTTGCTGAGGGTGCACTCAATCCCACTTTCCATGTCACCAACAAAGATGTTGAACAGCACGGGTCCCAGTACTGACCCCTGAGGAACATCACTCGTCACTGATTGCCCCTTGGACATTGAGATGTTGACCACAACTCTTTGAGTGTGACTGTCCAGCCAGATCCTTATCCACTGAGTGGTCCATCTGTCAAATCCATGTCTTTCCAATTTAGAGACCAGGGTATCATGCGGGACAGTGTCAAACACTTTGCACAAGTCCAGCTAGATGACATTGGTTGCTCTTCCCTTGTCCACTGCCGCTGTAACCCCTTTGTAGAAGGCCACCAAATTTTTCAGGCATAATGCTTATAGACTATATAACCGAGAAACCTGTTTTTCTTTATATGATATTAATAAAATAGAATTGGCTTGGTTTGAAGAATCTGGTCATACTATTTTGTCTATTGGCCCTCCTGGTCTATATTGATGGCAGAGCTATGACGTGGACAATGTTGGTACTTACTATGGTGCTCCTTTCCAGGTGCTTGTTTCCTCTGCAGTGTTTCTGCTACTCAAACACCTTTTATATAGGGAAGGTGAATGTAAAATGGATAAAATTAATAAAAATAAAAAAATAAAATTTGTCTTGAAAGTGTGGCAAATAGGTTCTTTCTCTGTTTGAAATCTCTGAGTAAAGATGGGTCGGAGCAGGTGTTTGGGGTGTGTGTGTAGGGGAACTATATCTTTCCTTTCTTGAGGCTTCTAAGTGACAACATCCTGTTTTTTTTATGCTTAAGGATGACAGCTCTAAGAAGGGACCTGTTCTGTCATTGTATTTTATCAGACAACCACATGCAGGAATAGCTTTTATATAAGAAAAAAGTGTTTGCAAGTTGCAGTGATGCTTCCACATTGATGTTTAGGAGCACTTCAGGGAGGTGCCCTTAGACAACCTGTCTGCACTTGTAGATGTGTGGTGTGGGAGATGTGATTCCTGTCAGCTGTAGTCAGGCAGTTCCCTACTGCACAAATTCTCTTCTGATTTGTGTGATATTTGACAAATTCCAGTTGTTTAATGAAGTACATATGTGGATTCCTAGTTGTCTTTCGGCTGGATGTCAGAAATGTCCTTGCCCTAAGATTAGCACCTTCTGACTGTCCTTGTCTTGCAGGTCTTTGGCTGAGCTGGCAAGTGGTTGCTTAACCTCTGGTGCTTTCGCTGGTACTTGGCCACCTAACTCTACTTCCACAGGCTAACAAAACCCCAAGAATATAGCTTAAAATCAAAGAGTAGCTGCTCATACACCTAGACTGATGCTGCTGTTAGAACGGTATTTCCCGGCTAAGAAGTTATGTTTTTAAGCACCTTTTGAACTTTTGTTTATGAACAATTGCATTTTGAAATTAGCAAATGGTTGCACTTAGGGCTAACGAGTGAGTAAAAGTGCAGTGTGTTACAAAAGGCTTTGAAAAAAACGAGACTGTTCTTGGACTTAGAAAAGGTAGGACTTAGAAAACCAGTGTAGCAGTAGGCTGGGTTTTTGTAAAGCTGCATGTTAGCAGTTCAGTGGTCTATCTCCAAATGTCTTTTACCCATGCAAGCCTTGAAATGTTTAAGAATGCAGGTCTTAATCCAGCAGCTGTTTTTTAATGAAGCGTATTCCTGATTTGGCAAATGGTAGGTGCAGTTGCACAGTGCTGATCTCCTCCCAAATGTGTTCCGGTATCTCCTTTACACCATGACTAGCATTACAAGAGGAGATGTGTGGCTGGTGGTGCTTGCTCAGCTGGAGGAGGGAGCTGGGCTGCTGGTTCTCCATGCCTTGTGCAAAATGGGAGCCTTGGTGACATGAGTGGGACGCATTGCATTGAGATTGCCCTGGCTTCAGTTCTGCTCCCTTGCTACCACAGGCTGCAGCAATAAAACTTCTGCCTCCAAAAAAGATCAGAGATAGCTGTTAGAACAGGCACTTGAACAGTACTGCTAGAGATCTTTCTGGAGGAGAGCTGCTTGGCACAAGTGTGTCTGCTCAAGGAGAATCAAGGGCAGGGGAAGAGAGGAGCTATTTCATAAAAGATCTTGTCCTGTTTGTCCAAAGCATGCAGTCAAAGCGGGGCATGTTTTAGGTTTGCCTTGCTTTTGTGATGGCTTGTGGCCCAGCAGATGGGAGAAGCAGAAAGCTGTGCTGAGGAAGAAATCAGCCTCCCTGAGAAGACCCAAGTGCAAGGGGAGAGCTACAATCAGTCAAACCATGCTTTATTTTCGTACCTTCTTTGTGCTTCATCTCCTTTCCTAACTGTATCCTGAGAAAGCTGTAAAAGTGGGAGGGGAAATAATTTTTCCATCCTGAACTAAAGGAAAGGTTTTGGTGGTAATTCAGTGGAAATTAAAGTTAAACCTTTCTATTAGCTTGACTTAAGTGGAAGTTGTTAAGTACTCCAGGATGCTGTCATTCTGTAACCTAAGACTGCAGTTTGAAGTTTTGCAGGATGTTTTCGCTCTTCACCAGCTTTCCAAGTCCTTGAGTTGCTCGTCAACTTTGTGAAGATCTTCGCAATGAAAAGTCTTCATGTTGTGTTTTTCTTTTTTAAATCTCTTTATAAGTAGTACTTCTGGGCTTGAAACTGTCAATATTAAGTTAACACGAAATCCATAGGCCAGTGCCTCCTGTGTTGTTCTAATTTAGTGAGTGAAGTTTGGTTTTATTAGATAGCTACATATGTTTCAAATCCTTTTTATGCTTTGGAAGCACAGCAGCTGAAGTGCTTTCAGAGTGCAGTCTCAAGCCTGGGTCTTTGATCTCCCTGGGGGTTATGCAGACAAAACCAGGTGGAAGTTGCATGTATGTGTGTACGATGGGAGCTTCTAGTTGGGATTTTGAGTTTAGGTGAAAGTGTTTTATTTTTGAATAAAGCCTGTAGAAGCTTGGTCTTTCAGAAAACTAAACTTACCCTCAGTTGACTTACTATCAGTTCGTAGTACCTCAAAATATGGGTCAGAGGAGCTGTTGCTGGGTGCTGCCTGGTGGTATGTATGTAAAAGCTCGGCTGTATAATACCAGCACCAGATTACTGCAATACCTCCTTAAGAGTGAAGATTCCTAAACTGTGGGTAAACAAGAGCGCCATTGATCTGTGTGTTTCTAAACTGCATGTTCAAAGTTCTTTTTGATGACTTTTATATGCAGTATCTACTTTCGAGGACAGATAATAATTTTACCTGCATATTAAAAAGCACTTTATTGCAATGGATGGCTTGTGTTTCTAATGGTGTCCACAGAAGTAAAAATAGCTTTGCCTTATGTGGCTTTATTAATCATTTGATGTGTGTTTAGGGAACCTGGCATAAGGTGCTGCCAGTGTGGCAGGAGCAGATTGACTGCCCTTCCCTGCGACGAGGGCTGGCTGAGCTCCCCACCTCTGAGAGCCACAAAAACTACACCTGAAGAACCCTCTCCTTTCACCTCTTCCCCAGCATACTAAAACCCAAACTGCAATTATTTCCCTCGTCTGCTGTGTATTTGTCTGTTGGGGCACCCGGTAGAGGAAGAAGTGATTCTGGTGTGAGGCTTGTGGGCTTTTAGGGGAGCCTTGTTCTGAAGCCCCCCAGCTCCCGTGCCCTCCTCCTGGTGTTTTATTGCTTTGCCCTTCCTTGTTTAGCTCAGGTGAAATGCAGGGCTGCTCACTTCCAGGACTCTTGTGCATCGAGGTGCTCATGTGGTCACAGCTGCCGTAGATGCTTACCAAAAAGGAAACTGCAAGTTTTTTCTGTCTTTCTTTGATTTCAAGTTGCTACTAAAGAATTTCAATTGCAGCAGTTCAGCCCTCTACCTTGCTAAAGCTGCCTGTGGCTCCAGGTTTCAGGCCTTTGCCTGTGGCTCCAGGGTGCAGCTGCAGACACAGACTCTGAATTGACAGCACTGAGGTAGGAGTTAGCCCTGTGAAGCTGCTCCTACCCGTGAATGGTTGTTACTTGTTTCAGTGAAAATGAAGTGAACCAAGAAGGGACCAGGTTGGTGGGCCCTTTCTGAGGACAGCAAGTGCCTGGAGAACCGACCATATCATCTGCTAATGATGCTTGCTCATGGGCTGAACTGCATTTTGTGGGCTCTTCTTTTGGTTTTGCTTCTGCCTGTGACTGGGATGCAAAAGCTATTCCTTCCCAACTTGCTGGCACATTTCTTGCAGACATCACTGCACGTCCTGAGCTGTTGTCTGACAGAACATGTGTCTCGGGGCTTGTTATGAGCTTCAGGTCAAAGTGTTTGTTATTGTTTACTCTTTAGGGTGAAATCTGAGTTTGTGTGGTTTAAACTTTCTCTGCTTTGCTCTTCCTTCTGTTTCCAACAGGTAGCACTGAAATTAAACAAAACCAAAAAACCCACCCCAAACCCCACCTCTCTTCTAAAGCTCACTCAAAGCATCTGGGTGAATCCTTTAAATGGCTGGAACTATTCAGTCACCTATATAATTTTTAAATATCAAATAAGGCACAGAACTGTTTGGTGAGTTTGTTTGTCAAGGAATTTAGCAAAAAATGAGTACACATGTGGCATTCCTAATACTCTGAACATGGTTTTGTCCTTAGTCTCTTGGGAACGGGTGTTTTCCCAAGGCGTTATGAAAAAAACATGAATTATGATTTAAAATTTACATTACAACACAAGCTGTGCAGACTTTCTGCAAAAAACTTACTTTTAACTTCTGCAGATCTTGGCAGCTTTGTATTAAGCTGTTTTCTGTGTGATCTCAAGGCCTGCAACTAAGAGTCAACAACTGTATTCCAGGCTATATACCTTGCAACAGGAGATAAATCTCTGGCAGGGGGGTTGGACTAGATGATCTCCAAAGGTCCCTTCCAACCCTGACTATCCTGTGATTCTGTGAAGGTGAGCAAATATTTTTTGGGGAGTATTTTGACTTTTTCAAATACTTCTGTGGTTTTAACTCTAGGGTGATACAGACCAAGTTGGTTTTTCTTCTCTAGACATACTGGAATGGGTTTCCTGTGCTTGTGGAGATCATCTTGTATTTTCCTTGGCCCTGTCTGCAAGACTGTGTGCAGGTCACTGAGCTGTGCTACCCTGCAGGGCTGAGGTGTCACCTGCCTGGCAGTGACATGTGGCCAGCTGCTGTGGGACAGCCTGCTTGGGGCCTTTTGGTTAGGGGTTCCTGAGTAGATAAACACACCTGCTTCTTCCCACACATCTCTTTGGAACTCCAGTTAGCCAGTAATGACTGAACATGAACTTTGTGGTGGTAATTACAATTTAAGAATGAGTGAAATAACTTTGCAGCCCATTGATAATTTGTTCTCTTTTTGGTGCACAGCAATTTTTAATTTCTTGGGGTGAAAAAATCAGCCATCCTTTAAAGACTAAAGGGTTTCTCTTCTGCTTCCTTGTGTGTTTTTTTAGGACATGGCACTCGGATTGTTAGAACTGTATGCACAGCATGTCTTGAGCTGCCAGAAAAACACCCAAAGCCTGTCTTAATGCTTGGGTTTGGAAGGACAGGGGACTGTAGTACCAACTGGGTCATCATCCCTCCAGAGTGGCAAAGCGCTGCTGATGGCTCTCACTTCTTTTACTACTTTGCTCAAAAGCTTATGGGTATTGTATACTCTCCCTTTCACAGGTAGAGTTTTCGAAGAAATGCTAAAAGTGAGCTGGCATTTAGCCCCAAGCAGGACTATCAAGGTGGGGTTTTTTTACCAGCTGTGTCCTATTTTCCTACTGCTTTGCACTTTTCCTGGAGTCCTGTGCTGCCCATCTCCCTTCTCATGGTAGTTCCTCATGTCCTATGTCCTGTGAGCTGTCTACTCTGCAGTCAGCTATCAATTTCTTATTGCTCTCTTTACCTTTTTGCTGGATTTTCTTGGCTGACACTGGTCAATAGGTTTTATTGATGGAGGACAAGATGGATAGACTGTTTGGTCACAGTAGTTTAGGAAAAAAAATCGCTAAAACCAGAGGCAAGTGCTTCTGATTTGTAAGCGTGTTGTACATGCACATGTGTGTTTTTCCTGTCTGTACAGTGCTGGAAATATCACTAGGTAATTAAATATAAAATATTTTAAATCTCACTGATTCGTTATACATTGCAGAGGAATTTGTTATGAGGGAGAATTATTTTGAGACAGCATTTTGTAGGAGGCCAGTGATTTGCAGGGTGGTAGCAAGCTACGAAGTGAGGTGGAAGGTCTGCGGTAGGGAATCTGTGGAGAAGATGCTTAGGGGATGCTGCCATTCCTTGAACTTAGCCCATCTCTCCCTCTTCATGCTCTTCATTTTCAATGATCAACATGTTAAAAAATGAAATACATCACTTGCAATTAGTAAAATGGCTGAGCAAGAGGGTTTATTTCCTGCCTGAAAACTCCTTCATGCTCTAACTTAATATTGGTGCTGGTGGCGTCTTCTGTTTGGTGTTATTGATAGTCCTTTTGGATGTGGGTGCTTTATAGCACTGAAGAGCATTTAGGGCTGAGGAAGCCTGATTTTGGTGATACTTTGAATAGCTCAGCACAATGATGTTGTGCCTCTAAGAAGGATCACCATTATCCAGGAGCTGATCATCCTTATCCAAGAGCCTGATTCTGCACTCCTGTGCAGCCATACAGATATGGTCACGTAGGGTGGCAGCACTGGTAAATCCAGTGCTTTGGGGCCTGAGCGTATGTTACAAGTGGTCGATGGTTTAGGAAAAGCATGCATACCTTTGTCTTGGGGCTGGTGGTAGAGAGAGGGGTCTGCTCCAGGCTGGGGGTTCCCACCGTAACTCCGTGTGGTACTGAGACAGCTGGATGGAAGGTATCTATATAAATTAATTACGGCATCTGCTGCACAAAGGAAAAGAAGAAATGTGAGGCTGGATGCATGGTGGGATGCTTTTGGAAGTAGGTCCCTGGCTTTTCTTCACTTGGAAATAAAATTGCTGAGCTGCATTTTTTTTTTTCCTGCTGCATTCTTCATTTGGAATGTTGTTAGTGCTACCCTTGAACATTTAACTGTTGAAGCATCTTCACTTCATGTGGGCAGCAATGGAAGTCTGTTTTCCATCTTTTGGAATATTCCAGCTAGTTAAGTTGCTTTTGTCATTCAATTTTCTCTTGTTTACCAGGGTATTAGGAAGCTGGAATACAAGCAGTGTGTGTTTTGCTCTAGGGAACATCAGTAGTACAGTCACCATTCCAGAAATTCCTCTGAGTTCGTTTTTTGTCTGTAACAGAGTTCACAAAGATTCTGAACGCTGTAAATGTAAATCTGAAAAGGTCAAACCTCATGTATGCTAGACAGGAGTGCAAGATGACAATGATGCAGGGACACAAATGAATTTTAAACTGTGGATTGAGAACAGCGTGTTCAGAGAAAACTGTTGAAGTACATGCCTTGGGTATTGAGGGAGGAGTTTGAGGTAAAGCAGTGAGGATTTCTCTTGCATTACTGGGTGACTTCTTAACATTTAACAGAGAGGGTTCAAAACACAAGATTTATGGCTAGGCAAAAGGGTAGGAGTTGCATTAAACTGGGTTTGTTCTTTGCTTACACTTGCTTTGCCTGCAGGATCCCAGTGGCAGAGCAGTGCCTGGGGAAGCAGCAAATCAAGGGTTTTTTCCATTGACCAAAGTTGCATTGAATATTGGTTGATGGAGAGCTCACAGCTTAGGTATGTTTCTGTTCTGTGTGTCTGTTCATATGTGAGCTTGCTGATTTTGTGCTGAAAGCCTGTCCAAAGGCGTCAGTTTGGATGAAGGCCTTCTTGTACAACACTTCAATAATGGTGGGATTGGCTTTGCCTTGAGGCATTTCCGATTCAAGCAGTGAAAAACCATACACGGTGCAGGGGGAAATCTCATCTGGAGTAACAGAAATCACAAATGTCAAGTGTTTTCAGCTGCTCCTTTGCATGTGGTGTGCAAAGGATGAACAATTCCTGCTAGCTGGGCGTTCAGCATATTGAAATTTGGGCCAGAATTAATTTTTCAGAGAGGCCATTGATGTGCACTGTGGGTTTGATGGGACTGTCACTGCAGCACTGCTGCTGGGTGCTGTTGTGCCAGCAAAAGGCAGCACGGCAATGTATGAGGTAACAGGGCTGGTTTATCTGTTGCTGGCTGGAGGAAATGAAAACAAAAATAGCTGTTTGTGTGAAAAACTGAAAGATGCAGCCAAAGCTGACAGAGGCATTCATAATTTAGCAAAGTATGAAATCATGTTTTTTTTTTTTTGTTTTGTTTTAAATAACACACAGGTAGGATAATATGTTCAGGATAGTAATGTGCACTAGTTCTAGGAAATGAGAAAGTGAGAATATGAACATTTTGTTAGTGCCAAATGCCTTGGAGCATGGGAAATGCCAGCAGATTCCTCTTCTCCTGCTGATACCACCGCTGCTTAGCCACTGCCAGCTTTGTCATCCTGAGATCCCACCTTGCTCTTAATGTCTTGAAGAGACTTGGCACAAGGATCAAATCTCATGCTTATGGTATTTAAATAATTTTCAGGGAATGACCTAAGCTAGAAATGAAGTGTGAAAGGTGCTCGGGAGTGCTGTGCACTGCTGCATGCCATGACTACTGGGAGCTGGCCGGTGCCTCTCTTGAGCGTGGACTGAGGATGGTTCCTGAGATGGGCAGACAGACGGGTGCGTTCCTGGAACATGATGGGAGAGCACACCCCTGTGCCCCTGTTCCTCTGCCTCAGCTTCGTTTCATACGTAGGCTGTTTTAGGGCTGTTCCTCTGTATTTGGTGCCCATCTATGGCTCTTCCGTAAACTGTGCAGTGCACAAATGAACGTCCCTATTATGGTGCAGGGAGAGGCAATTCCTGTGGGTCACAAGTAAGCAGGGAAGGCAGTTTTGTAGTGGGAATCCAGGAACCCACCGTCTAAGGAAACTGCCATTTTACAGTCACTCTTTCCTACCCTGAAAGAGGGGAGAATAAAGCTTACAGAAAGGTAGTTCCAGCTGAAACATCTCCAAATAAATTCAGGACCTATGATGATAATGGTATAACCATTTTTATTTTTTCTCTCAATTTTTTGGTATATGGTGCATTTACTGAAAATGCTGTTACTTGCTGTTCATGTGAACTGATTACTGTATTAGGACAACAATTGTATATATATGTGCATATAATCAATACATATACATGTGTTTATATAAATGTGTTAATTGCTGTGATAACAGTGTGTCATGTAAAATAAGCCTTCTATTTTGTGGTCTTCAGCATATATAATGTGGATTTGGAAAGGCATTATGAAGGAAAATGCATTACTTTAAAATTTATTTAAAAAGAGAGAGAGACAGAGTTCAAGGCCTGTTATGAATTAAACAAAAATATTCTTTAAAGAGGTTAGCTCATAACTCTAGGCAGCATATGTCTCCTCTCCAGAGCCCTACTCGAGAAAGCAGCATTGCTTTTGAGGGAGCAAATCACTGACTTGAAAAAGACTGGTGTTTTTTTTTGTCCAATCTACCCTAGTTCAGAGCCTTTTCATCTTTGTGGCTATTCAGCAGAGCCAGAAGCATAACCCAGAGTATCTGTTTTCTGCTGAAAAAAATCTCACCAGCAGCATGGGAGAGCCGTGTGTGTGCAGACCGTCATGGACACTTCTGGTTGCACCAGTGTGGGGTTTCTGGATGCTTTTTCTAGCAGCTCCCAATTAATAACTTGCTGATGGCAAGCTGCCCTCTTCCTGCATGCTTCCCACCTGCCCTGAGAAGTCTTGAATCTGTTCTGTGGTTTCCTAAACGTATGTGTCAAATTGCTCTCTGGAGATTTTAATGTCCGTAGGGCTTTGGCGCAGCTTCCAAGCAGCTCAGAGCGGTGGGATGGCCCCTTCTATGCAGTGCCGTGTCCATGAGATCAGTAGTAAAGGCACTGGACTCCTGCAGTATTGAGAAGAGGTTATTTCATGGCCATGTCTGCCTCGCTCTTTGGAAATTTGTTTCACAGTAATATGAGACATTAATTTTGATTTTGCCACTCCCCCATTTGCTGATAACTTTTTTTCAATGTCTTTCCCCTTCCACGACAAGGAGGGACCCCTTGGCCCAGAGAAGCTCTAATGGACTTCTGGTGACTTTCTGGGAGGTGCCACTTGGTTTTTGGTTGGGGCAGAAAGAGAGCTGTGGGAGGCTTTAAGATTAGAAATGGGAGAGAAATAATTTCAACTTAAAAATAATAATAATAAAAAAAGGAAATAAGAAAACAAAATCTGAAATATTTTTCTTCTTTTCTTTATCATTATTTCTGAGTAAAAGGTGCCTAAAGGGGTATCTTAAGCAGTAAAAACAAGTATCTTAATTTATACTTTTCTACTTGCGGTCATCAAACAAAAAACAATATAACGAAACAGGAATGACTTAAAAAAGCCTTGATTTTTTTTTTTCCAGATATTTTTTGATTACTAAGAATGATGACACTTCTTGACATTGCTGTTTTTACAAGTTGGCTTATTGCATTGCTTGCAACTCTCAGTCTTTGTTTTATTTAGCTGTGGTTTTTAATTTCCTGCTTGTGGTGGGGTACGTGTTTGTCAAACACTCTATAGCTGGGATCATGCGGCTTGCCTTTCCGCTTGCAGTTACCAAGTTACGATGGCATTTACTTCACAGACGATTCAGTGTACAAGTTGACGGCACGTGGCTATATTCAGCATCACCTGCAGCAGCTCCTGTCAAACTGCGTGCAACTTAGACTGATGTTTTCAGTGGTCATAAATCAGTGTTTAGTTTTACTTGAATTTGGGAGTGACCTTTTAAATCAGAAATGTGTTCTTGCTAATCCCTTACCCTCATTGAGTTAATTCGGTTTTGAAACTAATGTATTAATTTCATTTTTGGAATGGCATTTGTTTCCTTTTTGGAGGCAAAGAAGAGGGTTGGGAAGACCCTTAGGGCAACCTAAGAAGTCTTGTAGTGGCACATAGGCCGTCAGACACTGCAGCTGGTGTCTTGGACTTTCCTGGGCTGGGAATGGGGACTTCACTGTTGGTCCAACTTATTTATTTTTGGTTGCATGATGTTTAGGTGGTTCACAGTATGTTGCTTGCAGTTCATCTGCATAGTGTGCCTGCTCATGAATGTAAAACATGGCAACTACTCTGGAGCAAGGTCAATAGTGCCTTTGGTTGGGAGGGGAATTGTATGTTAAAGTGTACATCAAACCTTCTTCTGGCTGTAATATTTGGACACCTCTACAGAAGATTTCTTTGGAATTTTTTTTTTCTTTTGTAATACACAAAAAATATTTTTTCATGCAGTCATCTGATTCTGCCTTCAGAGAAATTCTCAAGGATTTCAGACCTCACCTAGGTTTTAAAACTCCTGAGATTTCTTGTTATGCATTAATGCTGTCTCTGGACAGACCTTGTGCACTATGCACATTCAGGTGGCCAGTGTAGTCTGTGGAGTGGTTTGGCACTTTTGAGGCCCCTATGAGGCTGCATGTTGCAGATAAAAGCTTACGTGCTCAAAAGTAATGGGCAAGTAATACTCATTAATGTGCTTTTTTGTTTCTTTTGTCCTGTTTGTCAAGGAAATTTCAACGCAGAGTAGAGTTGTGAATTTCTTTTGGTGCATTTTGCTGTTAAACGTGCCTTTTTGTTGTTTGAAGCTGCTCAACACCATCAGTTAGGTGAGTCTGCCTTGCAAGCTGTTTGAGATGAAAGGAGCCTGCCCTGGTCATGTAAGGAGTAGAGACTCATGCGTAATTTTATTGAAGCAGCGTGGCACAGCGGGTGAGCATTTTGGCTGCGGGCAGCCACTGAGCAACATTAACCTTAAGGTAAAAGCCAGGGGGGGAGATGGTGGACAATATTTTTTTGCACACCCCTTCCCCTGGTACTGAGGACCAGATGTTATTTTGTATATATGCAAAGCCCAGTGTTTTGGGTTGGCACTTGTTTCTCCTTGTCTTGGAAATGGGAGTTGCTCCTCAACAGACAGTGGATGAGAAATTTCTGTTTCAGAATGGTGCTATTCTCATGTTACTGTGTTTAATTCAATTTAAAATGCTTTTACTATAGCAAATCTATGTTACTTATATTATCTAATATTACTATATTAGATAGCCATGGAAAAAAAGATCCTTTATGGTAAAGCAATAAGAAAAAAATACTTTATGTATTACAGGAGCATTTCAGCTTGTGTTAACCCCCTATTTTCAATAGAATAGGGAAAAAAAAGAAATTTTGAGTGCAAGGAAGCTGTTGATTGTACCTTTCTCATGGTCTCGGTGAAGTTTTCCTCTGCCAGAGCTTTCTGTTGCTTTCCATCATCAGGGTGAATCGAAGCAGGTGCCGAGGTTAGGTGTTGGGAGCTGTCCTCTGGGTGAGTAACAGTCTCTCTTCCCAAGGTAAAGGCTGAAGCTGGTTTCTGTGAGCAGTTTCAGTTTCATGAGAAAAATGCTTTTACTTTCATCAACGACAGGGACTACTGACAAGGTGTAAAACAGCCTGGGTTTCTCCTAGACGAGAAAAGATATCCGGGGGAGTGTCAGGTTTATGAGAAATGCAAGAGTTTGGAGACTGGGGATAATGATGTCGCAGCATTTGAAATGTACACAGTTTATCCAAATGGAAACTTGCGTGTCAGCATCCTGGATCCCACAGATGAGAGTGTACTGAAACGCCTGATATGAGCAGAGTGGAAGAGAAGTTCCTTGACGAGGAACACGGAAAGTGGAAGGAACTGCTGCAGCAGAAAAGCCTGAGTTTGGCAGTAAGGCAGAGCTGGAGGCATGCAGGATTATGCCCATGAAACCTTGTGGATGAGAAACAGAGGTGCCCAGAGTATAATGTAGAGGAACACATGGCTGCATGCTGCTTGTGGCATCCAACAAAACATCTTTGTGCTTCTGAGGTCTTGTGCCTTTTCAGCTAGCTGTCAGCGTAGCTCTACTTCCTGTCAAGACTTCTTTCTTCAAGTAATTCCTAGCACCTTCTCTGATGTCCAGCTATACAGCCAGCAGTTAAAATAGTGTATCCTGTTATAAGAAGAAAGTTTGGAAGCAAGCAGGAGAGACTCGTTCAAGAAAGCCTGCCTTTGGGGGTTGTTACCAAGCTTGGGGAGCAACCTGAGCTTGTGGCATGAACTGTGTTCAACAAGAAGGTCAGGTACTCAAGAGCTTTCTTGGCCTTCAGTGGTCATGAGGTGGTACAAGTTGCACTTTTCCTTTTGGCAGGTAAGGCTTCCAGAGAGCACCTGAGTGATATTTGTGTTCTTTACCTGCTGGAGGACCTTGCTCTGAGTTAGTGGTGGGAAATGACTGCCAAATGCATGTGCTGATGATTAATGCAATAAAAGGAAACATTAAATACTGTCTTGGAACAGACCCTCCATAATCCTGGAAAGATCTTCTGCAGCTCTGATGTGAGCTGTGGAGAGCCAGCTGGGAAGAGCTCCTTTATGAACTCCATGGATGAACCGCTACCAAAATTCAATCACGAGCAGTTCAAGAAGTACATTAATGCCTTTGGGATTTCTGCCCTTCTGACAAGAAACAAAAGGCCAGTTTTTGCTGTCGATGTTATCATGATAGAATAAGAAGTCCTTTGCCATTCTCCTCCCGTGTAAGTGCAGACAGATACATAGATACATCCTTATCTGTCTAACTGGCTTTCATGGCTTCCATCTAGTGCTGTCCATACAAAGTGTGCATTGTCTTCACAGTTCTGACCTAAAAAAATGTAATTTGCACAGAAATACTTAGTTTGAGTATTGTAAAGTAAAAGAGTCTTTTGATGAATGGCTCCACATTTGTATCTTTAGTTAAAAATAAGCTTTCTGCTTTGGCATTTTTGGGGGGTTTGTTTACTTTGAGAGTGAAGAGCCAGCTTTAAAGTTTGGAGGATGGTCATGCTGGGTGCCACTGTTTTGAATTGCATTTGCTGTTTTAATTGCAGTTTATTTGTTTCAGAGTTTAACTGATGATATTGATTAAACAGTTGCCCTTTGGGCACTCTCTCTATGTTGGCTGTTTTGTCCTGAGCACCCTGAATTAGCACGTTGGGAAAGCACTTTGACCTCTGGATGTTGGTAATTTATTGGGGTGCCACACAGCAGCTTCACCTAGAGCAGCACCATGAATTTGGTAAAACGCTGGAGGGTTGGTGCTTGATCCTTTCGTGTGGACTGTCCCTTCACATGCTGATTATATTGCAGCTCTTCCTCGCTGGAGTATTTTTGGTAGTGACTACGTTGTCTTGATGGTCTGTTGTATGACCACACAGAAATAACTGTCCAAACTTTGTACACCAATTTCTTAAATTTTTACGTGCACCTACTTGAAATATTAGCAAAGCAAGGAAACAAAACTTGTCTTTTTCCCCTTTTGAGAGAGAGGATGGCATTTTAAACATGATTGCTGTCTTCAGTGGGCTGATCTGCAGTTCAGGCCGCTAATAAGCATGGTCAGCTCGTCTCTGATCCTTAAAATCCAAAAGGATTTTTTGACTGATGCGCAACAGATTTTATGCTGTTACAGTAACAGGCTTGTATGTGGAGAAAATACCACATGCAGGGATGAGTTTCTTGGGAAGGTAGAGCTGCAGAAGCTGTGCAGGTACCCAAGAAAGATGCATGCGGGTGGGTAAGTTAGCAGACCAGCCAGCCCTCCATCTGACTGCTGGCTCTTACCCCAGTACAGCAGTACGAGCTGAAATGAGTCGCTGCCTGCTGTAGTTTCAAGATATGTTTACATACAAGTTCTTAGGATGAAGTATTTGACCTGGATAAAGATCTGGATAAAACAGGTAACGAGTAGAAGGAAGCAAGGCATTTGCTTTCAGATCCAATTGAGCTAGCCGTGGCACTGGGTAGGTAGGGAGCAGGCTGTTCTCACTCAGGATGGGTTAATTAAATCTCTGCCAGTCTGATGGATGTATGTGAAAACAGAGGGAACTGAGTTTAAACAAATTACACTGTCCTACATAATTCAAGCCCTGGGGGAGAGAGGAGCTGTGATACTGTGATACAGATGTGAAGTACCAGCACCAATGGAGCTGCTGTTGTTTCTGAGTGTGTTGTCCTGATGCACGTTGAAGAAGGTTGGTGTGACAGCAGGGAGTGAAAAGAGCTGTCTCATGGTCTTGCTCAAGCTTCTGGAGTTGCAGATCGCCGACAAGCTGTGTGTAAAGCAGATATGTCCAGTTCAGCTTTCCTGACTGTGCTGTTTGTTTTTTGCCTTTGATTAGAAGCTTTCTCAGAACTCTGAAGGATTTTTTCACTTGTGTGGAGTTTTTCCCCAGTATTTTAGTCTTGCTTTGTAGAAGAGAGGCTTGATGGAGCACTCTGAAAGGTTGAAACTCTTGACAGCCACCTGGGACCCAGCAGCTCCATCAAACCCAAGTCCTGCTCTGTTTGCTGGCGGTCTTGTTTCCGTGTCTCTATATTTATTTTCCTCAAGGAAAAATTCTTCCCTTTTTCCTCTGATCTTTCCAGTTCTGCCATCCACTCAGAAGCTGAAGCTTGTAAGGCAAGAAGGCATCTGGTTAGTAGTGAAATTGTAGATGGTTCCTGTTGACAGCAGTGTCCGGAGAGGGGTCTGAGCATCAGTTTCCTTCGTGTCTTTTCTCCCTGCCCTCTGCTTCGTCTAGGAATTTTCCCTGGGTTAGCCTGCTTTCTGAAAGCGTTAGGGTAATGGATTCCTGAGTAATTGTTATAACTTCCCTTTCCTGCTGCGGAAAGGATCAGAGCCTTTGGACACAGTCTGCCTTGGAAATAGTTTTGTGGATGAGTCTTATTTAGTGTGTGTGATAGCAAAATGCAGGGCTGGGGTAAGGGAAGAAATCCGTGCCGTTTGATTCATATAGCATACAGTTCATTCCCTCTTTAATGAGGCAAGCCTTTTTTTTTCTGCTTGGCATCTCATTAGCTTGAACATAGTGTCGTGTAAGCATGTGGGTAGGAGCTGCAGGAACGAGGAAACTCGTTCAAAGCTGCAGAAGAGCCAGGCTATCTTTCAGCTGGATTTCTTCCTGACAGTTTATTCAACTGGAGAGAAGGGAAAATTAAGCAGGTTATTCAACCTTCTCTCCTGCCTTTAAAATGTGCTTTGTAGGTCTCCTTCTGATGACAATTGCAGATAATTTCAAGGTTTTTTCTTTCCTTGCTTCATTTTTGTATCACAAATCAGTTTTTAAAACCTGCTGAAATATTAGTTTTGATTAAAGTGCCATTATATCTGTAAATTTGTAGCTACTAAACGTGAATTCATGTGTTCTGAATAGTCTGTGATTGAGAAATGGCTGGGTGCCAGCAGCACCTCTCCTGCTGAATGCCAAGGGAGTCTTGTGGATTTTGCTTTTTTTTTAGTGCTGAAGTTCATGGGATCTGTCTTGGCAGATTAAGCACCTTGCATGGATAATTCTGCTCTCCTGTAGAAATATTTACCTGTGATTGTGGAATACTGGCTTTACCCCATTCACGTACCTAGAAGGATGGAAAGTTTTATTCATTTTTGATAAAAGGCTACACTAAAACTTTAAAAAAAACACCACCACCATGCAGTTAGCAGGGAACGGGAACATTTTGCAGAATGGCCGTTGAAAGAGTCTGTTGGTTGAACATAATATTCTAGAGTTAAGTTTAATGCTTGGACTATGCTAATTTCTTGAGGAGGACAGTCACCTTTTCAGATGGATAGCACCCTGCAGATGGTGGCAGATTGTACCCTCCTCCACTCTTGCCAGGAGCGTGTGCTGACAGAATAAAAGCAGTAAAGATGAAGCTATCCGTAAGAGTTGCTGAATCTTTTGCCTTTAAAATTGAAGTGCTTTGTGCCAGGGAAAAATATCTATGAATATATTTATAGCCATAAACAGTGTAGTCTCGACTCCTTCATTGCAAGTGGGGAAATTGCTGTTCCACCAAGTCAGTGAAAACGGAATCTACTTTTAGATGCTTTGAAATGGTAGTCTTTTTTTTTTTTTTTCTTTTTTCCTCCAGGATTTAAAAATATCTGAATTCCAAATTTTAGAAATCTGTATGTTAATTGACATTAGGATATTATAAACAGACTGTCTAAAGCTGGTAGATAATGGCTGGTGTATTCTGGAACAGGTAGACTGGGGCAATTTTCCTGCTGTCCGATGTTGATATTTATTGATTTTATATCGGATAGGGCTGGGATAACGGGGAAGTGCTGTGCAAAGGTACCAGGTTGTTTCTATGTGCAGTGTCTCATCTGAGATGGATTTAACATAAGAACACAGCAGGATCCTGCAGGCCCCGGATCCTGAGTCTCCCAAGACTCTGGGTAGACAGGGACACAATTACGTGTTTTATTCTCCATGTGGTGGAAACAGTGAGCTGTCCTGCTGGAACTCAAGGCAGTGCTAGGTGGGAGGTGTTGGATGCAAACCAACAAATACCTTCTGATATTGGCTGCAGAAGAGGTACTGCGGGAAATGATTGGGTAAGCTAAGCCTAAAATAGAGCCAGGTCTCTGACACAGTACTGTCCTGGTATGGCATGCTTAACGGTGACTGTGTGTATGAAATAAGATAACCATCTTTTCTGGCTGTAACTGGAGAAGTAAAACCGTCTGGTGTTCAGATTGACTGGTGACAGCATGCAGGAGGAGATCATGCATGAAGTGTTGAAGCTCTCGGATGGAGGCTGAGCTGGCTCCTCCTACCTTAGCAGTCAGAGTGTGTTTGGGAATGGTTGGGGATGCTGTTATTCAATACACCTTTGTGGTAAACTACACAGTGTTTGGGATTGAATGGGAGCAGGTGTATTTCTTGGTTTCCAATCTTGCCTGCATAAGACTGAGTAAGCTCTCAGACTACCAAGGTACGACAAGTGATCAGGACATAGGATACTTTCTTTGCTTGTGCTGCAAGCACATGCCTGAGCTTGCATGTAATTGGACTTTGTGGTTATTTTCTGTGTACCAAATGAGCTGGTTTTGAAACAGAAGAATGGAATGAAAAACAACATTAAATATGGATATTTTTGGCTTGAAAAGAAAAATACATATCAAAAGTGTACTGTACGTGCTATTTCTTTAATGTGCTAATTCTTTCCTTTGTATGTTATTTTTTCTTCACTTAATGCTACATCTGTCCAGGGGACAGTGGAAAGGCTGGCTGTAGGGCGTTCTGACTTTCCTTGCCCACAGGGCTAAGCAAGTCTACTGAAATGGCTAGCTGTTCCTTTTTGCTGTAATTATGTCAGACCATTTTCAGTGAGCTTTATCTCTTTTATTGAATGGATAGGTTACCACATATCTTAAATTACATGCATTTACATGTAAAGGATTATTTTATTACAGTGGATTTCCAGAATGACACATCTTTCAAATTTTGTGCAGATGAAGTCATCAGAGCAGGCAAAAGAGGCTGAAGATTGTCATGTTTAGTAGGAGTTGCGTTATCCTCCCACTGCAAAGAATTAAGGAAAATAATTGCATAGGAAGTAGCACACAATGCTTTTACAATTTGGCATTTGAAAAGTAGTATATTGTCATTTGGATATTAATCCAAATGCCACAGCATTTCCTGTTCTAATGCATCTTAGATGTTTGGCTTCTAGGATAACTTCCTAGTAACATATTAAAGGTTGGTTTTTTTTGTTTGTTTGTTTGTTTTTTTTAATTAACTGTTGTTGAGTGTTACTTTTACCTTGATGTTAACAAAAGTGGGATCTGTTTGGATTATCTTTGCTAGGTCCTGGGTAGGAAAGTGGTATGAAGCTCTTGTAGACATTACGTCTGAATATCTTAAGACTCTTGTGAAATTTTCATGTGAACTATAATGCAAAAGAAAGCTTAAAACCCATCATAGTTCTTGTTTGCGAGGTGCTGAGTGATGAGGTCTGCTGCTGGCTTCAGTAGAGCTCTGTGCAACCTCCACTTGACATCTGGACCTATGAATGTCTCGAGTGATCAGTATTGTCAAGGACATGAAGGAGGTTTACGATTCCAGATATGTCAGTCTCTTCTGTAACTGAGAGGGACATCAGCCTGACCTAGTTTCTACTGCATCAAAAGTAAGAAGTCAGAATTATGGCATACTAAATATATACAAGACCATGCTCATGGTGTTTATGCATTATGTCACTCACTGGCAATGGAACATGGTTAACTTGGGTGTTGAATGTAGTAGCAGTAGTAATAATACACCCACCACCACCACCCCNGGCTTTCATCTACATGGATAGTTCTTTGATTTTAGTTGCAGACCAACCACTACCATATTTAAAACCCAACTCTAATTTTTTTTTTAATTGTCTTCTCTACTTCAATCTCCCCTTCTGCCTGTGGATATCTGCAACATTTAATTTTTACCATCCACCTTTAAAGTATGAGTAAATAGTGTTTAAATACTACGTTTGTTTTTGTTGAATTCTATAGGCTGTTGCAATGCACTGGATTTTTATAGCAGTTGCAGTCGATTTCAGTTGAAACCATAATTGGTATTTTCACTTGATAGCTGCTGTAAATCTGAAAGAAGGGAAGAGAAGGATGGTCTCATTTTGTTAGGCTGCTTCTCTTTCGGATGCACAGTGCATCTTCCAGCTCTCTGGGCTAATTAAAATGCCATTACAGTACATGTGGTGCTACAATACAGTCTAGGGAGACTTCCAAAAATAGATTCTTGAGTGCAGACAAATTAGAGAGGAAATATGCACTGAGCATTTTCTCGTAGGTTTAAAGAGAAATAATCCATTTGCTGCCTTAATTGCTTTCTTGTAAATGTTGAAGACTTTTTTTTCTCTGTAAATTTCAAATGAGTAGACAAATAAATAGTACATCCATGATAATTACTATTCTCATTACTAATATTTTAACTTGTTACACACTGTAGCTGTTAATATGCAAGTCAGGATGTTTTAGTGGACTGTGCTTAACAGTCAAGGATGGAGACTTTTATTCCTCAGCGATCCTATTTTAGCCACCTGGTATTCCAATGCTACAAGGTTAGTGCATGGTCTGGTTTTAGAAATACAGCAATACAGTTGACCAGAACCTCCCACTCACCCATCCCAAATCCTGCCCAGAAGTAGTGCAGATCAATACTGTTTGCACATTGTTTGGCAAAAGAACTCCCCAACTTGTATAGAAAATGCAAACCACTTTTTATAATATGACTGTGGTACATATATACTGATAGCGGGGAGACAGTGCATAACTCCCTGGGCAGTGCCAGTAAGAGTGAGGAGCTCTCACCTTTCCCAGCATATACCTCCCTGTAAGCTGCTGACAGCAGCCTGATGACAAGGCATGAGGCTGGCGCTGGCTTGTAGACCACTAAGCAGCCTTAATCAGAGGGAGGGGCTGGGCAACAGGAAAGGTATGAAGAACAGCTCATGACTGTGATAGTAAGTACCATGCAGAGGGTCAACTCTGTGGAGCATAGCAGGTGATGCTGATGAGGACAGGCTGCGTGGGGTTGTTTTGAAATGTGCTTTAGGACTGAATTTATTCCAGTCCCTCAGACACAAGTCCCCATTAGTGGCTGGAGCACGTTAGGTGAACTGGAGGACATTTTGGGTTGAGTTTGAGGTGTATTTCCCCTTCAAAAATTTAGTCTGTGTGCTCATACTGCTCCATGATGCAACCGAAAATACAGGACATGGAAAAGTATGGGAAGTGGGGCAGCCAGGGGCTTGCTCCAAGAGCCCTTTCCTGATGCAAAGTGAAAGCTGATCCTGCCGACACTCCTCCGCTTACAGGCTTTGAACGTAACCTTGGTCAAGCACGCACTAGCTCGTCTCTTGAGTGAAGATGACTGTGAAGCTGGTTCTGTCATCAGGATTTTCTGTGAAGCACAGTGTTGTTGTGTTTAAGTGTCTTTCAGTTGTACCTTGAAGCACACAGGAAGGTGGCGTGATTGGAGAGAAGGGAATTAGATCTCTGTTTTCTTTGTGAGACAAGTTCACAGCTGTTTTACTAGAAAGCAGTGAGGGGAACAAGGTAATTGTTTGATGACAACTACGAATTCAGGAGTCATTGACCCAGAAACATTCCCTTATATTCTGTCCTTAGCAAAAGCTTGATTTTAAATGTGGATGCACACTCTTGGAAGGGTGTGGTTGGAATAGTCTCATAGATGCCAACTGATGGCTATTTATCCTGGGCTTACTGTCAGTGGCCTTGTTTTGCCTGAGGCTTTTTATCGATTGGGAACTGAGAAATTAGAGCTTCTTTCTATTTTGGCTTGGAGGGCATGGGGGCAAGCTTTTGAGTTATATCCTTGTGGGGAAAAATAGCCAAAATAATCTGGTAACTGCCTTGCAAGTGGTTTAATACAAAGAAATGATTATCAAATTCATCACCAGTCACTTGGACTGTTGCAGGTATCTCACTGGGGTGTCTTGCTGCTCAGTGGTCTTCCTCTGCACTCCTTTTTCTTGTCTAGAAACTGGAAATATGCAAACAAGAGGCTGTAGTTCCTACTGTATAACTGAGAATGGTAGAGTCTGTCAGAGGCTTTGCAATTCGTCTGCCAAGTTTACCCCAAAGCCAGCTTGGAAAGGAACCCGAAGCTATGAACGGCAAGTGGCAGTAGCTGCCTCATGTGGAGGACATGGACTGGCAGTTCAGTGGCAAGGTCTTAAGTTTTAGGACTTTGTTGCCTACAAGAACCGTGATTCCTTACCTTCTTAGAAATATCTCATTATTGCTATGTAGTGCCATGTTGTCCAGAAAGTGTATGACCAAAGAATACCAGAAATGTATTTGATTGGGAGGTTTCAAATTCCCTGCATTAGCAGATGATTGCTCATCGTGAAAAAATCTTGGGGCCACTGTGTCATCTTCCTTCAACAGAGATCAGGCTGATGCTGGAAAAACTATTGAGTTCTGCAGACCCTCTATCTCATTTAAAAAAAAAATAAAAATATCTTTTCTCCGAGGTTTCTCCACATTTGCCTGCAATTCATCTTCTGGTGTTCAGTCTAAAACCAAGGACAGTCCTTTGGCCATGGAGGCTGTCATGTTCCCGAGTAATGACCTCCCTTGCCTTGCTTATGCGCCTGCTAATGCATCCTGGAACGAACTTGTGTCTTGTGCATCATTACCAAATGGTGGATGCTCAGTTTTGTAAGTGCTTTGGCTTTTATTTGTTGTATCCTTGCTTTGCGAGGTATTTCTCATCTTGTAATTGTATGTTTGACCATTATTACTATTACTGTTCTGTGACCATCTTCACAGGTCAGGGGCACTCAAGGCAGAATGGTGGGCACTCGTCTGAGAGCAAAGGTTGCGACTCGGGTGCGGGGCTCTGCACCATCCACCCCAGCGGTGGCTGATGCCTCCACCCAGATGGAGCTGCTGAAGGGAGAGAGGCTGCAGTGCAGACCTCAGACTGCAGGAGGTGCCTGGACCTTTCTCCTGGGACAAAGATAGGTGGATAACTGCCTGCAAAAGGTGTGCCCAGGTGGAAGACCTCCTGCAGCAGGTAGCTGAGCTGCAGGAGGGTGGTGAGAAGGCTGCATAGCATCAGGGAGGCTGAGCAGGAGATAGCTGGTTACAAGCACAGCCTGGAGTGGACCCACAACCCACAGCCAAACAGTCAAGAACTCACATGCTGGCACACACAGAAGGAAGGGAGGCCAGTAACACAGAATGGAAGCTTGTAACTTCAAAGACAAGCAGGAGGAAGAGACTTCCCCCAAAAGATGAGGTGCACCTGGAGAACCACTTCACTCCTCTGCAGAGTGAAGAGGCAAAACCTACTGTATCAGGAGAGGAGCAGGAGCTGAGTAAGACTACCTGATCTGTTCCTTGTATAACAACCTGTGCAACTAAGAAAAGACAGAGGGTGATAGTTGCAGGCGACTCTTTTCTGAGAAGTACAGAGGCACCCATTTGCTGGCCTGATACACTCTCTATGGAGATGTGCTGCTTGCTGGGGGCTCTGATCAGGGATGTAACTGAGAGACTACCAAACCTTGTGCAGTATTCAGACTATTATCGACTGCTACTGTTCCATGTGGGCACCAGTGATCCAGCTGGGAGCAGCCTGAGGACTACCAAGAAATATAAAGCCCCGGGAGCAGCAGTCAGAGACTCGAGAGCACAGGTAGTTTTTTCATCATCAGGGCTAGGCAAATCTGGCAAATCAATAGTTGGCTTCAGGACGGGTGCCACAGCCAGGGGTTTGGCTTCTTAGATCATGGGACTGACTTTGAGAAGCCTGGTCTGCTGGGGCCAGATGGGGTCCACCTGTCAGAAAAAGGGATGAATCTCTTTGGTCAGAGGCTCGCCAGCCTTGTGAAGAGGGCTTTAAAATAGAGTTGCTGGGGGAGGGGAACCAGAATCCATGCCACTCCTGCCAATACGATGCTGATACCGGTAGTAGAGGCCCACAACCTGGAGATGGGTTGCAGGTCAGCAGGAGAGCACCTGGAGTGCAGCATAAAGGAAAGAGAGCCATTCCAGCCAGGGAGCTAGATTAACTGGGGGCCCAACTTAAGTGCCTCTATGCAAACACACGTAGCATGGGTAACAAACAAGAGGAGTTAGAGACAATGTGCACATCTGCGAGGCTATAATCTAATTGGCATCACAGAGGCACGGTGGGATGGCTTCTATGATTGGAGCACTGAAATGGATGAATACAGGCTCTTCAGGAAGGACAGGCAGGGGAGACGAGGAGGGGGTGTTGCCCTCTATGTCAAGGACCAGCTGGAGTGCATGGAGCTCTGCCTGGAGATGGATGAGGAGCCAACCGAGAGCTTATGGGTCAGGATTAAAGGGAGAGCACGGACAGGTGATGTTACAGTGGGGGTCTGCTACAGGCCACCTGACCAGGAAGACTGAGTGGATGAAGTCCTCTGTTGACAGATAGGAGCAGCCTGTTCACAAGCCCTGGTTCTCATGGGGGACTTCAACCACCCCACTATCTGTTGGAAGGACAACACAGCAGGGCATAAGCAATCCAGATGGTTCCTGGAATGTGTTGACAATAACTTCCTTCTCCAAGTGACAGAGGAATCAATGAGGAGAGGTACCATGCTGGACCTTGTTCTCACTGACAAGGAGTGGCTGGTGGGGAATGTGAAGTTCCAGGGCAGCCTTGGCTGCAGTGACCATGAGATGGTGGAGTTTGAGATCCATAGGGTGGAGAGGAGGGCGTACAGTAAGCTCTCTGCCCTGGACTTCAGGAGAGCAGACTTTGTCCTCTTCAGGGATCTGCTTGCTGGAGTACAGTGGGATAAAGCCCTGGAAGGAAGAGGGGCCCAAGAAAGCTGTCTAATATTCAAGGACTACCCCCTCCAAGCTCAGGAGCGATGCATATCAACAAAGAAGAAGTCAGGCAAAAATGCAAGGAGGCCTGCATGGATGAACAAGGAGCTCCTGGACAATCTCAAACACAAAAAGGGAGCCTACTGAGGGTGGAAACAAGGACAGGTAGCCTGGGAGGAATGCAGAGAAACAGTCCGAGCAGGCAGGGATNCGAGCCGGCAGGGATCAGGTTAGGAAACGTAAAGCGCAGATAGAGGTAAATCTGGCCAGGGGCAACAAGAAAGCCTTCTCCAGGTATATCGGTGACCAAAGGAAGACTAGGGAAAATGTGGGCTGTCTCAGGAAGGGAACGAGAGACCTGGTCACCCGGGATATGGAGGAGGCTGAGATACTCAACGACTTCTTTGCCTCAGTCTTCACTGGGTAGGGCTCTAACCACACTGCCCAAGTTGCAGAAAGCAAAGGCAGGGACTGGAAGAATAAGCTGCCCACTGTAGGAGAAGACCAGGTTTAAGACCAGCTGAGGAACCTGAAGGTGCACAAGTCCATGAGATCTGATGAGGTTCATCAGCGGGTCCTGAGGGAACTGGTGGATGAAGTTGCCAAGCCACTATCCATCATATTTGAGAAGTCATGGCAGTCAGGTGAAGTTCCCACCGACTGGAAAAGGGGAAACTTAACTCCCATTTTTAAAAAGGGTAAAAAAGAAGACCCAGGGAACTAGAGGCCAGTCAGTCTTATCTCTGTGTCTGGCAAGATCATGGAGCAGATCCTCCTGGAAACTCTGCTAAGGCACACAGAAAATAAGGAGGTGATTGGTATCAGCCAACATGGCTTCGCTAGGGGCAAGCAATGCCTGACAAATTTTTCTACGACAGGGTTACAGCATTGGTGGATGAGGGAAGAGCANACTGACATATCTACCTGGGCTTGTGCAAAGCATTTGACACTGCCCCACATGACATCTTTGTCTGTAAATTGGAGAGACATGGATTTGACAGATGGACCACTTGCTGGATAAGAAACTGGCTGGACAGTCGCACTCAGAGTTGCAGTCGTGGCGAGCAGTGACAAGTGGTGTTCCTCAGCGGTCGGTACTGGGACTGGTGCTGTTTAACATCTTTGTTGTTGGTGACCTGGATATTGGGATGGAGTGTACCCTCAGCAAGTTTGCTGATGACACCAAGCTGTGTGCTGCGGTCTACACACTGGAGAGGAGGGATGCCATCCAGAGGGACCTGGACAGTCTTGAGAGGTGGGCCTGTGCAAACCTCATGGAGTTCAACAAGGCCAAGCGCAAGGTCCTGCATGTGGGTCAGGACAGTCCCAAGCACAAATACAGTCTGGATGGAGAATGGACTGAGAGCAACCCTGAGGAGGACTTGGGGGTATTGGTTGATGAGAAACTCAACTTCTACGTCTCTGTAGGACTTTTCCTCTACTCTGGGTGTCTTGTAAAGATAATCGTTGGTTGTTCATTACTTTACTCAAGGAGTTCAAGTAGGCCAGGGTGATTTGCATTGGATTGAAAGATCTGAATACATGAAAAACTATTTAAATAAACCTCTTTGTTTCCATTTCTGCCCTGCAGATTTTAAACTCATCAGAGTTAATTATAGTAAGGTTGCTTACAGTTTTCTGTAGAAGCTCACTGAATACTTCAACCTTCTGGTTTTGTTCATTATTTGTCTTTTGTTTTTGAAGTAATAAAACTGTACTTCACTGTCATCCTCTCCTTTGATTTTGCCTTGGATGATGATGTTAATTTTGCTGCTTCATCTTTTCTGAGGGTTTTTATCTGTGCATGTTTCTGTCTTATTCTGAAGTGTACTGTAGCCATCTTGTCTTGGTTTTGCTATTTTCAACGTGTTTAAGTGCTGCAAACCCAGCTACTGCCAAACCTGTCCTGGCTATATTTTTAAAGTAACTTAATTTTTTTGGAACAGACTAGAATAAAAATAAAGTGTTCAAGTTCCCATCAATGAATAATGGCTTCATCTTATTAATTAACGAGTAAAATACCCATCTGGAAATTAAGCTATGCTAAAAGTTCTCTAACTCAAACCATAAATCAGGCTGGTGTCTGCCTTCTTCCAGGCTCCGTGGGTGGTGCAGTTTGTCTTTCGCTTGTGAGCATCTTGGACTGCAGATGTCATTTCTGGTGTTCACTGGCTGCCATCAGCCCAGGGATTAATCTGTCCAGTTCAGCCTCCCTGGTACAGCTGTGGCAACTTGCTGCTTTCTGGTATTTTTGTTGAAATCGTTAGATCGAGTCACACAGAATCAATTAAAGAGGACATTTTCTTGAGAATTATTTTTAGTAGCTTAGAAAAACTTGGCTAGTAGAGAGCTCAAATATTTTGTAGTTAATCTGGTTTGTCTCAGTACTGCTCAAACCAGGGTTTGTAGCTTGTAAGAGAGTCAAATTGTGATTGCATGGTTTGATCTCTTGGCATTTCCTTTGCCTGTCCACCTTGATGAGACAAGCTGCTTCCCATCCATGTCCGCTTTTTTGGGACAGCAGAAGCACCCCTGTGATCCCTTCTGGGCAGTAACAGGGATAAAACTGTAGACCTATGTGTGGCACAGATGATTTTAGCGTCTTCTGAGTTTTTTTTTTTTTTTAATTTTGTAGTTGCCAAAGCTTTCTCTGTAGATACATGGTGAAGCGTGGAGAGGATTGGAGCTGAATACTTTGTAAAGGTAGGAGGTAAAACTTTTTTGTAATGGAAATTGATTGTATTTATTTTGGCATTTGCAGACCCAGACCACTCAGTGCTTTCTAAGCATTGGCATAAACAATCACCCTTTTCCCTTGTCACACAAAGATCAATTAAAAAGCAATTGATTTAGGAGAGACTCTCCAGCAATGGTGGCAAGAAAACCCAAAGCATCAGTAGCAGAAAACATGCATTTCTTGAGGCTTGGATCCCCCCCCCAGGTGACCAGTGTATCTTCAACGTGATGGTGCAACAGGATCTGTGAAGCAATGGGGTTGAATATGCAAGAGGTAGGGATATTTTTACTCTTTCAGAGTTGTATAGAGCACATCATCGTAGCCTAGGACTCCAGACCCCTCCATGTTTCAGTGGACAGTTCTCAGGGTTTTTTTCACAGGTAATTCTTTAAAAGTTTGACATCAATTTAGCTCATCTGTTTGAGAGAGAAGGAAGCAATCAAAGCAAGTGCTTTTGTGGGCAGCAAAGGAGGAATCCTGATAGATTAAGTATATGGATTTTAGTACTTGATCAAAATTTGATGTAGCGCAGTTATGATTTTAAAGCCTTCCTTCAGACCAGTGTAAGGGGCTCTTCTGCTCCTTTTGCAAAGTGCAAGGTTTTTGGTTGCTTTGGTTTGCTGTGGTTTTTTGGTCAGTATTTTGTTGGTAGTAGATACTATGCTTCATTAAATGCAATGGTATTTTAACTTTCCGAACAAACTGATCAGCTAGTCTCTTGAAATTAAAGGATTTCTTTGCATTTTGTAGCACTTTTAGATTGTTCTAGGAAGCTGAGGAGACAGCAGGAAAGTTTAAATTCTTTGAGAGGCCAAGTTTGTGTTCTGGAGTTTTTTTGCTTTGTTTTTTGGCTCAAATGCTAAGCTAACTCTCCATGTGCAGCGAAGTTTTGAGTCCAAGATACTCAGTGATGGAGTGATAGTATGAACCATCATAGCTTTGAGTAATACAGATACTGCGCAACCTCCACAATCCAGAGCAAAAGAGTATTTCACACCCTAAGTAGCTGACCCAATGTAGGACTGATTTTTGTGGAATCTCCGGCAATATCCAGACAGCAAGTGGTGTCTGAAACCAGATAGACCCTGCCTGCATTTATGGATGTGACTGGAGTAAGAGCTTTTGGCTTTGGCCTACAGTTGTTGTGATGCTGCTAGGAAAAGGACAACATTTGAATTCCAGCTTGGAAAGGGTAGTTACAGAGCATAGGCTTCTCATAGATATGTGTTGCTTCTGCAATGAGGCATAGGAGCTGTATAAAATGAGCTTGAAATACCTCTGAAGTCCTGCCTTTTTCGCTGCTGCTCATGTTTTGTAGTAACAGAGAAAGTGTGCGTATGGGGAGCAATAGAGCAGAATGTGTGTTTGTTTGCAGCTACTTCAATTAAAAAAATAAACAACCCCCAAACTCCTCTAGATTCTAGAAAGCAAGTAAATGTAAATGTCTTCAATATTGCTTTGCTTCTCAGCATTTTATTAACTATCGAGATGCCAGGGATGCTTGTTCCCACTGCAGGGCTACTGCCTGCAGTTGCAGGATGGGGGTGCCCAAGTGCTGCATGGGCACTGCAAGCTCTGTGCAGCAACCTTCAGGCTTGAGCTTTTACCCCACCCCATCGGGAGGTGGACGTGCAATTGCAGAGGGGGTGAGTGCATGTGGGTGCCCAAGGCGCGTTCCGGGTCATCTGATGGGGCTGAAAGGGCCTGCCTGGATTTGCAGCCTCCTCTCCTGCAGCCAGAGATGATGCACCTTGTGGTACCCCTATGCAAGTTGCAGGAGAGAAGAGGATATAGAGGGCTGGGAAGGAAGGTGGTTAGGTTATCAGGAGCAAGTAGCGTGGAATGATTATGGTCTGGACATACCAATCCAAAGGGTTTTACAAAACAACTATGATAACCAGCTTGTGCGGATAACATGTTTGCTGAGTTGTGATTGCTGGGTCATGCATTTAGCATACTCAGGGTGTGAGATAGCTTACCTCTCAGGAGGAGGCAAACGGTGTTCCAGCTTGCGTGTTTACATCTTATTTTAGCCTTTTTTTTATTCATGTATAACTCGTAGCTTAGTAGAGGTGCCTTATGCAAATATCTCCTGATAAAGTGCCATACGCGCCCTTTTTCTTTTTTTTTTTTTACAAACATAATTATTTTTTAATCACTCAATACAACAAATACAGAACCTCAGTCTTACAAAGTGTGGTTTCACTTCCAGTGTTTAAGGTGTCAGTGCTTTAAAAGATGTTTCTAGTACTCATCTTGAAGTGAAGATTGAAGATTGTTGGTTTGTTGCTTTTTAAAAAAAAAAAGTTGAAAATGCAGGTACTTTATTTAAAAAAAAAAAAGTCTTTAAAAAAATCCCCATTAATCAACACTTTTGTCAGTGATCTCTGATGAACTTGTGAGACTGAAAATTCACAACAGTAGGGGAGGAGGTCCATGGGCAACAAAATAAAGGGTCTTTCTCAGTTTGGTGGGCAGTGAAACAGGTTACCTGCTTCAAACAGGTGCCTGTCTGCTCTGTGGCCAGCCAGGTGAGCCTGCCAAAATAGCTGATGCTGTGGACTTGTGCTAGGAATAGGTGGGCTCTTGTCAGTTGATCTCTGCCAGCAGCTTTGTACCTCTGGGTTTAATACATCACTTTTTCAAAACTGCTGGGTTTAGAATGAGAAGGGGCACCTTCATTCCAACAGCCTCACTGCAAATGGATGTTTTAATCAAAAATGACCCAGATTTGTCTTGCAGAGCACCTGGGCTGCTGGTACAAGGCTCTGTTTTGTAGGTGGGTCCTTATCCTCTGAAGGCACATCTTCATCTGAAATAGCTCAGCAGAGAGCTCAGCCTCACCCTGCTGCATACCCCCTTTTCCCAGCTGCTCTCTCTGTCCAAGCCACAGTGTGCACCAGAGCGGGTACGTGTGCCATGCTGGCTGACTGCTGGAGCGGCTGCTGCTTCGTTGCTAGGAGAGCCCAGCAGAGTGGTATTTTTTCTTTTAAGCTGCTGGCAGGCTGGAGAGATGAGTTCTGGGAGCTGCTTGTGGTCCCTGGGCGATGCTGGCATGTTCAATTCAGAGACATAGTGAAGGCTTCAGCAGCAGGTGGGGCTGTAGTTCACCAATGAATCAAAAAATTACAAGTGAGGGCTGAGATAGCAAGTGCCTGTCTTATAGAAAAAACAAGGTTGTAAAACCTGACATTTTAGTAATCAGGGAGCATCATATTTTTTTGCTATCCATTTACGCTCTTTGATCTGCAGTGACCACTGGGTTGTGAATCTGGGGAGGCTGACGGCAGAAGTTATTTAAAATAGCCATGTTTCTCTCTATGTTTCAATCCAGTTGCCTCCTCATTTATTGCCATTCGCTGCTGCTTGTGCAGGTGAAGCTCAGCTGGCCAAGTGTCATCCCACTTAACACCATAGGTTGGCTTCCCTGGTACAGTAAGCTCAGCCACTCTTTTGGCTCCAGAAGTAACAAAACAAAAGCCAAAAAATTATAATGTGAGTAATCAATATTACTTGTTTGAGAAGGAGAACTCACCATGGTTATAGTTTAATTTATTGACGTACTGCCTGAGACTGCACTGATCCTTGGGCATGGTCACTGGAGGCAAACCCATGCAAGTGACGGACTTGCAATTGCACTTTCTCTCCAGGAACTTGGAACAGTGAAAATATGAGAAGAAAACAGTGTTTTTTTTTTTTTTTTTAATTTTGTATGTTTGTTAATCTTCCACTGACATCTTAACGTTTTCATGGTGCTGTCCTTTGCTTTGACTGAGAGAGATGGGTTGGCTGCTTTGATGTCTCCAGACAGGTTTTGGCTTGATTGTATCTGTGCTGTAGCACAGAGTGCAGAAAGGCATTAGAGGAGAACAAGTGAGACAGAACTGGTAAAGGTGGAGATATTTACAGTGGAACAAATGGGTTTGAGATAAGTTTTCTGTATTCAAGTACTTATAACTTAGCATTTTTTGCTTCAACTTTTATTGGGGTGGGGGGAAGATGAGAGGGGAATGGGTGACTGGAAAATCTGGTCTGGCAGTCTACAGCAGTAGGTATTGTGTTCTTCTGTTTTAACTCTACCTGAATGCAAGATACAATCTTTGAAATATTTTAAATAGAGAACTGCTTCAGCAAGATGGATTTCTGCATATCATTTACAAAGTATGTTTTTAATGCTTTTCTGAAACCCAAACTTATGCAAAATGGGGCTTGTTATGCATGTCTATGCATTTTAATCTCCTGCAGTGATTTGTCAGTTTTCCTTAACATCTCCCTGGTATATTACAGCCATTCTTCAACTTCGCCTCACAGGGCTGCATTTCTGTCTTAACTCGCTCAGGTCTCCAAGCAAGGAATGAATTGCAATTTACTTATTGTATGGTAAGGTTTATAAGCTGATGTGCCTATTTCCTTGGATTGGGATCAGTACCAGTTGGTGGATTTAAAGATCGGGAAAACCTGAGCGCAATTTGGGTTACAGTATCTTTTGTTTGATGCTTTAGTGTAAGCAGTTGTTATGCAGCTGTCCTGTTAATGTTCTTGTTTCTATTGATTCGTGCTACTTGTGTTTCTGTTTTACATTGATAAATTGGCTAGTGATTTTTCTTTTTTTTTTTTTATGTTTTTTTTCTTTCCCCCCAGATGGGCTTTCTGGCAGAGACCAGCCGGTAGAGCTATTGAGTCCACCTAGAGTGAACCACATGCCTAGTTCTGGTAAGAAGAAACTTTTATTAAATGTTGTTCCTATTCTGGGAATGCAGTAAAATATTCTGCAGCTCTGTCTTGTAATTGGGAGAGCAGAATGCACATGCAAAATGCTGGAACAAATTGTGTTAGAACTGGCACACATCTACTTTCCCAGGCAGGGTGAGTGGGATTTAGGAGTGGAGGGAGGATGGAGCACCAGCAGCCTTGGGAGTCTTAAATAGCTCAGCTTTCACCCTTGGCAGGGAGCTAAGGAGAGCCTAACCTGGTTGGAGCTGCTTGTTTTTCCTTAAAAAGGAGACGACAGCAGAACAAAGCAGCACCTTCCAAGTCTCTTCACAGCCTAAAAGGAGCACTGTGAAGCAAAGTAGATTTTTGAGTTGCTGCTCCCATTAAGGAGAAATCTCCTTGTTTTGAAATGAGGAGCCAAACACAGCCTGATCAAAGCGTATCACTCTGGGCTATTTGATTTTTTTTCCCCTCTTCTAATGATCCTACTACAGTGTCTCTTGGGTCTTATCCTTCTGGTATGAAGCAGGCACAGAAGCCACAGTGTTCATCCTGGAGACTGGCTGCTCCTCATGGAGCTGAGAGAGATCTTATGGCTCACAATCGCACCACTTCAAGTGATGGAAACCAAAGTTTTGGTCACAATATATGAAATGCTATGAAGAGCAATCTGCTGCAGTCTTTTGTGTTTCCCCCTTCTGTCTTCCCAAAGTGTTTTGTTTCCAGGTACAAACAGATACAGATATGTATACTAAGTATGATTTGGTATATGAAGCATTATGTACTTTCCAGGTAGGAGCTTGAGTTTTCCAAAAACCCAACTTTCCCTTCTCTGCTGTGTTCCAAAATGCCTTTAGGTTCTTTTATATTAAAGAGATCTTGCAGAAGATCTAAACGCTTCTGGTAATGCAAGTTAGAAAAATGTAAACGAACCTTATTCAAAACAACTTCAGTAGATTGGGGGGGAAGGGGAAATGAGCTGCGACCTAACCTAGATTTTTGTGGACTTAAATGCATATCTGGGAAAGGAAACTTTTAAGGAGGTAGAGCTATTGTGTTGGGAAGAAAAAGGAAGAGGTCCTTGTATGAGTGTTTGACTTTGGACTCTGAAAAAACTCTCTTCCCTCAGTGTGCTCAAAAACTTGTCCGTCAGGTAAGGGAGGTTATATTTTCCTAACCCTGAGAGAGAGTCTCTTTTTAAGACTACTGTGGTAACATGGGTCAAATCAAAGGTTTTACTCCCTATTTCGTATTCATGTACTAGATTAAATTTTGTGGCTCTGCACAAAAGGAATCAGTCGTCTGAGGTCAGTGGCCAATATTGTGGATGTGATGGGTTTGTCTTTTACTCTTTTTTTTTTTTTTTTTTTTAANATTTTGTTGTTGGTTGTTACATGTAATGTTTCCTTTTGAGATATTTCAGGACAAAGGCTGATGCTGCTTAACAACTTGGGTAACCTGTTGGTAGAGTTCAGTGTGCTGTAGCTGTTTTTCCCCAGATGAAAGGAGGGTTTTTTAAGGTGTTACAGACTCATAGAGGATTTATGGAATTCTTACCTTTTGGACTCCATTTTGAGTATTTTTAATAGCTCAACTGTATGCCTACTGAAAAAAATAAACACCTAGCCACCACTGGGAAGCTGTGTTCATGCTGTGTGGGTGGGATGTGAGATAGGCAGCAATATCTCTTTGACAAATGACTTCTGCCAGTGTTTGAGCTGTGGGAATTCCTGTCTCGTTCTGGAAAGCTCAGGCTGGTTGTGCATGTCGTGAGCAAAAGGTAGGACCAATTGGGAATGAATATGTGACCTTATGCTCTAAGCACCATTGGCTCTGGACAGTGGTCACCCAGGTACTTTCACTCGAGACCCTACACTTACTCAGTTTCTGCTAGATTTTGGAGAAATCTTTTCAGCCCTGCGGTGCATACACGGTCTGGAAATGTCTATCTTGTATTTTGATTTGCAGAACGGTAATTAAAACCTGGAAGCACAGTGTTTGGCAAAAAGATGTTTCTGTATGTTTGTAAATGCAAGCAGATATCATCGATGATCTTGGAAGTGGCTCATCAGCTGGCTTTCAAGTGTGGTGCCTGCCTATACCTATGTATCCTGATTGGTTTTTAAAATTACTCTTAAAAGTTGCTGTCAAGTTGAGGGACTTACCCACCTGGGAAAACCCTTGTCCTGTCTGGTTTTTATCATTATTACCTTTAGAAGTTTGCTGCAGATCCTTCTGCGAGAAGAAAGGAGAAGTAACACCAAGTATTGCTCTGGAAAAACAAGTTATGTATGGGTTTGTGGGGTGTTGTTCCAAGTCTCCGGCATGGCTGAAATAATGGTGTTGAAAAAACAGCTTAAGGAAAAAAAATTGCTTAATCCTGTCCTGGGATATTCTGTTTAAAACCTTGTCCTGTCCTGGTTATGATAAAGGGACTGATTTGTAGCGCTCGTGATGAATAAACTTGAGCAGATGACGAGCTTTTATCCCCAGAACTACATTTCTAGTTAACGTAAAATCATTGCAGTGTACTTGCAGGAAACCAAAATGTTTTCTCTTTGCCATGAACCAAGTGAAGGAGAAGTTTTATAGTTGTTAGTTGTTCTTCTCTGATGTAAAAAGGTGGGAAAGAGATGTTAAGTACCCAGGCCCTAAACATGTTCTGTCCTGTGGAACATCTCAAGTACAAAATAGGAATGTTTAGAGTATTTTTATGAAAACATTTTATGGGTGAATTGGGTTGAATAGAATGCATTTTGGTCATTGGCAAGGTGTGTTTTTTAGGAAAACGATTTCTCTCTCTTCCCCACAACCCACATCTCACACCGGAATATAATAAGATGTTTGATAATGCTGCTTTCTCTTTTTCTGACTTCAGAATATTACTGCATCTTTGGCCCAGGGGAGGAAAGGGGATAAATTGTTGAGTTTGTTGTGCAGTATTGCTTTTCGTTAACTTTTACTTGCTGAATTCAGAGATCTTCAGAGCCAGGACTACACGGATTATTTTTAGTTAATATACAGAAAATCTCGTGACGATTAAGGGGCCATGGTTAGCAGGAGAGTAAGCTTCCCAGATACATAAGCACAAAGGTGGCCGCTGCCTGGTTTTGATGGGTGGCAGCACATTGTTGCAGAAGGGTGAAGGAATTTTCCTGCAAGTCAGCATACTGGTTTTAAGTAATTTTTTTGTGTTTTACAGTATTTTTCTTCTTTTTAGCAGCGAACTTAGTTACAGTCTGCATAAGGGGACTGATTCATATTTAAGGAGGGAGGGACAGAGCTCCCTTGTCCTCTTACTTTTTCTTCCTATGCTTTTAAGCTGAGAGATGCTATGCCTTTTCCATAGTGCAAAGCTGGGGGGGCAGTCTTAAAGACCTCAGTTGTGTAAATACCCAGATATTTTGTAGATAATCCTCTTAAAAACATCACTTACGTACTGTTGATACCATGCTTGAGATTTATCAAATAAATCTTCATTAAACATGTTTTGTAGAATGAGTTTCCTTTCTTTATAAGACTGTGTTTGCAGTAGTTCATGTGACAACCTCCCGTTAGTCTTTCAAGTTTTTCTTGTTAGTATAAAGTTTGTAATTACTCATTTTGTTACAAAACAATCTTTAGCAATTCCTTTGGTATTAGAAATGTGAAAACAGCTTGATATCTGTGATACATAAATAAAATCAGAATTAAATAAGATGGAAACTAGTCCTTTTTAAACTTAAAAGCTTTACTTCAAGTTATAAAACTGCAAATTGAGATGAACAGTCTCAGCCGACTAGCCGTGTTTCCCCAGTATGCTGGTCATGGTCTAATATGAAGCTCTGGGGACAGTACAATTACTAAATTAAGAAAGAAATTTCCCTTCTCATAGCATTTCCATTGGCTTTTCAGGGATGTGTTCCCAACTTGTGGTAAAAGTAGTAATGATAATCATTTCACTTATTGCAGCAGTTGAGTGCAGCTGACAAATAGTTTGCATTGGGGTGTGTTTGTTTCATGGAGAGGCTGAGGAAAATGCTCTGAGCTTGTTGCCCCTTAGGTGAAGACCTCTCTGGTTGCTGTTGCGGATCAGATGGAAAGCTACTGCATGCCTTCTTGAGGTTTTTCTCCAGCTGTGATCTGCAAACTACAGATGGTCTGTGAGGCCATCACGCACATTAGAGAAGTGAGCAGTGGTGGTTTTCTGAGGAGTTTTTGAGGGTGGATAGTAGTCTTCTGCAAAATGTTGGGAATTAGTGGGTTACACAGAGCATTCAGGTGGGTGGTGCTGAGCAGTTTCTACAAAAGCAACAGGGGCTTGACTAATGAGGTGATGACCTAACGGTGGTGATGAGCAGACTGCATCTTCTACATTAGGCTGCCTGAAATGGCTCTTCCATGCGTGGCTGTGCCCCTGCTCTCCATCACTGCTGCTGGCAACGCTGACCTCCTGCCACTGCTGCTGCTTAGCCCTCAGGATGGCTCTTCCAGCATGGTGCTGGGGCTCTTCTGGATCCGACACTGGCAAGAGGAAGGGCAGCATGGCAGAGGCAGCCAGAGGATTACACATGAGATTTCAGCTCCCTGCTTTTTCTTCTTCTTGGGTCTAATTATCTAGTCTCACTTCCACATTCATTTGAAAAAAAATGCTGATGAATAAAAGGTTTGTGGGAGCCTCTGGACTAATATTGTTACATGATTTTACAGGCTTTTGAAGCCAAAGATTAATCCCTGTCTCTAAGAGGAAGGAGTGTTAGTCCAGTTGATCTAACAGAGCCGAATACCTCGCCTTTGTTGATTTATCCCTTCAAAGGGAGGGGATGCCCTCTCACAGCACCAGATTTTCAGATACTTGCTTGCTTTCTATAGTGTGTCGGCTTCAAAAGCTCCTTCAGAAAGGTACCAAATCAGTGTGGTGCAGTGAGGCTTTGAAGCAGGTTCAGATTGGTGGCCAGTCAGCTAGGATTTGCCGCTCCTAATAGGCTCGTGCATCCGCAGACAAGAGCTTGTTCATACTGGGATGTGTTAGTGCAGGGATGGCATATGCTTTTATTGTGCCCCTGAAGTGTAGCTCACATGCAGAAAGGCTAGTCCTTTAATGTTAAAAATATCCTGATCTATTCTCTGTGGAGTCCCAGGGGTGGAGAAGAACCTAGCCAAAAAATCAAATTATTAAAAGTGAGCTCTTGAGAAATCATTTTAATGTCACAACCATACACTAAGTAGATTAAATCGTTGTTTGCTTATTGTCCTATTGTTAGCATATTTAAAAGCTGCAGCTGTTTTTGTCCTGATTAATGTATTAATTTTGCCACCATTTAGTTGCTTTGGCATATGGTAGCGGAGAAATTGCAGGTTGGTGTAGCTAGAGCCTTGATAGTTAAAATTAAGTTAACCTTGTATTTACTGCAACAGATACTATTTCTAACCCTAAGCTAGATGTACAGAATGTAGCCCATGCAATGACAATAGAAGTGTTTTACCAGCTAGAGGTACTATTAAAGCTCATCTTTGTAATCTGTTGCTCAGCAAGGAAAGCCTTGCAAGATGCTTCAGCCAGCTCCCAGACTTCCACAGATGATTTGCTGTATTGTTGTGCTCTTAAAAAAAGCCCTTTGGAGGATGCCCAGAATGTGGTCAGAAAATTGGGGTTATATATGCAGAACAGGGAAGGGAATTGCCACATCTAGAGACTCTGGGCAGCTCCCTGCAGAGTAGCAGGGAAGTTCAAACTTCAGGACCTCTTTGCTGGACTAATATTGCACCCAAACTTACGTTTTGTCAGTTGTAGTCATTTAATGACTCTCTGACTCTCTGTCATCATGTGCCCATTGCAGGGTTGTGTGCATGTATAGGGATGTATGCGAGAGGGATGAGCTTTTTAGCCAGGCTGGTAAGGGACCATCTCTTGCCTGAACTTCAGCATCCATGTGCTGCAAGGAATTGAACCACTTCTCTTGCTGAGTTGGGTTTGCTGGAGAGGGGACCACTTTGATGTCTGCCCGGAACATGGTCTGTGGATGTCCCGATTCTGTGGGGTGGGAAGAGCAGGAGCCCACAGCTCCTAAACTCTATTTTGTTATGTTTTGTCTCAGAAAAAATATATAGCTGTCACTTCCTTTCTTACCCCCAAGGAAACAGTTATTAAACGGAGGAGGTGGGATGAATTATTAACGACTTACTCCTCTTTTAAAAGCTGAAAGCAGCACTTAAATCTTAAGCGCTTGAATACAGAGCTGTGTTCTTAGATGAAAGGTAACTGGCAGGAAAGTTTGCTTTACTGCAAGACCCAACGTGTTATTTTTCTTTATTCTTCCCTCACCTTGTTTAGTTTATTAATTCACACTGATCAGCTATAGATTTCAGTGAATTTGATTAGTCCTGACTGGTCACAAAATGTTATTTTCAAAATAATTTTTCTCCGTGATTCCCTAGCAAAGAAAAGGTTGTTTTGTACTTTTGCTTTTATATAAAAGCACATGATGGAGGGAAGAGCCTTTGAATGCACAATGATATTTACATTAAACTTTCTGACTTCTTAGGGAAGGAGGAGATGGCACAATACAAGCAGACATTTAAAGGCTCCCTTGAATTGTTAATCAGTAATCTGTTCCCATTGCCTCTGGCTCTTCTAAAAATAACAGTACTGTGCAATGAATGAAAAGCACTAAATATTTCTTGGAAAGTTGATCACGGATTGAGGCATTTCTCTGTGAAAAAAATAGGCATGTCTCAGATGTGATCTTTTGGTAACTGTGCTGTGTCTTGTTTGCCATTTGTGTTTCTACTATGGGTGTTTTACCTGGACCTGCAACCCTAAAGAGGTAATCAAAGATGAAATCTGTTGTTTCATTTTTATTTTTAATTCCCTCACCCTTTCAAGATAACACTTGTCCCTTAGCTGGAGTGGTCTGACACACCCTGTATTTGACTCCTCTTTTCCATCAGCTTCTTCTGACACCTGCTAGATGGATATGAGTGTTAGCTGGAGGACAAGGGTGGAGGAGTTGCTGAGGACTGTTTTGTTAGCAGCGTGTTTGCTTTAATCTGTGTTCCCTTTTTATTTGTGTGCTCTGTACTACTGAGCTCCCCAGAGTGCTTTATGCCAAAATTTACTCAGGGTAGTTTATTGCTAAAAGGGGAAGTAGATGCTGTAGGTCCGTGCTCAGCAGCTACCTGTGTTCCAAGGATTTTAGGGATTCCTATTCTGACACAATGCATTTATCAAGATCCTAGAGGCTCTTCCCCAGTGTATATTGATTTTCAGGGCTATATTTGGCTCTGCTTTGTCTTTGGGCAGTGGAGGGAATATCAGGTGAATGGCTTGTGCAATGATGCCTAAAATATTGTAGCAGTCTCCAGATGCTGACCTGCAGAGTTGCCATTGATTGATTAAATAGACATTTCATCTCCCTTCTTGTTGCTTTCCCCCCCCCTGCTCCCTGCCCCAGAAAAATTTTCTCCAAACCCCAAAATGATTTAGGCCGAGACATAATTCACGAAGTATACAAACAAAAATTGTAACCTAGCTACTTCAAGATGAAAAGCCCTGGTAACACTGAGGTACCAAGTTAATGTGAGAGTGCTGCCAATATGTAATGGTGTAACTTTGTTTTGACTTCTTAAGCGTGTAGGGCTTGGAAGATGGGACGTTGCCTTCAACAAATAGGGTCTTTTGAGAGCTGGATTGTAATGTGAGCACTTTGGCTTTACTGGCATGGTTTCCTTCTGCATGCCCGTGCTTTCCTAAACCATGGGCTCTCCAGACTCCTCAAAGAGGACCATACAGGGATGTCCTCCTCCATCCTCACCTAATTCCTCTCACCACCAAGCAAATGTGAAATCAGCATTTTCTGTGCCTCAAGATGCAGTAGTGAGTTCATTCACATTAAAGCCATCTTGTTTATGTTTATGGTTGGTGCTGGCTTTGCAATTTCCCCTTGAATGGCTTGATTTGAAGTCTACCTTAAGCCGGTGTCTCCTTTAACTTGAAACAAGTGCTTATGATTAAATATCTGCTCCTTTGGCTTAACTGATATCTTGTGATTTAAACCACCCAATTGTTACTACTTTTCCATCTGTTTTTCATTCAAGAAATTGTGTCATATTGGATGATTCATTCATAGTTGATTAGAGATTTCATTATAAACTGGTCTTAAGTTTTTATTATCTAATAAAAGGCTTTGGAATCATTGAGTTGGAACTGTAATTGTAATATACAGAATAAATGTATTGCATATTTTAATAATAGTTTGCTAGGTGTTTTTTAAGCAGTTATAGTTCTTGCTAGTTAATTGTGTAAGGTGAATTTGTCTAAAAGTTTCTAACGAAATTCAGTGACTGACCTTTTCCATTGCAGAGAGGAGCTCTTCACAGGCCGTTGTAGCAGTTCTGCAGATTGCACTGAAGACCAAACCATGGGTGAAATTTGGGTCAAAACTTGCCTTCCTTAACCTGTTTTTAGTCCTGCTCATAGACAGTCACGCAGTAATGATACTGATGAACGTATTGAAGATCCTGAGTTGTCAGGGTATCATGTGCGTTGGTTAAGTGACATATGGAAGGCTTTTATTTTTACTAAAGAGAGTGATCTGCCGCCTGTATGTATACTGTTTCCTAGATGAAATAAATGAATACAATTTTTTTTTCAATTTCTTCTAAAAATTGATTAAGCTGTTACAACAGGGTATTAAAATGAAAAAGTATTGGGGGACTACCTTTATGCTTTTTTTTTTTTTTTTTTACTATTCCCAAACTGTCTTAAGCTCTTAAATATTTTTCAGATGTGTGTAATAAGAGCTTATTTTTTGTGCTTTAAATATTTGGGGAAATTGTTTTATTAGAAAAATATCAGACCAAGTTATTTTCTGCCGTACTTTTCTTAATGTTTGATGCCTGTATAATGTATGAGAAAAGGAATATATAATGCAAAACTAGTCAAAGTAAGCCCAACTACTTGATTATGTACCTGTGAAGGAAGCACATCCATGTTCTGATTGAATGATTTCCGTTAAGTTTTGCTGGGTAGACTAAATTCCTCCAGTGAGGGAAAGGAAAATCTTACATGAATGAAATTAGCAGTTTTGGTTTGTTCATATGTTGGAGGGAGGACACGGGAGGGATGGACAGACTCAAAGTTTTGAGGTGGGTATTTTTAAGTTCATTTTGCACCTCAAAAATAATTGTATCTTATCAGTATTGTTCCTGGTAAGCTAGATCCTGTCATAAGTGTTGCCAAAAGCTTTCATTGAAATCCTATACTGGAGGATTAATTTCAATTGGCTGTTTTGACTGTATTAGGGTAACTAGACAAGTGCTTTGTTCAGTGATACTAATTTCATGTGAATGTTGGAGCTGGGTTGTGGCTTCATGGCAAGTGTGTCACCAGGATCCTGAAACAGTAGCTTCAGGAGTTGTCAGCTGAACAGAGCAGGAAAATGATGGTGCAGCTATTTGGTTGTGAAAGTAAATTAATGTTTTGAGAGAAACTGAATGATCTATGTCTGACAGAAGCTTCTTATCTTGGAGTGTGCAAATGACATACAGAAGTCTTTCCTTGCACATCTGGCTGGAGATCAGACCTGGTGGTCATGGGGGTGGAGAAGGGTTTCCATCTGATGCACAGATGTTTAGGAGATAGGATGGTATGGTTTTCACCAGTAAAGCTGAATTTGGAGATGTAGCTCCATAAGCTGGAGGGTTGGAGGGTTCTCTGTAGTCATCTAGGGTTTTGTGTTGCTTTGTACTAAAAGGGCAATTAAGAATCACAGAAAAGCACACATTCCCATCCACAGGAAAAATAAATACGCAGGTGATTGCAAATGCAAGCCTAACCCTTGCAAACCCCACTTTGGAAATGGGTGGGTTTAGTGAGGTTCCCTTGCATAAAGGCAACGTTGAGGCATGGCCTGTAATCTCTGCATTGCAAATTAAAAAAAACACCCTGTCCTTACAAAGGGATGAAAGCCACAACAGCATTTAGATGATGTGTAGAATATCCTCAATGCAAAATCAGCACCATGGGAGTTTTAAATGGGGAAAAGTTGAAATGGTGCAGGCGAAGGAAAAGTGGTAGTGGTTTCAGTGTGGTGTTTTGTTGTTTTGGGTTTTGTTTTTTTTTTTTTTTTTCATTTTTAAAATAGGCTGTCTGAATTCTTTGTTCTTATGCTTCCTTTGAACTTCGAATGTTTTGGCCAGACATCTCTTGATAGAGAGAAGTCTATCTTCTAGTCTCTCACTATCCGTAATTGAACCTTATGGCATGTTCACATGGAGGCCCTTGGGAGACTACGGAAAAATGCTATGCTTATATGTTATTTTGGCAGTTCAGTAAGAAGCTAAAGCTTTGCATCCCACAACTGATTAATCATAACTAAATGCAGTTGGTACCATCTGAATTTTATTCTAGTGCCCCGAGTCAACCACTGGTAGCTAGCATTTACTTTTTGTTGAGTTTCCACTAAGCTGCCATATTTATAGCTCGCTGCAAAGAGAACGCAGTGTCATTTGGGTTGAAATAGCACTTCTCCATACCCGACCCTTATCTTGCCTGTGCACGGTGTTTGCAAGGCCAGGTCCAGGCTTGCTCCCTCTCACCACGAAATGCCGTGTAGCAGCTGCAAGTCATGAAGCTTCCTTGGGCACATGTGAGCGTTGCCTTTGGGGAAGGGGAGGTGGGTAGGGTGATCTGTGCAGTGTGCTGCCTCAACACTGAAGAGGATCTGGATGCTCCAAATGAGGGAACACCTGGATTGTACAGGTGCTCAGGGGTGCATTGGGTAGCGCTGTACAGCAGTGCTTGACCAGAAAAGACTCTGCTGTGACTGAGCAACTCTGGGTCAGTGTGTTTCAGCCTGTCCTCACCTGGCTGCCTACAGCTGTGGACAGGCTTTTCCTTGCTGTTGCCAAGAGCTCAGCCCAGATTGAGAGGTGGCTCCATGGCAAAGGGCTGCTGACCTCAGACTGTGACTTGTTCTACCTGGAGCTGCTCATGCTCTGACTGTCCCACTGCACCTTGTGCTGGTTCCCTACTGTGTGAGTCCACAGCCCTGATACATCCACGCTTGCGGCAGGAGAATATATGTTCATGGTGGTCTCTGGGGACCACAGCAGCAACACTTGCTCACTTCCTCTTGTGCAGGCAATGTCTGTTTGGTCCCCAGAGCTTAGTCTTGGGCATCAGATTAGAGGAGCAGATGCCTCTCGTGCATGCTGCTCTTCAGTGCAGTTGAGGCTTTTCAAGGGAACACACAAAAGCCAGGTATCCCAGGTCCTGTCTGCTTGATCATCCTTTGCTCTCTGTATTGATGATAAATATGTATAATACAGAGCTGCTTTTTTTTATTTTGGTGTGCAGTTGCAAAGAAAACATTCCTTAGTCCTTATGGTCACAAATGATGTTCTTGTTCCCTTTTGACGTTGCTAAGCCACAACACCTAAAAGTGAAGGCACTGCATTTTATTCCATTTTGTGTGCTATTGTTATAGTTTTTAAAGCGATGATTTTCTCTCACTCCTTAGGAATACAGAGGAGAGTGACTGGATTGTAACAGAAACCCTCAGAAATTTAGATGCAAAATTGTTAGCACAGGTATTGTTTTGGCCCTTTTTAAATTTGCAAGATGTCTTTTACTGGTAGGAAAGAGGATGAGGGTAGGCAGGACGGGGAAGTGTAGAAGCAGGATGGTGCTTTGGTCTTGCTCTGAGCAGACATCTGCTTTTAGGAGGAGACAGTGTATTGTCATCATGTAACACAACTTTGTCTCACCAGATCTGGTATGACAGCAAACTATTGCTTCTGCAGACCTGTAAGTGGCAGGCGGTTTGAAGGGATTTGCCCAGAGAGTGCTGGGACTCCAATGCCCAAGATATGGATCTGGCCAGCCAGCAGGTGGGGTTTTATTCCTCCATTTCTGAAATCATTCTCTGATGAGCAGTGGGGTTTTCTCTTTGTTTTCTGTTAGTGAAAGGTAGTGATTCTTGCTCTTCTGACAGTAAGCCAGGGAGCTGGCGTGCTTTTAATTTAAATTGGAAATTTCTTAAGATGGTATTATACCTGCCCCATCTGTCTCAGTCCAGGTTAGATGATGAGGGATTTTGTTTAACTGAGCAGTAAAGTTCAACTGATGAAACCCAGCTCGGAGAGTGACAGTAATTCCCTTAACATAATATGCTGCAGCACTCTCAAACACAGTGTGCCTCTGTCCTGGGGTCCAGGAGCATGTCGTGGTGTTCAGGTTTCTGTTCCACTGGAAGTGTGTATGTGAGGGCATTTAACCTTACAAGTCATGTTTCAGACTTTAAAGCCAGTTAAGATGATCCAGAGACAATGGTTCCTCTCTTGCCTTTCCTACCTTTGATAGTCTATAGGGTCTAAAAAGCAGCTAGTTTTTCCTGGTGCCAAATATGTTGTGCTGGCAAACTGCAAGTGGAGTATTAGCAAAAAAAATTTCCGAGCCCATATTTATATAGATAGAAAAAACAGAATTTCTTTCACAGAATCACAGAACGGTCAGGGTTGGAAGGGACCTCTGGAGATCATCTAGTCCAACACCCCTGCCAGAGCAGGGTCACCTACAGCAGGTTGCACAGGGTGGCATCCAGGCATGTTTTGAATGTCTCCAGAGTTGAAGACTCCACAACCTCTCTGGGCAGACTGTTCCAGTGCTCTGCCACCCTTCAAGTCAAGACGTTCCTCCTCATGTTAAGATGGAACTTCATATGTTCAAGTTTGTGCCTATTACCTCTTGTCCTGTCACTGGGCACCACTGAAAAAAGACTGTTCCCATCTACCTGGCACCTTCCCTTTAAGTATTTATAAGCATTCGTAATATCCTCCCTCAGTCTTCTCTTCTCCAGACTAAAAAGACCCAAGTCCCTCAGTCTTTCCTCATATGAGAGGTGCTCCAGTCCCCTAATCATCTTTGTAGTGCTTTTTCACATTATGTGTAAATTCTGTTACAGGACGCAGTGCTAAACAAAATTTAGATCCCTTGGCTGTGTTTTCATGCTCAAGAGTTAAAAGCCCATAGGAACTGGGGGGTTATAAGATAAACTGTGAAGAAGCCAGAATGAAAGACTGGAGGGGAGGAGCAGGACTGAGTCAGGGCTGGGTCTGAGGTATCTCGGTCCAAACGCAAACCAAGAGAAGTCAGAATCATTAGTCTTGTATGAAGTGGACAATACATGGTAAAGATAACTTTTCACCTTGGCCCAGGCTACTGGAGTGGCAGAGCCTCAAAACTGGTTCCAGTTGATTTTACAGAAAAAATTGGGCTGGATTTGATACGCTTTAACAGTGTATGAATTAACATAACTAACCCTTCATGACAGGGCCTTTATGTGCAGTCTGTTGGAGCAGTCAGCACTGTATAAAGAAAAACCCACCTCATTGCTGGGTACTTATTATGTGCATCTTGCACTTTAGACCTGTTAGTGGGGGGGAAAAAGTACTTTGGCTTGAAGCTGATCTTTTGGGATGGGGTAGCGAAGGTGAGCAGTTTCTACCTGCAGCTGATCCAGAGAGTGGATCCTGAGGATCAGAGCTAGAATACTTTGTTTCTCTTTAGGTACTTAAATATAATTATAATTAAAGTAAGAACTACCTGCACTCTCACTACTGATGTATTTTATCCTGAAAAGTGCTGTTGAAAGCAGCAGAGGGCTTCCCCCATAGCTTGTGTACCTTAAAACCTCCTGACCACTTGGTCACTGTGGCTTGCTGGGATGTCTGGTGGGAAGCTTCGCTCTGTCATGTACCTGTGTTGCCTTGAAAATTTTTAATTACTTAAGGATGGGCTCATTATGGGCTCAGTAGTGGCGTCTGTTGGGCATGAATTTAGGTTGAATGGGAAGTTTTCACTTCTGCTGCTTGTACGTGTTTTTGGTGTGGTGTAAAGTATGGACTGTGACTGCCGGCAGCATTGCTAATGGTGCCTTGGGTGGGGGAAAAAAATTGCTGCAAAAAGATCTCAGTTCCCAAATTACCCTTCCTTATTTCTTCTAATGTGTTGTCTGTACTCCAGGGCACTCTGTGCAAGAAAATCAGGTCTCTGTGACTGATACTCATCTCCATAGTGAAACTAATATTCATCTCCATAGTGGAGGATGGTGAAGTCTTACTAAATCTTCTGGGATTTGGGAAGAAGTTTCATTTTGGGCAGGGCTGGAGGTGACCTGACTGTCAGTGGCCACCTCTTCTAACTCTCTTCATGACCCAGCTGCTGCTGCTCTGCTCACCATCCTCCCTGCTCTGGATGGCCACTGAGTTTGGCAGACAAGAGTCCATGGGAGGGAGTTACATCGGGTCCCTCTGAAGTGGAAATGCAGTGGTCTTGTTCCAGTCTTTGCTGTGAACACCCCTCAGGGAATATTGCTGCTTATAAGTTGTTTTGCATTTACCAATCCGAATCGTGTGAGAGCATCCTATTAGACAACTAATTGACAATGATAATATGCAGCATATTTTAACAGGTGAGTGTTTCAGTGGTGATCAAAGCTGCCTCCTGGTTCTGATTTGTTTGATACAGAACTTGTTTACTTAAGAAAACGAAGGTAAATTTGCAGAAAGTTAATAGCACCTTAACCAATACTGAAGCAAGTATTTTTCCAGATGAACAAAATGCAGGTCTGCTGGTACACAAGCACTGATTTCTTTCCAAGGTAAACATGAGCTGTCTGTGGCCTGGGTACATTTCAAATGTGCTACTGGTACACCATTGTTTTTGTACCATTGATGGTAGTAGTAAAAACCTTATGTATTATTAGTGCACTATAAATTGTGTTAAACACACAGAAGGCTATCTCAAATGTTTGGGGAAAAAACCCAGGAGGTGCTTTGATTAACAAGAAAAGCATGGTTTGCGGCTGCTCTGATCCACCACTACATGCTTACAAGGCCACCACTACACGGCTTACAAGGCCAAGTGCCGGGTCCTGCACCTGGGTCACAACAACCCCATGCAGCGCTACAGGCTTGGGGCGGAGTGGCTCAAAAGCTGCCCAGCGGAAAAGGACCTGGGGGTGTTGGTGGACAGCCAGCTGAATATGAGCCGGCAGTGCGCCCAGGTGGCCAAGAAGGCCAATGGCATCCTGGCCTGTATCAGGAATAGCGTGGTGGGCAGGACTCGGGAAGTGATCCTCGCCCTGTACTCAGCACTGGTGAGACCCCACCTCGAGTACTGTGTTCAGTTTTGGGCCCCTCACCACAAGAAAGAAATTGAGGTGCTGGAGTGTGTCCAGAGAAGGGCAACAAAAGGGGTGAGGGGTCTGGGGGACAAGTCTTATGAAGAACGACTGAGGGAACTGGGGCTGTTTAGCCTGGAGAAGAGGAGGCTGAGGGGAGACCTTATCACTCTCTACAGCTACCTGAAAGGAGGCTGTAGAGAGATGGGGACTGACCTCTTCTCCCTAGTGACAAGTGATAGGATGAGAGGAAATGGGTTCAAGTTATGCCAGGCGAGGTTTAGATTGGATATTAGGAAAGATTTTTTCACTGAAAGGGTTATCCATCATTGGAATAGGCTGCCCAGGGAGGTGGTGGAATCGCCATCTCTGGAGGTATTAAAAAAAGGGTAGATGTGGTACTTGGGGATATGGTTTAGAAGTGGTTTTGTCAGGTTAGGTTAATGGTTGGGCTTGATGATCTTAAAGGTCCCTTCCAACCTTAACAATTCTATGGTTCTATGCTCCTCATAAGCTATTTCAGATGGGTAAATCTCCAGGTGATCATTGATGTTCAACATCCAAGTTGTTGACCCTCAGAGGTGGTGCCCCCAGAATTTCTTGGGCTGGACAGAGCACTTGGAACTGCTGAACTTTGAGGTCTGTTTTACCTAATGGTACTAACAAATAAATAATCCATTTTGGGACCTTGAGGACTGTCGTGACTGCACACCAGCTTGTGAGCCATCATCATAGCCTCATCCAGGCTGCAGCACAAGGCTGTTGGTGTGTGCTGTGGGTGGGTGAAGGGAACTTTTTCCTTTTTTGATCTAGGGATGGTGGTCTCTTGATTATGTATCTTTTTATCTCAACTGTATTGTCACAGTATAATTAAAAACTACAAATGGAAGATAATGGTAATCAGTCTGGTTGGAGCATCAGTGCTCTTGGGAAACTGTGTGATAGTCCCATGTGTATGTATCATTGAGCTGTTTTGTCTTTTTACAGATGTTATGAGCTAGACAATGTGATTAGAGTGTTGGGGACGGATGGACCTGAAATAACTCATTTTCCTGTTCCATGCTTGAATGATCTGCTTTATACCTTCTCAGCCAGGTGGTATTATGCTGGAGAGTGTGGAAGGACAATACAGCTGGGATGTGTTCTGGGCAGGAGTGCTTTCTGTTGCAGCACAGGCAGGACCACAGCTTCCAGTGGCTGGGCATTATGTACCTGTATTTGTGGCAGAAAGGGTGGGTGAGGCCCTGGTCTTCAACACCTTCCTCTGCAGATGCTGGTCTGAATCTCTGCTGTGTTCTTTGTTGAGATGGTCATGGTTTGCAACACTACTGTATGGGTGTTGTTGATTTGACATAGGAAACGCTCAATTAGAGAGACTTATAGTTGCACTGTGGAAGAAACATAAGGATTTATCCATTTTGAGCATTTTCTTTCCAATGATGTGTTTGGTTTTCTTAAGGGGGGGTGGGGGGAGGAGGATGTAGTTAAAATGAAAAATGAGTAGAGGAAAAAAATTATAAAGTAATCCTTAAAATTGCAGAGAATGAAATTCTCTAGAATTTCCTTTCTACAATGACAGCACAGGGAAAGGTTTAACTTCTGTTTAGACTATAGCTTTACATTAGCCTTGATAAATGATATGGCAGTGTCCAGATGCTGACAAGAGATGGGAATAAAATAGCAGGAAAGACATTGGCTATGTTGACACAAGTATCAAGTATCCTGAATAAGCAGCCAAGAAACTTCATCGAGTTTGATGTGAAGTCAAATATGTATGGTATCTGTAATTGGGTTTCTGTCCTGCTGAGGCAGAGTGACAGCCACAGGGTCATTTCACCTTGTTCAGTGTAACAGGGAATTAGGGGAACCACCACAAAATTTGCCAGTTTATCTTGATTTGGGAACACATGGATTAATCCACTCTGCTTTTAACTCTTCAATCTTGAAGCTAGGTAGTGGTGACCCACCATTCAGTATGGAAAAGAAAATAAGGTGGCATTTACTAGCAAAATAAGAACAATACACTCAAATACTAAAATGAAAGAAAACAGCCCACAAATTGCCCCTTTTCATAGGACAGATATGTTCACAGTAATCACACAGAAATATATATATATATAGCGAGAGAGAGATTTTTCTAGAAAAGGGTTTATATTTTGAGCAATAGTATTCAAGTTTGACAGCAGAAGCCTTTTCCTATGATCTGACCGTGAACTGCAGGTCTGCGGATGCTGTTCTGCCTTCCCAGAGCATCTTAGTGAATGTTGGCTTGGGAGACCCATGACTCAGCTCAACTTTATGATGGCATCTCGTTTAGCACCTTCTGTGATGCATAAAATTTGCCAGGATTGGGTGCCTGGTGGATTTCTGTTTCTGTCTTTCTTTTTTACTCCTTGTGCTGTATCCTTTTCTTGTTCCATCTTTGCACTTCCTTTTATAGCAGCAGTGCTTAGAGCTGCTTGGAAAGGGGCACAAAGTGCTATGAGGGTGACTGCCTGACCTGCTTCCCAGTGAGTGCTGCTCCCACAGATGGCAGCTCAGCAGCAAAGCTGTGAAATGTTTGCCTGGACTGATGAGCAGTTGGGAGATCACGGGCTTCCCCAAGATCTGCTACCTTCTGCCTCTGCAGTCTTCTGCAGACCTGATGCTTTCGCTGAGATGAGGGAGCAGTGAAGGGAGCCTGAACTGGGAGCCCAGTTTCCTTTTGCTGGCTCACATGCCAGGGTTGGGCACAAAGCTGACATTGCCACAACCTCCACTCCTCTTATGCCCTGGGAGAAGAGCTGTCTCAGCTGTGTTGCTTGCTTTCCATTCAAAGTGTTAATCAAAGCCTTCAAACTCCATGTGCCAAGAGTCATCTTGGAGCATTGTTCCCACCTGACTTTTACCAAGTGGTTGCTCCAAGAGGGTTTCACTTGGTCTCTGCAGTTGTGGCTGCTTTGCATGTGAGTGCTCAACCTATGTATGACATTTGGTAGCTTCTGCAAGAGCATCCTGGAATTCAGTTCACCTTCCCGAAAAACTTTCTGCACCAGTTTTCAAAATATTGTATTTAAGACAAACCTCTTCATTGAAGCCTCGTAAGTTCTTTGCAGCCATCTGGGTACTGAATATCTGCTGTGCAAGTGTTGTGTTGTCTCTACGTGTCATACTTCATTTTGTTCTCCATCGGTGCACTTGGGTTGCTGACAACAGCCTTGAAAGCCATTTCAGGTAGGCACAGGCAGACAAAGCTGGTCCTGTGCCCTAGTCTGAAGGGGGGGAATTTCAGGCGAACTTCATTAAAGACACAATTTACCCCCTTCCCCAAGCATTCACTTGTAGATGCCAGTTATACATTTTCAGGGTTAAAAACGTGGTTTACTCATATTCAAGGAAAAAAAAAATTGTTGAACAAACTCTGTTTTCTCTTTACAAGAACCCAGTTTCACCACAAATCATGTTCTTTTGCACAGAGGGGGAGCTTTGAAGTTTTGATGCTGTTTGCTGGGTTGGAAAAGGCTTGCTGCAGTGCCATGCCAAGAGAAAAGCAGAAAATGCGGTCACTTGGCAACTTGTACACCACTGAACCCCGCCAAATTCCTGAAGCTTGTAAATACTCATACTTTTCTGCCAAGCAATAGCTCTTTTGCGCTATTTCTCCCAGGCTTATCAATGTATACTTTTCCTTGCTGCCTTCCCTCCTCCCCCCTTCTTTTGAAGAATAATAGAATTGTAGAATGTTTAGAGTTGGAAGGGACCTTAAAGATCACCTAGATCCAACCCTCCTGCCCTGGGCAGGGGCTGCTCAAAGCCCCATCCAGCCCGGCATTGAACACATCTAGGGATGGGGCATCCACAACTTCTCTGGGTAACCTGTTCCAGTGTCTCACCACCCTCACAGTAAAGAATTTCTTCCTAGTATCTAATCTGTATCTACTCTCTTTCAGTTTAAAATCGTTACCCCTTGTCCTATCACTACACTCCCTGATAAAAGAGTCCTTCCCCATCTTTCCCGTAGGCCCCCTTTAGGTACTTGAAGGCTGCTATAAGGTCTCCCCAGAGGCTTCTCTTCTCCAGGCTGAACAGCCTCAACTCTCAGCCTGTCTTAATAGGAGAGGTGCTCCAACCCATCTGAACATCATCAATTTGGGCTTCAATGTAGGGATTTGGCTACATGTAAATATGCTAGCGAAATTACTGATGCTGGTCAGGGTAGGGTACAGGACCTACACTGTAGTTCTGTTGCACAAGAGAAAAATCACTTTTGAGTGAGGTATGTGAGGTGACAGATGAATAAGGATTACATGCAATGTAAAAATCACCATAACATTAAGAAAAATTCTAGTCCTTTTAAAGCAGCTTTAATCAGTTTTTCAGACAGTTCTAGAGCATGTTAGATATTAGGTTGGTGTACAGTTTAAAATATGCTTTACTCTTTATTCCAGGAAAAAAGTTCTTGCGTATGATGAAAATTTCAACTTCGAAGTACCCATTATATAATGCATTATATTATTTTACACCTTTGAATTAAAATATTAACTGCTATTTTATATCTAAATACTCCTTTACATCCAAAACTCTAAGCTGTGCATCTCCTGGTGAATATAGTTGTCTGTGAGTATTAAGGACATTTCTGCCTGCAACATGATGATGGAGGTTAAACCCTTCTGAAATGTACTGCCTAGTTAATGGATTCAACACCATCTATAATATGGTTATAGTTGTGGATTTCTGCAACATTACCTGCCACTGTCAGTCCTGTTGAGCAAAGGAGAGCTGTAACTTCAGAAGTGTCATGTTACCTGCCTTCCTCAAGTAAGGAGCATCTGGAAGAGCTGGGTCAGGAAGCTGTTTGCTTTAACAATAACCCAGTTTATTCCATTTGTGGGAGGAGCAAAGTCAAGCAGACGGGCACTGCGTTAAGGCTGTGCCCAAGTGTGGCACTCGTGATTTTGAGTACCATCCCTTTTTTCCGTTAGATATAAACAGATTTAGACTTATTTGGTAAAACAGTCTCGGGGGAGGAAAGTATTTTAAATTAAACTGAACTTTTTTGTTCTTGAGCTTTAGCAAAACAAATCTTAATGCATATGCTAATTTTAAGGCAGTCATTTTCACAAGCAGCAGATACTTAGTCTTACACATGCCAGATGGGTTTGCTGCTGGAATCACTTGTGAGATGGTCAAAACAAGGACAAATCAGCTATAAAATTCTAAGACCTTACTGAACAATTTTGTGTTTTCCTTTCCACGGACCAGCTAGTTGTCATATTGCCGTATTTTTGTCACTGTCAGTATGGCTTGAAAAGCTGCTTCAAGCATCTGAGACGCGCTCGCAATGAGAGGAAAAATCTTGCAGTGAAGAATCTCTCCCACCACAGGTTTAGTTTCATTTTGTGCAATGGCACGTGACTGCACAGGCATTCTGCTCTAATATGCATGATTATGAAACCGATTTAAGAGATTATAAACTGATTTAAAGCAATAAACATGTGCAACTGCCTATAGATGACTCACACTAATGTAAAGGTATCTTCAGTTGTTGCCTTAAAGGTTTGGGGGCAGCAGACTATTATAACTGGAAGCGAATGTGGTGAATAGATGTGTACAGTGTGAATCTTTTAAAAAAAGATTTCAATTTTCTTATTTTAAATAAGCTTTATATATATATATATATATAAAAATATTCATTGTAGAGCACTGCTAAACTATTGTGTAGGCTTTGTCCAAATCTATCTCCGTACCTTCTCTGGAAGCAGAGGGTGGTGCATGTCACTGCTCTTCTCTGTTGCTGGCTATGTCAGTATGCAGAAGCGTTGGGTGAGCAGCATTGGCATCCCTTTTTATTTATAGCCCAGGACTAATATTTTCAGCACACCATGTTGCTAAGCTTTTAAAAGCTGTCTTTATTGAAGTTTTGGGCGCTATTAATGAAAAAAATGTTGCTGGATGTTTCCTGTGAAAGGTTGAAGGTGTGCAAACCTTGAAAGTATTTTCTGGGGGAAAAAGTTAAATTTGTGATTTTATTTTAACTCAGGGATAATCTGCCTATGTACCCACTTGTCAGGCTCTCCAGGGATGAGTGTGGTAGCGGTTGCATGCAGGTTGCTGCCTGCTGCAGGAGATGGTGGTGGTGGACAGGTGTCTCCCTGTGATGTTCCCTGTTAAGTATTGATTGTCCCCAACACTGGCCCTGCCCTTCAGGCAGTCCTACACCAGCTTTTCCAGGGGTGTGTAGGTATGTAATCATATGTATATAATCGTACCCTAACCCAGTGTGGGGCTGGGGAATAAAGGACAAACACCACTAACTGCCTTTGTACAGCTCTGGTGCAAGCTTTTGATGGTACCTTTTTCCGTTAACCATGACTATTTAGATTGGGATTGTACAAAATCAAACTGCTGCTCGTTACATCATCTTCACGATTGTGTATGACTCGAGGGATTTCAGAGACAACACTTCTCTTAAGCATAAATCAAGGCAGATGGTAAAACCAAGTGACCTACAAAATATAACAAGTTTGTTCACCAGAAATGTACAGTACAAACAAATGTACTGTCACCTAAAAATACTGAGATGGCATTTCTGACAGAGTGATGATTGTATAAGGAAGTCAAGGTTTGGGTAAGGCCAAGAATGAATTTTGCATGCTCTTAAGTGCACGCTGGTGATCAAACTGACTGTAAGGTATATCAGCCTAATGTTTCTTCCTCCCTATAATTTTGTTTGATCGAGTTTATCTAGTTCTGTTCTAGTCCCTTTATGTATGCATCCTTACATGTTAGGATGTAAGTTAGCTTTGTAGCCTTGCAGAACCGCATTCATTCCTTCTGTCATCCCAGTAACCCAGCTCTTCCATGCCAGCATGGAGGGATTGTGTTTCACTTGGATCATTTCAGCATCCTGCTCAAAGCCCTGGCCAGTTGTCCCAGCACCAATGGGGCACATGTGTCAGAAGCACCTCAACCCACACAGCCATTGAAGACATGAGGGAATGACAGCTCCTGCAGCTTCATCCCTCCTCCATTTTCAAGAATCACTTATGGACTGCCAAGCACCTTGTGCACAAGTGCTGAAGTCTGTAGGAAATGTCCCAGGTTCTTTGCAGGGCTCGGAATCAGTAGAGAGGAGCTGGTGCTGTCTCACAGTGCTCACCAAAGCAGAGGTCTGTGGTTAAAGCCCACTACTGTGAGTGAAGCAAACTTGAGACGAATCGGCTGTGAAGTGAAAACATGCAAATTAAAGCAGTCTAAATCACAGCAGGATTAGGCTGTAGTGATTTAAGACAGCTTTATTTCAGTATGGAAACATTGACATGGGATTTAACGTACTTTAAGTTGTCTTTGTAGTTAAAATGGGTGGTCTGACGCAGGCAAACACAGAAATCTGTCTCTTTCTAGACCTTTCTGTATATTAAAAAAATTATAACAATGCTATTTTGGAAATGCTAAGTGATATTCTTTGGGTTGGCTCATTTGGCTGATCAGGTGGGAGAGCAGAAGGGCTTTTGTAGGCTTTGCATCCTGTGGGGCATGAGAGTTCTGTGTGGCCTCCAGGCATGGACATCTGACACATTAGATGTGTGGTCTAGGTTTCATCTGGCAACTACAAATATACATAAGCATTCTCTCACAAAATGCTATTAGATCACTTCACCTGGCTTTCCACTATGGTTTTAGTTAAATGCCACCCAGAAACAAGGTCAGTACCTTGTGTTTTGCCAAAGATTGTCCTCTGACAAGACAGGGTTGTGAACTGAGAGAGGGAAGATCCACCACTTCTCTTAGTAGTTATTTTTGCCCTTAACCATAGAATCATAGAATGGTTTAGGTTGGAAGAGACCTTGAATATCATTGAGTTCCAACCCCCCTGCCGTAGGCAGGGACACCTCCCACTAGACCAGGTTGCTCAAAGCCCCATCCAGCCTGGCCTTAAACACCTCCAGGGATGGGGTCTCAACAACTTCTCTGGGCAACCTGTTCCACTGCCTCACCACCCTCATTGTGAAAAATTTCTTCCTAATAGCTAATCTAAACCTACCCTCTTCTAGTTTAAAGCCATTACCTCTTGTCCTATTACTACATGCCCTTGTAAAAAGTCCTTCCCCAGCTCTCCTGTAGGCCCCCTTTAGGTACTGGAAGGCTGCTATAAGGTCTCCCCGGAGCCTTCTCCTCTCCAGGCTGAACAACCCCAACTCTCTCAGCCTGTCTTCATAGGAGAGGTGCTCCAGCCCTCTGATCATCTTTGTGGCCCTCCTCTGGACCTGCTCCAACAGGTCCATGTCCTTCTTATGTTGGGGTCTCCAGAGCTGGAGGTCTCCACGTACTCCAGGTGGGGTCTCGGCAGAGCAGAGTAGAGGGTCCGAATCACCTCCCTTGATCTGCTGGCCATACTTTCTTTGATGCAGCCCAAGGTGCGGTTGGCCTTCTGGGCTGCGAGTGCACATTGCCAGCTCATGTTGAGCTTCTTGTCAGTCAGCACCCCCAGGTCCTTCTCCTCAGGGCTGCTCTCGATCCGTTCCCCGCTGAGCCTGTATTTGTGCTTGGGATTGTTCTGGCCCGTGTGAAGGACCTTGCACGTGACCTTACTGAACTTCATGAGCTTTGCACACGCCCACTTCTCAAGCCTGTCAAGGTCCCTCTGGATGGCATCCCTCCCCTCCAGCGTGTCTGTCTCGCCAAACAGCTTGGTATCATCTGCAAAGTTGCTGAGGGTGCACTCAATCCCACTGTCCATGTCACCAACAAAGATGTTGAACAGCATGGGTCCCAGTACCGACCCCTGAGGAATGCCACTCATCACTGGTCTCCACTTGGGAGATCAAGCCATTGACCGCAACTCTTTAAGTGCAACTGTCCAGCCAGATCCTTATCCACTGAGTGGTCCATCTGTCAAATCCATGTCTTTCCAATTTAGAGACCAGGGTATCATGCGGGACAGTGTCAAAAGCTTTGCACAAGTCCAGCTAGATGACATTGGTTGCTCTTCCCTTGTCCACTGCCGCTGTAACCCCTTTGTAGAAAGTCACTAAATTTGTCAGGCATGACTTGCCCTTGGTGAAGCCATGCTGGCTGCTACCAATCACCTCCTTATTTTCTATGTGCCTTAGCAGAGTTTCCAGGAAGATCTGCTCCATGATCTTGGCAGGCACAGAGGTGAGACTGACATCTTGGCAATTAGCTCGTCCTCAGTTAAACTTGCTTCTCACAGCTGAAAGACAGGCCTTTTACTGCAGCCTTGGAGCCCACGAGCACCTGATTTTCTCTATGCTTGTGCTTACATTTTGTAACCCAGCGGCGTTGCAGTTTGGTGGACTCATCCATCTGACATCCTTCACAGTGGTGTATTCCCTGCTGTCTCCCAGCCCCTGTGGTCTTTTCTCTATGATTGTTCCAGTTCTTCAATACACATCTTAGAAAACAGTTACTGGAACCGTAAGTTTTTATCAGTGCTATTTAGAAGAAAAATTCCCTTTATGCCCTCTCTTTTTTTAGGATTTATGAGCAAAAATTATTTTTTCAGATGACGGTGCTCTAAAGAGAGCTAAGCAGTTCGTTTTCACACATACTGTTGTGTTTTATGAATATTTCAAATGGTCTGGCTTTCCTTGCAAGGATGACTTGTTTCTGTAATCTTTCGGGTATACATTTTGATGGATAAGTTCTGTGCTCTGTATGAAAAAAAACAACCAACCTACCATAAGTTCAGAATTTCTTTAAATGACTTAGTATATTAAGACAACTACACATTAAGGAGAAGTCATTTTATAAAATATTTACTCTAAATAAGAGAAGAAGTATCTGACTTAATGTTTCCCATAACTTGATATATTTTGGAACAAAAACTATGGCATTGTTAGCTTTAAAACAAATGGTACTGCAAAGGCAATAGATACAATGACCCTGGAGCTAAGCAAGCTCTCAAGCAGCTTGCAGAGGTGTCGTTTGCCTCTTCAGCAATTTTTTTTTCAACGTCATATTGTGCAAAAGAAAAATTATAAAATGTGATTATATGCAAATGGATTTCTAACATTTCTTGAAAAACATTGGTTAAGAATGGGTTTCATACACTTGAGGCATGAAGCTGGAGAATACACAGTCGTTCATTAAAGTGGCCTAAAAATAAAATACTATTCACGTAAAATGCGATTTTCTTGATGGAGAAGGGATTAATTGTGTACTGGTATCAAACAAGAATTTTATCAAAACAAGGTTTTGGTAGTGATTATCTGGTTAGCTTTGGATATATTCTTTGAAATAATTTTTGTATAGGAATATTTGATGTGAATGCAAGAACTGAATGTCCCATTTTTGTCATGTTTCAGTTATTGTAGAGTGCTATAAAAAGAGATGCTTAAGGTCTGAAGACAGACCTTCAGGGAGCCACATCATCCCTATGGTCCTTTCTGCATTCGCTGATCTGAAGAGAGATGGCCGCCTGTTGATTTTCCAGATGTGTTGCTGTTCACAATCTTTACCAATAAAGATACTAAGTTTGAGACACATTCAGAGCACTGCTACCTTCTGCGTTTCTTTAATCCAAAGGTGGGGATTTGGGTGGGGATGTAGTGCCAACATCACACTCTGGCAAGGCGGAACTCTAACCACTGTTGGTTTTGTTTAAAGTAGTGGGAGAAGTCATCCAGAAAATGCCTGCCTGGCAGCTGGTAAAATTCCTGCTGCAGATTTGGAATTTACCTGAGTTGTGCTTAGTGCTGGTCACACCATGGGTTGAAATTGCTGGGAAGGACTTGCCATATTCACAAAGTCAGTGTGTTGTGCTGGTTTTCCTCTACCAGTCTTGTATAAGTGCCCTATGTTTCCTGCTTCAAGCTGGTACCTTCCACACTCATAATCAGGCATTGCTCCTCTGCCACCCTGGTTTTTCTTTTTTCAAATTGTAGCAAATGGATGGGAGTTTCATACTAATCCTTCTCCAAACCTTTAAAATAAAAGGGGATGATCAGTGCAAGTTCTGCCTCATGGTCAGCCTCCTCCTCTTCCCTGAAGTCTTTTGTCTTCAGCTGAGAAGCATTTCAGGGCTGTTGCTGGCTTCAAACATACATTTTGCTGTCTAGCACAAATACGGGACCCCAGTCCGGGGCTCCTGGAAGCAACCCTCATGCAAAAATGAATGTCCCACTGACATTCATTTGTAGCCTCATTTCTTGATAATAACAAGGGTGTGTACTATTTCAGGGAAGCGATAGGCAAATCATTTCCATCTCTACTTGTCTCTAGTGACTGCTAAATCAACTTTAAGCTTCTTAAACTTGCTTTTAAAAGCCTTCATTTTCACCTTACTTCCTGTAGTTGTTGTAGTTGCTTGGCTGCATGTTCTTTTTATCTCTTTCTTCCAGTTTTCTGAATGTCTTTTGTCTGTATTTCCTCTTCATAACCAAGTGTCCTCTTAAGCCTTGGTCAGCTGAATCACTGAACCTTCTTTAGGTTCTTTCCAAATCTTTTATCTTTTTGAGGTGCTCTGAAAAATCATTGTTATTTTATTTCAGGTAAGGATTCATATAGGCTCTCCATCTTTATATATATTTTAAGTGTCTCACCTTTGGGCTTCTCGCAACATCTTGTTTCTTTTTGTGGAAGAATCAGGCTACAGTCAGCCCCTAGGCAGAGAAATTTGTTGCCCGAACGTAACTGGAGCAGAGTTGTAGCCTACCACATGAGTAGGTAGGCATCATTTAATTTGCTGCAATCCAGAAACCCTGTAGTTAGGTCCAGGTTTCACAGTCTGAAGTAGCTGCCCAACAGAAATAAGCTGTCTGATTGCTGGTCTTCTAATGGGGAGCTGAAATGTGAATACAGCACGGGACCCATAAGCAATGCCTGCCCACAACCGGAGGTTCCTGTGGAAGAGTCTGTTCTCTGCATGTTCTGGTCAAAGATCAGCTGTGGGTTCCCAAACTCATTGATGTCTGCCCTGTCCTTTGATGAGCCTGACTTACAGTAGATACCACTCTTAAAATTTCACAGAACTACAGAAAATTTCAGTGAACTACCACTGAGACTATGTCACTCTTTATTATCTTTGGTTTGACCATTTTTGAAATTCTTTAGCTGCAAGCCATGATTTAGGTTTTATTTTAGCTGGCACATGCACTCCCCCATGGCACTGCGGTTAGGCTGGGTGCTGCACAGGAGCTTGCACTGAAATCCAGATCTCTGAGGAGCAGGGCTTCTTATTCTTCAAATAGCAACAGACAGTAAAGGAGCTGCTTTAGCATTAAAGGTTTGTTTTAAGGAAACAACTTTCCTAGATGAGCACAGTGAGAAAACATCCTGACCTTTCTTACGTTCCACGGAAGAAGAACAACTCTGTGGAAGTGTTTTGACAGAATCCGAGTTTAGCTATGATGATGTTTGTAGTAAATGATATCAAGACCATGCTTCTTTTAGTAAAACCACCATTTTTGCATGAACTACAATTAAATGGAGTTTGACACTTGCATTTTTAAGCAACAAAACCCAGAATTCATCAGAGCAGTGAGGGAAGACTTGCTCACCTCTTGCTTTGGTTGTAGTAGGTGTAGTGCAGATGTAACATAACCCACATTTTATTTAGCTGTGAAAGATTTGGCTTCAGCTTGGATGCTCCTCAGTTAGGTGATTTCCAATAGCGGGTTCAAAATAAAGGTGAGTAACTTCTGTACCCAGCTGATGCTGGTCTTTCTACTTTTCTGTGCATGCTACCAAGACTTTAGAGAGTGATGTATGCCACAGAGAGAGTGATGAAAGAACGACGAAGGAAATATGAGGGGAAGTGGGAACTCATGTGGATGTTCGTCTTCGCTCATCCACCCTTCTTTGGAAAAGGGTGTGTTGTTTCTCTGGCAGTACACACCAGAGCAGGGGAAAACTGTCTGTTCTCTTCCATCTTCTCTACAGAGCCCTTGGGGGGGCACAGGAGTGTCATGGTCATTGCTCTGCAGTTGAAGGTCATACAGTATAATAAGGATGCAGGGAGGAGACAAAGTGCTCATTTTTTAGGCAAAATATTCTTGTGAGCCTTAGAAAGCATACGCTTATTTTTTGCTTGTTTTTACACAGTAGTGTTTGGTAGTAGTGCTCCTCACTCTAGCTGAAGGACAGTCTTTGGGGAGGGGGGGAATAGCCATCTTGTGCTCTGCCTTTGGTTGATGTTGGCAAAAGTGGGAGATGCCTATTTTAAGTGCTTGACCTACCACTTAAATAAGCAATGTTTTGCTAAAATTAAATGTTCTCAATGTCATGACTGGTTGTGTAAGGACTTGCATGTATTGGATGGGCAGGCAATGACGGCAGACCTCTTACTGCTTTCTGAAACACTGCTCAACAGGTGGTTTGTGAAGCTGCTTAACAGACACAGCAGGCTACCAACCAGCTTACATTCTTTAGTAAAAAAAAAAATTAAAAAAAAGAACTTTAATTCTTGAAGCTTGTAGCAACAAAATTAAGTTATACTTTTAAAAGAAGTTCATTCATAGAGATATTTCTTGTTACAATTCTTCCTTAAGAAGATGAGTTTAAAGTGGATTTAAAACCCTATTCCTTGTGAAAATATGTAAAACTGTTATAATTAAACCTGGATCTTAACTACTACGTTGTTGTGCATCTGTTATGGTAAAACTCATGTTAAAACTCATCCCGATGTCACTCTGGCTTTCCACGTGTATAGGAAGCAGAGCCTGTCCAATAGTGATAAAAGAAAGTGATGTTCTGGCCATCACAGGCTGGGGATATTTTCAGCGGAGTAAGTGCTGAGTTTTTGTTCCGTATTTAAAAGGCCATGCTGATGTCAGTGGTTTGTGCATAAATGCCAAGAAAAAGCTTGCTTTGAGTGAAAGTCATCACTGATGTTGGGAAACCTTATCATGCATGGAGTACTACTAAGATGGGGGATGCAGGGAAAATCTGCCATCGTTCTTTAGGATTTCAGTACTAGCAGTGAAAAGGCTGATTCTTCCTGTTAGCCCACACTCAACACTGATGGGCTTCTTTAAGAAAAAGATTTTGTAATTATTCTTAGTCCTTTATCAGCCTGCTATATTTAAATATGTTCACTTCGTCTGATGCATCTTTAAAAAAAGAAAAGGATTTTTTTTTCTTAAAAAAAAGGGAAGTCTTAACTCAGGTGTTTGTTCCTTAGTGTTTGCATTAAGTAACTGAAAGGCAACACCTGCACGTTTTGCAGAAATAAGAAAGAGCTTTAGTGTAATTTCTCTGTGCTGTCGTGGAATCTGAATATTTTGAGGTTGTCTGAATTTCTCTAGGAAAGTGCTTGTGTTTAGCATTCTCTTAAAATAGTTTGTTTTTTTTTCCTGTGCATCTTAATAATTTTGAGTGGATAACAAGGAACATACTGGGTCTTCATGCAGCTGAAGTTCCTGAGTATATGGGTTTTTTGAAAGCAAAAGCCTTGAGAGAGTGGCCTACAGAAAGCTGTGGGCTACTTGCCTGTTTGAATGTATGCTTGTCTTCTTGGAACCCGGTCTGGGTTTCTAATAAAGTGCTGAAAACACAGCAGCCTTTGAGTAATGTATGAGGTCTTTTTGAGAGCTACTGAACGCTTTCCTGTTACAGTTTGCTGTTTAGCTGCTGGGTTTGCTGCTTTTACTTTTTCTTTTTTTTTTTTTTTTAATGATGGAGGTTATTGTATTGCACATTTTGGGGCTTTTTGTACAGCTGGGAGTCCTTTGACTGGTGGCAGAAATGAGTTTACTAGTCTGTTATTAATAACCATTCATTCATTTGCTGTTTAAAAAGACCAGAATATGTCTTCTTAGTAAAATTATAGGATATATTGTGGGACAGGTAATTGCTAAGAATTTTGTTTCACCTTCTCTTTTTTGTCACCTGGACTTAACATACCATGGCTTAATTTCTCAATAAATTGGCATGTTAGATCCTGAGCTGTTTGTTAAAGCTCCCGTTCTCCTCGAGTCACCAGCTGCTGATCCCAGACACTACTGCGTTGCCACTGCTTTGCTGTGCAGTTTTCCTTGGTGGTGCCCAGCCCTGGCTTGGGCAACATTTGTGCTGTTGCTTTTTCTTCTTTTAACGACAATGATTCCCTTTCCTCGCCTTGCAAGCTGGTAGAATGCAGCAGGTGCAGGACAGCAGAGGCTGGCCAAGAGTTCTGCGTGTGGTTTTGGCAGAGGACCAGCCTTCCTTCTCAGCAGCAGATAGGTGACTTTGATCTCCCAGCTCGTCTCTGTGTCTTTAGGAAGCTGACAGCATTTCCTTGTAGCCATAACTGCTTTTATGACACAACTCCTTTTTGAATGGCCTGGCTGTTTACCAGCTGACACCATCTCTACTTGAAAGCAAACCTTCACTTCAGTTCTCATCACATCATCTTGCCCACTCTACCCCAGGATCCCCTCCATCTATGTGAATGGTACCACTGTGCTTTGACAGGAGTTACAATGGGAAAACAATTCTTCCTTGATGCATCCCAGCGAGGAGGAGATGTGGTGTTCGCTGTCCTCCTTAAAGTTCACTGTTTAACTCTTGGCACTCCTCCTCTGTTGTTAGTTTGTCTGCTGGCTTTTATTCTTGATGATAGAGCCTTTGCCAGGCTCCAGAAAGAACCCCAGAAGAAGGTCCAGACATTTGTGTAACCCTAACTTTGATGTATACCCTGCAAACTCACCCATGCCTATCTAGCTGAGTAGATTTTTTTTTTTTTCCTCATGGGGAGTTTTTCATGTATAACAGCAGGATGAGACTTGCAGGTTCCTGCTCCGTCTCCTCCATGTGTAATTCTCTTTTCTGAAGTATCGCTTTCCCTTGTAGGACGTTCATAGTGAGATTAGAGAGGAGCGTATGAGAAATCCATGTGGGTTTGTCTCTTCAGAAATATATCAGATCTTCCTTCAACCTGCCTTTTTATCTTGGGTATCTGGTGAGGTGAGGAGTTTCTTTTACCAGCAGTGAGACAGATGGATCAAAGGCATTCAATTACCGGATAATGCTTGAAACAAGGAGACAGGTGAAATTATATTCCCAGGAATGCCTTTTAAGAGGGGATATATATTTTTTGTTTTGTTTTCTGGTGTTTGTTATTGTTTATTTGGATGCTTTTTCCTTGGAAACTCAGGTAGGTTTTGGTTGTCTACTGCCCAGCATGCAAGGAAACCATGCAAGGAAAGGCTTAACCGCAATTGTATGAAATCTAAAGTAAGAAATAGTCCAAGCTGACTCTTTTGATTCCATTATCTTGAATTTGAGTAAAAGCACTGGCATCATCGAAGATGCTAATTTGTTAAAGAAGTTGTTGATTAAAACAACAAGAAGACAGATTAGGGTAACTATTGAAAAGTAGGCAGTGAAACTTGAGTGTCTCCCTTTGGAGCTCCTCTATACTGCACAGGCTCATCTGTTGGAGACATCTGTGCAGTCAAGGTTTTATTCCTAACTTTCTCAGAGGCGCTGTGACATGAACTCTTCATGTTCTTGTTAAGGACTTATATATTATACGTGTTTGGCAACACCCTATTTTATTTGTGAAGTGTTTGGTTTTCTTGCTGCAGCAGGACATAATACTGAAGGTGCTCAGGAGATCAGGGTGGTGCTGCAGCCCCGCATCAAGAGTGTTGAAGCCTTTTGCAGTACTTTAGACAGGACCATCAGAAATGCATGTGGCCTGTAAGATCCAGACCTTTAGCCATGAAAGTTTGTATTTTTCCAAACTCTGATCTAATGCTCTGAGGTTGCGAGCAGGTAAACACTATGAAATGTTATTTTCTGTCCACGGTTGATGGATTTTTTTTTTCTTTTTCTTCAAGCAGAGAGACATTTTTTAGGTTTTAAATCTAAGATGGATAAGTAGGATAAGTGGGCTGCTCTTCAAGTTTTGGTTTTCTTATCATCATGAATAAAATTTGTATGTAGATCTCTCATAGGTTTCTAATAAATGCTAATGAGATCTTTTCAGGGAAGGTATTAGGATCAAAAAAGCTGGTTATAGAAATCCAGAATCACTGTGCCCTTATTATGTCTTCAGGTCTCAACAGTAATCAGCAAAAAGTTTCTTTGGAATGAATGAGTGAGTGACATTTAAAGCTCCATCTGTTGCCTATGGTGCAATGCCTCATGATGTGTTTCAGTGGGTGATGGGATGATTAATTTTGGTTCCCATTCATGCCGCATGAAATATTCTCATAGCAGGGAATGACTCCAGCCCTTGCTGAACTGCGGCATGTGTGGTGCTTGTAGGAAACCTCAGCTGCTCTTTACTCATAGCTTGTGTGCCAAGAAAGGATCTAGGCTGCGTTTGCATTCACCCACGCAGCTTCGTAGCAGGCTATGCAAAAATACCAGTGACTGTGGTGTACTGACCCGCCTGCTTTTGAGGGATGGCTCCGTTGCCAGTGCCGCTGCAACTTGCTTTTCCTTACAGCCCTGTTGTGAACAGAGGAGTGGCCTGTCCCTGTAGGTGAGGACCACCTTCTGATCCCAGGGTGAAATAGTGGCCTGTCTTCTCCATCTCGCTGTCCTTTGAACTAGCTGCACTGTGATGCTTAAGCTAGTTGTGTAATTCTAGCCCCAAATGGGATCCCACCCACCTGGGATCCTGGTCCTTGCCTTTGGGAGAGTAGAGGTAAGAAGTAAAGCGGAGATAGTGAAGTGCTTCTTGCTGCCCCACAGCACCCCACCTTCCCAGCTCTGCACATAGTCCTTTATTTTGGCCTGGTGCAGTACAAATTCATGGGGGAGTGTGGCAGGGCTGTGCCTTCATCCTGCGCCCATACGATGATCGTGATGTGCTGCAGAGGATGGATGTTGGTGTCCTGGGTGCTGCAGCACTGATACCTTCTGCTCCCACCACCTGCATGGGGTCCTGGGCAAGATTTGGGGCTCCTCTAGTACAGCCCAGTGAGATCTTTTTGAGAGAATAAGCTGAATATAGATGGTAATAGGGGTGTGTGTGTGTTCCCCTCACCTATTAATTTCTGCGTATATTTGGGGCATCTAGCGTGCTGCAGATTGAAACCAACTAAATCTCAGGCACTCTGAAGGTGCTACAACCATGTCTGTGTCCGCTTCGTTCCGCTTTACACACAAAATACACTTCTTTTATCCTGGCACTGCAGTCAGATACTGCAGTAGCTTGTTTCTATTAATAGCTCTGATCTCACCGTCTCTTAGTGTTTTGATGAGTTTTGACATTTTCGGAAGTGGAAGCCCTGCGGGAAAAGAGTGCCTCGGCTGCCCAGCCGCTGTGCTGGCTGGCAGAAGGGATGCCGGCAGTGCTGCCCACTGCTGCCAGCACTGTGCAGGCAGAGCAGGCGGTTCCCGGTGCAGGTGGGACTTAATTCATAATAATCCAGCAACACTCAAATAACAAGTCTTCCTTCCGAATAAACCACTGCAAACGCTTCATCGGCTGCACTTGAAACAAGCAGTTGCTCCTTGCCTCTTTTCCTGGCTGATTTCAAGCAAAATGAAGGCGGTGGGTTTTAGAAACAGCATTTCACGGCTTTGAAGCCTGCCTGCACTGTGCTTCTGATATGCCAAAGTCTCTTCTGCTGTCAGCAACCTGGTATTTGAAGGCTTTGCAAAATACAGGAAATTTTTTAAAAATCAAAAGCTGTTGCCAGACAGCAAGGTCAGTCCCCAGGAAATAAAGTCAATGGAATAAACACATGGTTTTTCACTTCTGCCCAGGGATGAAAGCAGCTGAAAATAATGCTCAGGGGGAGGTCTGTGCAGGCACTTGCTCGCTGTCCCACGACTCATGCTGTGCCGGGATGGCACTGGTTCAGCGGGGTGGGATGGGGTTGTCTCTGATGGCAGCAGCCAAGAGCCTGGGGTTGCTGAGCACGGGCTCTTGCTTTTGTATTTATTTTTTGTGTGTGCTTAAAGGCTGACGTGCCGCTATTGGCAGAATCTGTCTGGAGGGTTATGCTTGCACACCAGTAATTAGAAAGCAAACTCATTAGTTAGAAATAAAGCCCAAGTCCAGAGAGAATGGGAGATGGGGAGGAGGGGGGAGAAGCTGAGTCAATCGTTTCTGGAAAGCACGGGAAAGCAGGGAGGTTCCACCACAGCCAGCCAGAGGAGTGTCCCCTCCCTGGCGTGCAGTGATTTAGAAAGGCACCAGGGACTATAGAGTTACTGTAGGAGCTGAAGTTACTGGGGTTTTGTGCACTCTGTCTCCTAAGCTTACTCTGTCACAGACACGTGGTGGTATGTCCGTACTTTATATACCATTGGGGCTGGCAGGGGGAGTGCTGCTTTTCTTCCTCCAGCCTCGATCAGACGCTCATCCCCAGTATTTTGCAGCAGTTTTGGGGAGGCTGATGTGATTTTTCCCTTCAAGGCGAAGGGAATTGCTGAGCAAAGAGCAGGGCGGCTGGGAAGGAGCCGTGCAAATTCAGTGGGACTCGCTCCATGCTGGAGGGAGGGCAGTCTTGTGGAAAACTTTTCATGCACTTTCCATTTGAAGGTGACGTTGTATTTAAAATGTGAGCGAGGCAGTTTTCT